>JACEEZ010012734.1:392500-475000 GCA_016584305.1 Chionoecetes opilio
GTTCCTGTTCTTATAAACCTCATTTAGTTAATTAACTATATACACAAACCAGCCCTAACCCTATCAATAATATATCTATCTCGGTAATGAGATGAACATGCGATCATGGCGTGATCACACAATCAGTCAATTATAGCAATGAAAATTATAAAACTATTCGTATTTTCACGTGACTTCCTTATTTCTAAAACTGAAAAAAAAGAAATTGAAGCAACTTTAATCATTATTTATAGTAACCTTACGAAATATTCTCCAAGGCGGGTATTTCCCCATGCCTTCATGTGTGTGACCTTAACGGGACAGCAAATAAGTTGTTTCTTCTTACCATAGATAACAGTAAAGCCGCCAGGACAACGTTTCTTTGTTATTTACAGACGTGTGGTGGCGTTAATACTTACATTTCTACATCCATGATTTCAGGAAAGTTAGAAGAGGCTATCTGGAAAGTCTGTGTCATTTTGTGTCTTCATCTGCGTCATATTAGGGCTATAAATGAACAAATTATAAAAATAAAACCAAGTGGCGACGTTGTTATACCTACTACAGTAAAGTCGCCAGCTAGTATTTTAACCCAACAGTTGAGTCGCCACTCTGGGGAATTCAGGGAAATTAGAGGTAAAGTAAAACAAGTCTCTATATATATTAGCTGCGGAAGATGCTTGGATATATAAAAATTCCTCTGCCAACGTGAAAACAAATTCTATTCAAGTTTGAAAGATCTGGCAAGTTTTGTGTCCTGTCGCCCGAAAGGTGATCAGCTGCTGTCTGTCGTCGTGCGAAGTAAACGTGAGAAGCAAAATGCGCAACAGTTATACTTGCAGATACAAAGCATAAAACAACGCTGAAACAGGGTAGATTATACAGTCATGATATAAACTACTGTGTAACATCTTCAGTGGCACATAAAAATCAGTAGTGATGCTATAATTCGTAATATTTGGCGCCTGGCGACTTCACTGCAGGTGGCGACTTCACTGTTATCTACGGATAGAGATAGTTTTTTCCTGTGCAAACCTAAGTGTTTTTTGCAATTCGAATAAGTGATGACAAATTTCTAATAATACACTTCTTAGACATTTTGACGGGGAAAAAACACGCTCCAGTTGTTAAAGCATCAAATAATATGCTAATCAAAACATTAAACTAACCTACTCTAACGTTCTAACCTAACCCTCAAACTAACCTAACCTAACCATGATTTTTGTTTGTTTGCACATTTCATTGTTACTTTCACACTCGTTGTGACCTGTAGAAACAAAAGAAAGGTAAAAAATACTTGAATCCAGACCCAGTCATGTTCTAATTAGCCTCGACGACAACTGCGGCAGACAGATGACTACCGTGGATGTACGTTTGCGTGGGTGAAAAACGTGTTATAGAGACGGATGAATGGTATGCGTATGGCAGGGGCTGAAAATGAGGTGAATATAATGAAGTGATAATGTGACAACCAGAATTTAGAGATTTTGTGGAACTGAATGCTAATATTGCGTGGGAGTGATATTGGATTGATTGATTGATTTAATGCCAAAAAGGTGGAAATGTGCCAGACATCAGAGGTCACATGGCACTATGGCAAAGCATAAAAAAGTGAAGAGGTTATAGAGAAAGAGTGAAACGGTGAGGGGAGTGCACATGATTGGATTATGATTTCTTATTACTCGGAAAATATTAATGAATTCTTGTATTGAGCAGTAATGTATTAGGTGTAGGAATATGATTGGAATAGAGATTATGTTCTCGATGCCCAGGTGGTGATGATTGCGCAGTGTATACCAAGGTTGCCCGTCAGGGTGGCAAGGTTGGTAGAGACGTGAGTTCGCAATGTGCAGCGTCCCTGTGCATTCGGTCAGCGGTTCGAGTCCGCCTAGTTCGTGCTGACGTGGCGGCGCTTTGTATAGTCAATAACCTTGTAGTTGGTACTTGCAAAGTGTCTAGATAGGATGAAAATCTTATCTGTATACCAAGGTTTATACTGCACGCGCAGTATTTGTGCGTGCGGGGAATACATGATAGAGTGTGTGGCAACTGCATCCCGTGCGTGGTGACTGAATGAATAATACAAGCCAAGGTGTGCCGGGAAACCCTAAATGGACCCATTTACTCTACTTGAGGTAACGATAGATTGGAAATCTTCAAGACTCATATAGTAGGGCAGTGATGCTGAATTTTCGATGTGAACAGTATTTTTGATGATGCAGCATTACCCCCAAGCATTTATTATGATTACATAAATAAACTTAAAATAAATAAATACGTACTACTACCGTAGATAACACTAAAGGCGCCACCTGCACTAATGTCGCCAGGCGCCATATATTGCGAATTATAGCATCACTATTGATTTGTATGTGCCACTGAAGATGATACACAGTAGTTTATATGACTGTATATTCTACCCTGTTTCAGCGTTGTTTTATGCCTTGTATCTGCAAGTATATACGGTTTCAAATTTTGCTACTCGTTTGCTTTTTCGGCAACGACGACGGTGGGAGGACACTCCCAGTGGGACTCTCCCAGTGGGGGGGAAGGGGCGGGTAGGATATTCTTCCGCGCTAATCTCCAATGAGGCGGCGTCAGGAGGAGGCTGTAGACAACTTTACATGTATATTTCTCCCATTCAAAGTCTTTGATAGTTCAAGTTATTGCTGGAAGCTCATATATATATATGTTCGTGGCTCCTATATGTCTGTCTCGAACAAGGATGAAATAGAGGAGGAAAGGATGGAATGAGAGTAGGAGAGAATTAAGGAGAGGGAGGTGAAGATGTCTTCAAGACACCTAGGGCCGTACTATTGCGATTGCCTTGCGTCGCTTGCGATGCTGCGCCAGGTCAAGTCTCCAAGGGGGCGGAGTCAGGAGAAGGGTGTTGACAACTTTACAAGTATATTTCTCCCATTGAAAGCCTTTGATAGTTCAAGTTATTGCTGGTATTTAATCCCTGAATGCAGAAACATGATTAAAAGCTTATTAAATGATATATTGGGTACTGTAATATCAAGATCAAGAACTAGAACTGTCGCCGACAATTGGAACTCCCGCCGACGTGAAAAATTGGAACAGTCGCCGATATCGGCGACAGTTCCTATCGGCGACAGTTCCAGGTACCATGGATGTGGATGAAAGGTGGATGTAGGTAGTGTTAAGTAACAGGAACTACCACGTGTAGGTCTCCCAGCCTCTTGTAGCTTCCTTATTTTCTTATGTTTTTATGTGTTCCTTGCGACGCGCGCAGCACACACCACGCGCGCCCATGCCAGGGTATAGCATTGTAAGGATTTGGAAACACTGTAGGAGATACAGACAAAAAGGAAACAGAAAGTATTGCAAACTTCACACAAGTGTTCCTAACGCAGTGCTGGGAGAAAAGAACACAAAGGAGATGCATTAGGATGTTAGTACAAGGACCGAAACTATAGGTAATGAAAATGTTTTAGCATCCCAGGTGAAATAGCCAAGGGAAGAGTTGATAAGTCTGTTAACTAAGGACACGAAGTTTGAAGAGGACCTAGGAAGCGGTACAAAGCCTCAAAGGTCACAAGAAGAAGAAGTAGGCTGTTGTATTGCCTAATTATGACGTGATTTGTATGTTCTTTTGATTGTTAACTAAGGAGACGAAGTTGAAGAGGACCTATGACGATACTAAGCGTCAAAGGTCACAAGAAGAAGAATATTGAAAATAATAATAAGGTACTCAAGACCACAAGAAGAAGAAGAAGAGAAGGATAGTATTACTCTTTTTATCTTTTATATTAAGTTAATTACTCAGCTTACTACTTCACCAACTCACAGGTTCTGATATAAAACAACGTCACGAGTGCACGCCAGGAAACACGGTACAAAGGGCAATAGTATACGGCGAGCGCATGACTTAAACGAATGTTAGCATCACGACAGACTTGTATGTGCCACTGAAGACAGGTACATAATATAAACTACTGTGCAAATCTTTTTAGTGGCACGTCCAAGTCTGTAGTGATGCTAAAATTCGTAATATGACACCTGGCGACATTAGTGCAGTGGCGAGTATAGTGTTTAACCTACATTGAGCCGCCCTTTGGCCTATTTACCTCTTGGGGTGAGGCGAAGGGCAGTAGAAGGAGTAGGAGCAGACCAGCCATCCTCGCGCCGGAGCTGAGATCGCCTTGTACCGCCATACTGAGCGTGGAAGCTAAACTAAATTGCCGCCTCGCTTTGTCTCGCTACGCTATCCTGCCTCAAACACTCCTACCTTCACTCCTACCCCCTCCCCCCTCCCTTACTCCTACCCCTTCTCCCTACCCTCCCTCCCCCACTGCCCCGCCTACCCCATAACCCACTAAGCGGTGCCCCAGTACCCGCACTGTGTACCCTTCACCACCACCACTACCACCAGGCCCGTTCCCACCTACCCCACCCGTTCATAACATTCAACCAACATAAATACAACGTTTTGCAATCTTACTCAGTCGATAAATGTATGTGTATGTTATTCACCCATGGTCTTGTCCTCGCGAGCTGGCTCGTGATCGCCAGTTTCACCCTCTCAGTGCGAGCTTGGAGCTCATTATTACCGATCTTTGGGTAATGATGGGACCTCACACACCACACACTCCCATCCCCTTGCTCAAGGGGGACAGTAACCGCCCAAATTTGTCAGTGAAAAATCCCCGGGAGCGCGAGGATACGAACCGCCTACCCACAGAGACCAGCACGCTATCAACCTGACCATCGCACGGTGTGTGTGTGTGTACGTATACGTGTGTGAAGGACAAGTAACGGAGCTGCCCCGCCCCGCCCATCATGCCCTCACCTACACTCGCTTAACATCGTGGGCGTGACGACACGGGACAGTCGCTGTTTCCTGGTAGCAACCTAACAAAACAAATACAAAATAATGATATATATATATATATATATATATATATATATATATATATATATATATATATATATATATATATATATCCTTGTTCATCCATTTCGAACGATTCTTATTGACATTATATCTTATTATCAAAATTTATTATCATATTTCCCAAGTTTATTCTTTGTGGTGATCTATATTTATCCTTTACTCTGCACACACAATTCAATGTCATTATTAATATCAAACAACGTAAATACATGTGTTATTATTACTTACACCTTGCCACGACATCAATCTTTTCAGGAGAGGAGTGACAAGACACCTGAACTAAATGCCCCCCCCCTTTTCTATATTCTCTTACTGTCTTCTTTACAGGCACTGACAACTGAGCGGCCTTTTTGTTACCTCCTTTTCCCCCTTGGCCAATCTTTTGTGATGGGGGGGAAAAAAAAAAAAAAAAAAAAAAACGGATACTTCCACCCCTACATCTACTACTACTATCACCACTACAACTTCCACCACACCTACTACTACCACCACTACAACTACCACCTAGGACTACAAAATTGAGTTACTTGTAGTACATAAGTTTAGTTTCTTGTAATGTCTGTTTCACACACACACACACACACACACACACACACACACACACACACACACACAAAAAAAAAACTGATTCATACACCCTCCTTCAGCGTTATTGTTTGGACAAGGACAAAAACAAGTACAGCAACAAGTACAATTTTATAGACAACCATCACCGCCCGGCAGCGACATCAGAGACTTTTGTTACGATAATTAACAAATACAGTTAATACATAGCTAACAGTACACTTCAGGTCAAGACATCACACACACACAGACACACACCCACACCCACACACGTACACCCACACACGTACACACACACACGTACACACAGACACACACACCCACACACACACGTACACAGACACATACTCACATGTACATACATAGATGGATATAGATATAGATGTGTATATATATAGAGATATAACTTAGGTTGATAAAATAGGAATGCACACACACACACACACACACACACATACGTACACACACACACACACACACACGCATACACACACACACAATCTAAAACAAAGCAAGCTACAATCTAAAACAAAACAAGCTACAATCTAAAACAAAACAAGCTACAATCTAAAACAAAGCAAGCTACAATCTAAAACAAAACAAGCTACAATCTAAAACAAAGCAAGCTACAATCTAAAACAAAACAAGCTACAATCTAAAACAAAACAAGCTACAATCTAAAACAAAACAAGCTACAATCTAAAACAAAACAAGCTACAATCTAAAACAAAACAAGCTACAATCTAAAACAAAACAAGCTACAATCTAAAACAAAACAAGCTACAATCTAAAACAAAACAAGCTACAATCTAAAACAAAACAAGCTACAATCTAAAACAAAACAAGCTACAATCTAAAACAAAACAAGCTACTCTATAAAACAAAACAAGCTACAATCTAAAACAAAACAAGCTACAATCTAAAACAAAACAAGCTACAATCTAAAACAAAACAAGCTACAATCTAAAACAAAACAAGCTACAATCTAAAACAAAACAAGCTACAATCTAAAACAAAACAAGCTACAATCTAAAACAAAACAAGTATCTAAACAATCTACGTATAACTATCAATAACAAGAACAATCTGTCTACTGGCTACTAATGTCAAATAAATATGTAATAAATATGTCTGAAGATATGTAGGCTACAAATGTATAAATACTTTCTTCATTTGGATATTTGAAATGGGGTAATTAATATAGCTGTCATTTTTAGTGTGTGGGAAGGAAAGCCTGGTGTGTTAAGATTCATATAATTTCCATTTATTATTTTAGTTATTTTTCAGTTAATCATGCTTCCCATTTAGAGTTATTTTTAATTGCATCATGTTTCTTTCCCTGGTTTGCCTCACAGCTCATCAATATACTGCGGCATCAATCCTTGCAGTGTTTGTGTGAAAATCAATGTTTCTTTACAGTGTGAAAATCAATTTTTCTTTGCAGTGTGAAAATCAATGTTCCTTTACAGTGTGAAAATCAATGTTCCTTTACAGTGTGAAAATCAATGTTCCTTTACAGTGTGAAAATCAATGTTTCTTTACAGTGTGAAAGTCAGTGTTCCTTTACAGTGTGAAAATCAATGTTCCTTTACAGTGCGAAAATCAATGTTTCTCTACAGTGTGAAAATCAATGTTCCTTTGCAGTGTGGAAATCAATGTTCCTTTACAGTGTGAAAATCAATGTTTCTTTACAGTGTGAAAATCAATGTTCCTTTACAGTGTGAAAATCAATGTTCCTTTACAGTGTGAAAATCAATGTTCCTTTACAGTGTGAAAATCAACGTTCCTTTACAGTGTGAAAATCAACGTTCCTTTAGTGTGAAAATCAATGTTCCTTTACAGTGTGAAAATCAATGTTCCTTTAGTGTGAAAATCAATGTTCCTTTACAGTGTGAAAATCAACGTTCCTTTACAGTGTGAAAATCAATGTTCCTTTGCAGTGTGAAAATCAATGTTCCTTTACAGTGTGAAAATCAACGCTTCTCTACAGTGTGAAAATCAATGTTCCTTTGCAGTGTGAAAATCAATGTTCCTTTACAGTGTGAAAATCAACGCTTCTCTACAGTGTGAAAATCAATGTTCCTTTACAGTGTGAAAATCAATGTTCCTTTGCAGTGTGAAAATCAATGTTCCTTTACAGTGTGAAAATCAATGTTCCTTTGCAGTGTGAAAATCAATGTTCCTTTACAGTGTGAAAATCAACGTTCCTTTACAGTGTGAAAATCAATGTTCCTTTACAGTGTGAAAATCAATGTTCCTTTGCAGTGTGAAAATCAATGTTCCTTTACAGTGTGAAAATCAACGTTCCTTTACAGTGTGAAAATCAATGTTCCTTTACAGTGTGAAAATCAACGTTCCTTTACAGTGTGAAAATCAACGTTCCTTTACAGTGTGAAAATCAATGTTCCTTTACAGTGTGAAAATCAATGTTTCTTTAGTGTGAAAATCAATGTTCCTTTGCAGTGTGAAAATCAATGTTTCTTTGCAGTGTGAAAATCAATGTTTCTTTGCAGTGTGAAAATCAATGTTCCTTTGCAGTGTGAAAATCAATGTTCCTTTGCAGTGTGAAAATCAATGTTCCTTTACAGTGTGAAAATCAACGTTCCTTTACAGTGTGAAAATCAATGTTCTTTTACAGTGTGAAAATCAACGTTCCTTTACAGTGTGAAAATCAACGTTCCTTTACAGTGTGAAAATCAATGTTCCTTTAGTGTGAAAATCAATGTTCCTTTACAGTGTGAAAATCAATGTTCCTTTACAGTGTGAAAATCAATGTTCCTTTAGTGTGAAAATCAATGTTCCTTTACAGTGTGAAAATCAATGTTCCTTTGCAGTGTGAAAATCAATGTTTCTCTACAGTGTGAAAATCAACGTTCCTTTACAGTGTGAAAATCAATGTTCCTTTGCAGTGTGAAAATCAACGTTCCTTTACAGTGTGAAAATCAACGCTTCTCTATAAAGTGAAACGGATGGAAATAATTTGAAATCTGATATTCAAATACCACAAGAAAAGCGTCATTTAAAAAGGAAATAGGGAAAAACTGGTTCACAAATAGGGTGGTAAATGATTAGAATAGACTCAAGTCGTGGGATAGTTAGTGCGGAGTCAATAGGGGGCTTTAAAAGGAGGCTGGATAATTTCATGGATGGGGACGAAAGGTGGATGTAGGTAGTGTTAAGTAACAGGAACTACCTCGTGTAGGTCTCGCGGCCTCTTGTAGCTTCCTTATGTTCTTATGTTTACAAAGTGAAATGGATGGAAACAATTTGTAATCTGATATTCACGTACCAGTATTTTTTCCTTTTTTCTGACCAAACAAACTCAGGCTGATGAGTGATGGGTCAGGAGGTGAGACAGTCTTGTGACCTTGACCTGACCTTGTGACTTGGGGTGAGGGGAGGAGGCCTGAGGGGAGACCTGAGGGCAAGACTGGGCTGGGCGTGGCAGGGTGTGGGCGGGAGGAGGGAGGGGAAAACGCTACACCTGTAAGGGAGGGAAGGGTGAGGGGAAAACTTTGAACAATACAAATCATTCAAACAACAAAGATGATAAACAAGAAAAACCACAACTTTATAACATATACAAATAGAAATGTAGTTTAAATGTATAAAATTTGTAGTTTAAATAGAAATGAAGTCGTGTTTTCCTAGAATTGCTTGAATTTAATGGAGCTCTTTACAAATGTTTACTCATTCAAAGAACTCTGCCTTGTCAATGTGTATATTTTATTAATCATGATGTATAAGTATAATTGGGCAAATAAATGTTTTTGACTTTGACTTTGAACATGCGAGACAATTACTGAATACCTAGCAGTGTGGGACAGGTTTCGGTAAATTTCCAGTTTGACACCGAATTCACTTTGGTGGACGAAACTATTTTTTTCTGGCGAGTTTTGATGTGCTTTTAATTAATCTGCTAACCGTTTCTGTCGCAAATAACTTTTTTTTATATAGGTTAAGTTAGGTTAGGTATAGGTTCGGTTAGGTTCAATTTGTTTTTTCAATCATTTTTGTCGCAAATCACTTTAGAAAAAAAAATGTGACTTGCAACAGAGACAGTTAGCAGATTAATTCAAAACACATCAAACTTACCAGAAAAAAATAGTTTCGTCCACCAAAATGAATTCGGTGTCAAACTAGAAATTTACCAATCATTCAAACAACAAAGCTGACAAACAAACATGTAAGAACACAACTTTGTAACATAAGAGAAAGTTACTGAATACCTTGCAGTGCGGGAGACAGGTTTTTGTGAGGCCCATTCAGTGTTTTTGTCTGTTTGTTTAGAGGATAATTCCTGAGAGCCGTAGTGATCTACCGCTGCAGCTTAGTGTTGGCCGAAGCCACCACCCCGGGAGGCGGGTCACAAACCCCTGGCTAACACCCGGTACCCATTCACTGCTGGGTGGACAGGGGCTCGGGTTTTAAGAAAGACCACCCATCTATCTTCGCTCCGCCCGGGGATCGAACCCGGGACTTCTCGGTTGTGAGCCGAGCGTGCTAACCACTACACTACGGAGCAGTGGCACAATAAAACTAGTCAATTTTTTTTAACGAGGCGAAAATTCCATTCTATCTTAAGGTCTCATGCTTAAAATGATGCCTATGTTTACCTGATAATATGGTTAACTATGATAAAATACAACTGAAATTTAGAAGAAGCATAGTATTCCCTTCTCCTGGCATCAAATATCAGTCAGTAAGCAGCTAAACGGTCAGGATTTTTCGCCTCGTTAAAAAAACCTGTATAGCCAGGAATGAAGTACTCACTCCCAGCCTGTCTCCTTCACCACCTGTTTTTACAAAAGAACTAAGACTCAAACAATTACCACATGTGTAAACAAATCAACACTTACTAGTCTTGTCACTACAACAACTGTAGACAACTTCCTCTACAGGTTAAAGACTAGGACATTAATGTAGATCACAAACTACACTGCATACACTATACATACAGACGTGCAGTTTGTACAGGATTAGTAGGCGTATTATCTACTGTATGTGCATTCCTAAGATGAAGGGAAAGGTTAATGATCTAATGAATACTAATAAAAAGACAGACATTCATTAACAAGTGCATTCCCTCATGTCTGTAATATATTATGTTGTTGTTTTTTCCCGTATGTCTTCGGGTGAGACTATAATGTTGTTTTTTCCCGTATGTCTTCGGGTGAGACTATAATGTTGTTTTTTCCCGTATGTCTTCGGGTGAGACTATAATGTTGTTTTTTCCCGTATGTCTTCGGGTGAGACTATAATGTTGTTTTTTCCCGTATGTCTTCGGGTGAGACTATAATGTTGTTTTTTCCCGTATGTCTTCGGGTGAGACTATAATGTTGTTTTTTCCCGTATGTCTTCGGGTGAGACTATAATGTTGTTTTTTCCCGTATGTCTTCGGGTGAGACTATAATGTTGTTTTTTCCCGTATGTCTTCGGGTGAGACTATAATGTTGTTTTTTTTCCCGTATGTCTTCGGGTGAGACTATAATGTTGTTTTTTCCCGTATGTCTTCGGGTGAGACTATAATGTTGTTTTTTCCCGTATGTCTTCGGGTGAGACTATAATGTTGTTTTTTCCCGTATGTCTTCGGGTGAGAATATAATTATAACTATATATTTGTATTATGGAAAGCAAAGAGGTTAGAATGTTGATTATCCTTTGAAAAACTGTGTGAAACTGAAGCAGGCTTTTATATATGTACACAGCTATATTTCTAGAAGCGCACTCACTAACTACTATTTAGAGTAGCATGTAAGCAACATTTCATTATTCCACTTTGATTTTGATTTTGATTTTGATTTTCACTATTAAAATGTCACCTAAATCCTTTCAAATCCACTCCCATAACCTTATAATTATGTCACAGCTCAAACCAACTACTGCGTAACAGCAAAGTTCATTCAATTAGAGAATAAAGCTTAACATTTTGATTATCCTTTGAAAAACGGTGTGAAACTGCAGCAGGCGTATACTAGCTATATTTGCACAAGCCTACTCCCTAATTAGTATTTTGAGTAGCATGTAAGCGACACATGTAATCAATTCACTTTGAAATATCTGTTCTAAGTCCTTTCAAAGCCACTCACGTCTCACACAACCCTGAAGAAAATCAAACTTTCTGAAAACTATAATTATAAACTATATATTTGGATACCATAAGACAATTTTAATGAATAAGCAATATTTTAATAGATATGACCTGTTTAGTATCCTTGTTCACTAGTAAGTTTGGTATATTTAGTTACTTTTCGTAATTTTATGGCTAATAACAGACGATTTTTTTTATAGCAAAGGAAAGATGTGGGCGTGTTTAATTTTTTTTTTTTTATGGCTAACAACAGACGATTCTATATAGCAAAGGAAAGATCTGGGCGTGTTTCTTATATTTTTTTATGGCTAACAACAGACGATTCTATATAGCAAAGGAAAGATCTGGGCGTGAAGGGTTTAAGAGATAGGACAGATAAGCAGTTAGATAGAGACAACAGAAAAGTCTCCACTGCTTTTGGCGACAAGGGCGAGTGTCATGCATGCCAGGAGCAGGACGGGGGGAAGGGGGGCGAAGGCAGAGCTACTCACAGCATTAAGAGTCCAGTCATAAGCATAGTCATACCGACGCTGCCCCCTAGACGCCTCCTGAAGGGACTGTGCGATGGTGGAGTCTGTCACCCGCCCGGCCAGCCACCTAAGATAGGGAGAAAATAGGACATTAAATAGATAACGAAAAGGTTTATGGGTGGGAAAATAGGTCATGGTTGGGATGTGGGGGGGAATAGGTCATGGGTGGGACATAAGAACATAAGAAAATAAGGAAGCTACAAGAGGCTGGGAGACCTACACGTGGTAGTTCCTGTTATTTAACACTACCTACATCCACCTGTCATCCCCATCCATAACACTGTCTAGCTTCCTTTAAAGCTCCCTATTGACTCCCCTCTAACTAACTGACGACTTTAGAATAACCTCAGCACTTCTATTTTTAACACTCCTGGCAATGAATCCAAATACTCCAACAGGGCGGAGATCTGCGCTAACCTACAAAACAACACTAACACGAAAACATAAGAATATAAAAAAATAAGGAAGCTACTAGAGGCCGTGAGACCAACACCCTTGACATGAAAATAGGCTTTGTGGAAACTTACTCAAGAACAGAAGCTTCACTGGAGCCAAAATCCACTCTGAACCACTTGAAGATGGAGTTGATGGCCAGGCTGTTATCGGGCAGGAGCTTAACACTGCCGTTGACAAAGTTGTTTAGTCCGTCATCCAATTGCTGCTCCAGATGATCCACGTCAAAGGCTTGCAGGGGAGGGCAGCTCTGATGGGGCAACATAAGAACATATTTAACAAACATAACATATCTGGTAACATAACACAACAGAGTAAGGTAACAGAGTAAGGTAACTGGTAACTGGTAACATAGAGGCATTCTGGAGGTGCTCTGGTTGTTATGTAAGCACACATGAACACACAACATACACACATCAACATAGAAATGACAGCACACCACATACTCCAGTCGTCAGGTGGTCAATGCGGAGTCAATAGGGAGCTTTAAAAGGAGGCTAGATAAATTCATGGATGGGGATGAAAGGTGGATGTAGGTAGTGTTAAGTAACAGGAACTACCACGTGTAGGTCTCCCAGCCTCTTGTAGCTTCCTTATTTTCTTTAAACTCAGTTATCAGGTGGTCAATGAGGAGTCAATAGGGAGCTTTAAAAGGAGGCTAGATAAATTCATGGATGGGGATGAAAGATGGATGTAGGTAGTGTTAAGTAACAGGAACCACCACGTGTAGGTCTCCCAGCCTCTTGTAGCTTCCTTATTTTCTTATGTTCTTATAAAGGAGGCTCTATTTGTATGGTTTGACAGAAGATTTTTATTTATTATTTATTATTATTATTTTTTACAACAGAGCCTATAGCGCCCGTAGGCTATTATTATTATCATTATTTTTGCGTGCTGTATCTCACCTTGGCGCCGCAGTTGAGGGCCCCGTGGATGCGGTGGTCGGCGGGCAGGGCGAGAGCCAGGCGGGGGTCACTGTCGCCAAACATGGTGGTGCCGGAGACGGGGTGCGGACGGTTGCCTGGAAGATGGGAAAAAAATAAAGTAAAAAAATAAAATTGAAATAAAACTGAAATGAAAAAAATTGAATGCATGAAGAAGAAAAAAAACTAAAATAAAACAGTATATGAACATAAAACAATAAATGCAATAAACAGCTTGACTCATAATCCCAGGGGACGGTTGCCTGAAAGATGGAAAGGCTGCAGTTTTACCCCTCAGCAGTTTGTGATCGATTGAACCAGGGAGATAAAGAGAGTAGGAGAGATAGAGATAAAATAAGAAAGAGAGATAGAGGAAAAAAGTAGATAAAGAGGGAAAGAAAGGAGAGAAAGAGGGAAAAAAAGGCGATAAAGAGAGGGAAAAAAAGAAAGGAGATAAGAGGAAAAAGCGTAAAGAGGAAAAAGAAGGAGATAAGGGAAAAAAAGGGAAAGAGAGGAAAAAAGAAAGGAGAGAGGAAAAAAGAAAGAGGAGAGATAAAGAGAGGGAAAAAAAAGGAGGCGAAATTACTGTCCTCCTCTTACACCACTCCTATTTTACCTCTCTTCCTCCTTCCTTTCTTTCTCTTTCTCTTCTTTCTATTCCCCCTTTTATTCTATTTTCACCTAGTACACCTTTCCATAACATAAGAACACGACCTTTTCCTCTACACCCTTCTCTTACACCACTCATATTTTACCCCTCCTCCTCCTTTCTTTCTTTCTTTCTCTTCTTTCTATCACCCGTTTATTCTATTTTCCCCTAGTACACCTTTCCATGACATAAGAACACGACCATTCTCTCTACACCCTTCTCTTACACCACTCCTATTTATCCTCTCATCTTCCTTTCTTTCTCTTTCTCTACTTTCTATCCCCCCTTTCTTTCTTTTCTCTCTCTTTCTCTCCTTTCTACCCCCCCATTCTCTCTACACCCTTCTCTTACACCACTCCTATTTTCCTCATCTCCTTCTTTCTCTTTCTTACTTTCTATCCCCCTTCTTCTTTTCCTCTTTCTACCGATCCTTACCATCTCCTCTTACACACTCTATTATCCTCTCATCTTCCTTTCTTTCTCTTTCTCTTTTTTTCTTCTCTGCTTTCTCTTCTTTCTATCCCCCATTCTCTTACAACACTCCTATTTTACCTCTCTTCCTCCTTCCTTTCTCTTTCTTTCCTTTCCTCCTTTCTTTCTACCCCCTTTCTTTCTTCTCTTTCTCTTCTTTCTCTTTCTCTCCTTTCTATTCCCCATTCTCTCTACCATCCTTCTCTTACACCACTCCTATTTTACCTCTCCCCTTTCTTTCCCTTTCTTTCTTTCCTCCTTTGTCTTTGTCTTTCTTTTTCTCTCCTTTCTTTCTTTCTCTCCTTTCTATCCCCCTTTCTCTCTACCGTCATTCTCTTACACCACTCATATTTTCCTCTCCTCCTTCTTTCTCTTCTCTCTCTCTTTTCTTTCTCTTTCTATCCCCTTCTTCTCTCTCCTCCTTTCTTTCTCTTTCTCTCCTTCTATCCCCCCTCCTCTCTCCTGTCCTCTCTTTCTATCCCTTCTATCCCCTCCTCCTCCTCCTCCTTTCTTTCTCTTCTCTCTTTTCTATCCCTTCTATCCCCCCCTCCTCCTCCTCCTTTCTTCTCTTCTCTCCCTTCCCCCCCCCCTCCTCCTCCTCCTTTCTTTCTCTTTCTATCTTTTCCCCCCCTCCTCCTCCTCCTTCTTCTTTCTCTCTTTTCTATCCCCTTCTATCCCCCTCCTCCTTTCTTCTCTTTACTCCTCCCCCTTCTACCCATTCCACCATCCCCCCTCCTTCTCTTCTTTCTCTCTCTACTTTCTAACCCCCCCACTAGCCCCTCACCTCTTAGGACGCCGTGTTCCATATCGTCGAGGTGCAGCGTGTACGGCCCACCTGGTAGCCATAGCGACTCCAGAAGTTAGGCACGGAGATGGTGCTTTGTGGTAGCTCATCCATGCTGACAATGGCCTGGATGGTTAGCAGGTTGTACAGGTCTGGGTGGTAGGTTAAGGTTGTAATATGAGTAATAGTAGTTGTTATTAAAAAAAAAAAAAAAAAAAAAAAACTGATGGTAAAAAATAAACACCAATGGTAAAAAAAAAAAAAACTACTGCTCTCTCTCTCTCTCTCATCTGCACAAACACATCCCAGAATATTTCCTCTTTTAAACCAGGTCCACATTATTTCGTCTCTCTCTCTCTCTCTCTCTCTCTCTCTCTCTCTCTCCTCATCTGCACAAACACATCCAGAATATTTCCTCTTTTAAACAGGTCCACTTATTTCGTCTCTCTCTCTCTCTCTCTCTCTCTCTCTCATCTGCACTCTCTCTCTCATCTGCACAAACACATCCCAGAATATTTCCTTTTAAACCAGTTCCACATTATTTCGTCTCTCTCTCTCTCTCTCATCTGCAAACACATCCAGATATTTCCTCTTTTAACCAGGTCCACATTATCTCTCTCTCTCTCTCTCTCTCTCTCTCCTCTCTCTCTCTCTCTCTCTCTCTCCTCTTCATCTGCACAACACATCCAGAATATTCTTTTAACCAGTCCACATATTTCGTCTCTTCTCTCTCTCCTCTCTCTCTCTCTCCTCTCTCTCTTCTCTCTCTTCTCTCTCTCTCTCTCTCTCTCTCTCTCTCTCTCTCTTATAACAATACCCTGGATGGTTAGCAGGTTTTACAGGTCTGGGTGCGAGAGATATTTTTTGCTCTTGGCCAGTCCTTTGTGATGTGTAAAAAAAAAAAAAAAAACGATTGTCACAAAGAAACAAAAAAAAACCCGATGATAAAAAAAAAAAAAAAACAAGATGGTAAAAAAAAAGATGGCCAAAGAAAAAAAAAAAAAACTGGTAAAAAAACAACAACGATGCTCTAAAAAACAAACTAAACCCATAAGGTCAGTCAAAAAGGATACTGAGGAAGAAGGTCTTGCGTTCCGGGGGCTCCAGCAGCATAGGATCAGCGGACTGCATGAGTGACCCCAGCTGACTGAACCCCTGCTTGTAGAAGATGCCTTGCTCCAGCGCCAGATAGGAGATCTGCCGCCCCTCATTGGTGGAGTATTTGTCTAGCAGTCTGAGGGGAAAAGAGGGGAATTAATGCCTCACCTAGCGAAGGGGAATCAACACACACCCTCATACCCGAAGTGTCCAGTGAAGAGGTGGCAAGAAAATGTGGCTAGAGCAGAGTACAGGGCTGAGAGTTACGAAGTACGAAGGTCGGCACGGAGAAGGTCGCTGCTCTTCGTTCTGAAAAATATCCCTTTTATGGTACCCTTCCTCAGTCGTTCGTCGTTCGTCGCTCGACCTTCATCATGACTCTTGGTACCAATGCCTCACCTAGCGGAAGGGGCATCAACTTGCACTATCACTACTATCACTCAAGTCATTATGGTAAAGTAACTGAGGTGAAAGTTGTGTGTGTGAAGGGAAAGAGACATCGATTTACTGGTTGGGAAGTGAAGAGGGGAAGTGAAGGGCCTTGTGATTAATGGTGTGTGGTGTGGTGTGGTGTGGTGTGGTGTGGTGTGGTGTGGTGTGGTGTGGTGTGTAATGTGGTGTGGTGTGGTGTGTGTGTGTGTGTGTGTGTGTGTGTGTGTGTGTGTGTGTGTGTGTGTGTGTGTGTGTGTGTGAGACAGGTAGTTACAGAAACTACCACGTGTAGGTGTCTCACGAACCAAAACAATGTTGTTAGTTGTATTTTTTCATGTATCACGTATATCATATTTTATTAACATGTGACTTATGAACGATGCACGGAAATCATGACAAAACTTCATTGAGAGAGAGAGAGAGAGAGAGAGAGAGAGAGAGAGAGAGAGAGAGAGAGAGAGAGAGAGAGAGAGAGAGAGAGAGAGAGAGAGAGAGAGTGTAGCATGAGAGAAAGGAGGTGGGAATGATGCCTGGTTTCGTAACAACAATGTGATCTCCCTCAACACGGGTTTTCCTTCCTCCCTCACCACTCCATCGTGATTCTCTCTCTCTCTCTCTCTCTCTCTCTCTCTCTCTCTTATACCATCAAATATAATTACAAAAACTGTCAAATAAATTCTAAGATCGTTATTTTTTTATTTTTTTTATCGTTATGGTGTGCGTGTGTATGTATGTATGCGGTATGTGTGTGTGTATGTGTGTCTGCCCTTGCCTGCCTTCCCTACACGCTTTAGAAAGTTCCGGGCTGAGAGAAACTTTCAATTGCATCACCGCGGAGCTAGAGAAAGTTTCACACATCTTTCTTTTTATCACACTCAGTTTTGTTACTTTATTGAACAGCGAAAATCTCATCAGAAAAAAATAATAGTTATCCAAGGTGTGTATTGAAGGCAGGCAGACATACACACGCACACCATCAAGAAAAAATAGAATAAATTTTAGCATCTATCCGAGGGTGTTTGTATATATTTTAAGTGCGAAAATCTCTAAAGAAGAAAAAAAGAATAGTAATTTTAGCATCTATCTGAGTGTGTTTGTGGATACTTGTAGATGCGAAAATCTCTAAAGAAAATAAAAAGAATCTTAGTATCTATATAAGTGTGTTTGTAACTTTGTATACTGTAAGTGCGAAAATCTCTACAGAAAAAAAAAAATAGTAATTTTAGCATCTATCTGAAGGTGTTTGTATATATTTAAGTGCGAAAATCTCTAAAGAAAAAAATCTTAGTAATTTTAGCATCTATCTGAGGGTGTTTGTATATATCTTAAGTGCGAAAATCTCTAAAGAAAAAAAAAATCTTAGTATCTATCTGAGTGTTTTAATATATACTGTAGGTGCGAAAATCTCACGAGAAGAAAAAATAATAGTAATTTTAGCATCTATCTGCGTGTGTTTCTATATATTTTATGTGCGAAAATCTCTCTAAAAAAAAGAAAAGCATCTTAGTATCTATATAAGTGTGTTTGTAACTTTGTATATAGTGTAAGTGCGAGAATCTCATACGAAAAAAAGAATAGTAATTTTAGCATATATCTTAGTATCTATCTGAGTGTGTTTCTATATATTTTATGTGCGAAAATCTCTAAAGAAATAAAAAATCTAGTATCATAGCCTATAAGGTGTTAACTTGTATACTTGTAGGTGCGAAAATCTCATAATAAAAAAAGAATAGTAATTTTAGCATCTATCTGCGTGTGTTTGCATATACTTGTAGGTGCGAAAATCTCATCAGAAAAAAAGAATAGTAATTTTAACATCTATCTGCGTGTGTTTGTGGATACTTGTAGATGCAAAAATCTCAAAAAAAAAAAAAAAAAAGGTTCTTAGTATCTATCTGAGTGTGTTTCTATAAATTTTATGTGCGAAAATCTCTAAAGAAAATAAAAAGAATCTTAGTATCTATATAAGTGTGTTTGTAACTTTGTGTACTGTATGTACGAAAATCTCTAAAGAAAAAAAAGAATAGTAATTTTAGCATCTATCTGCGTGTGTTTGTATATACTTGTAGGTGCGAAAATCTCATCAGATAAAAAAGAATAGTAATTTTAGCATCTATAAGAGTGTTTGTATATACTTGTAGGTGCGAAAATCTCATCAGAAAAAAAAGAATAGTAATTTTAGCATCTATCTGCGTGTGTTTGTGGATACTTGTAGATGCAAAAATCTCTAAAGAAAATAAAAAGAATCTTAGTATCTATATAGGTGTGTTTGTAACTTTGTATACTATATGTGCGAAAATCTCTAAAGAAAAAAAAATAGTAGTAATTTTAGCATCTATCTGAGTGTGTTTGTGGATAATTGTAGATGCGAAAATCTCTAAAAGAAAAAAAAAGGTTCTTAGTATCTATCTGCGTGTGTTTGTATATATTCTATGTGCGAAAATCTCTAAAGAAAAAAAAATAATAGTAATATTAGCATCTATCTGCGTGTTTGTGTATATATTTTATGTGCGAAAATCTCTAAAGAAAAAAAGAAAAAAGAATTTTAGCATCTATATACGTGGGTTTGTAACTTTGTATACTGTAGGTGCGAAAATCTCTAAAGAAAAAAAATAGTAGTAATTTTAGCATCTATCTGCTTGCGTTTGTAGATACTTATAGGTGCGAAAATCTCATCAGAAAAAAAGAATAGCAATTTTAGCATCTATAAGAGTGTGTTTGTAACTTTGTATATACTTGTAGGCGCGAAATCTCATGAAAAAAAAAGAATAATAATTTTAGCATCTATATGAGTGTTTGTATTTACTGTACCTATGTGCGAAAATCTCATAAGTCCTGTAAATTGGGTAAATGCAGTGCTGAAGGTGAGAGATAAAATACATAGGTGTAGAGACGAAAGCTTTCTCTACACACACACACACACACACACACGTAGATAGAAGAGCTTCATTATTTAAACGAAAACAACACACACACACACACACAGGAATAAAGACAGACAGACAGACAGCCCTATAGATAAAAAACCAAAAAAAAAACCAGGAAGGAATAAATGAAAATACAAAAACTTGATGAAAAACACAACTGGGTAAATAAACACACACACACACACACACGCACGCACGCACCACACACACACACACACACACACACACACACACACACACACACACACACACACACACACACACACACACACACACACACACACACACACACACACACACACACATTGATGTCAACGCCCCTTTGTCGACCCAGTTCACATGTCCTCATACACGCGCTTCCCAATTCAAGGTTATATAAATAGTTCAATATATAGTTCAATAGTTCAGTGATATACAAGTAGTTTAATACAAGTAGTTTAATGACATTCAACAATTCATGACAACTTAGGCACCATGGAATCCAGTTGCTGCAGAAATGGAAATGATTAATATTTTTGTATTTGATATAAAGTAAAAAAAAAAATTGTGGTGGGCTTCGTTTAGAAATTATATTTGAGAGAGAGAGAGAGAGAGAGAGAGAGAGAGAGAGAGAGAGAGAGAGAGAGAGAGAGAGAGAGAGAGAGAGAGAGAGAGGAGAGAGAGGAGAGAGAGAGAGAGAGAGAGAGAGAGAGAGAGAGAAAAGAGAGAGAGAGAGAGAGGAGAGAGAGAGAGAGAGAGAGAGAGAGAAGAAGAGAGAGAGAGCACAGACACTGAAAAAGACAAATAAACAGATGAAAAAACAGACAACAGACAAACAAGGAGGAACAGAAAGAGACACACACACAGAACAGACAGAGACAAACAGCCACATACATAAGAATAAATAAATAAATAAATAAAATAAGAAAAACAAAGCGACAAATAGATAGATGAATGAAGATGAATCCGTATCACACACACACCCACACACACACACACACACACACACACACACAGGCAGAAAAGTGCGTCGTAGCGTCATGGTGTAACAGGAAGTATGAGGAAAATAACACGTTGGTTCAGGTATGTCAGCAAGGTGTTAGCGCGACGGGTAAACATGATGCAGCAGGGAGATAGTTGTATTGGTTGCCACAATATTTGGGTGTGTGTAGTGTAGGTTAGGGAGAGGAGAGGAGGAGGAGGAGGAGGAGGAGGAGGAGGAGGAGGAGGAGGAGGAGAGGAGGAGGAGGAGGAGGAGGAGGGAGGAGGAGGAGGGAGGAGGAGGAGGAGGAGGAGGAGGAGGAGGAGGGAGGAGGAGGAGGAGGAGGAGGAGGAGGAGGAGGAGGAGGAGGAGGAGGAGGAGGAGAGGACGAGGAGAGGAGGACGAGAGAGAGAGAGAGGAGGAGAGGGATGGGGAAGGGGGGGAGGAGGAGGAGGGAGGAGGAGGGGGGGGAGGAGGAGGAGGAGGAGGAGGAGGAGGAGGAGGGAGAGGAGGGAGTAGAGAACGAGAAAAGATGAGGAGAAGGAAGATAGGCAGAGAGAGGAGGACGTAATGCTTAAATTCGGAGGTGAGTGTGGTAGTGGAGGAGAGGTGTAGAGAGGGAAAAAGTAAAAAAAGTAAGAAGATAAAACAGAAAGAAGAAGTAGGAGAAGGAAATAAAAAAGAAGAGAGGGAGATAAAGCTTAATTCTGTAGTGTACGTTGTATGTATAAAAAAAGTTATTAAAAAGTAAAATTAAAAGAAAAGTAGAATATAAATAAGTGAAAATATAAACAGTCATACTAACCTCAAAGCAGATCTTGCTAGCGATTAAAAAAATTCATGCTTCTTTCCTTCAAAAAAAAAAGTCCTGTAGTTACCAAAATTAAGAAGTCATGATAACAAGAAGGATAAACAGGTCATAGCTATAAAACATTGCTTATATTCACAAAACATCGTCTAATGGTACCCAAATTACAATGGAATTTACGTTCTGGGCCTCAAGGGGTTAATGATAGTGCGTGATAACCTAATAAGATATAGACAAAAAAATATAGATAAGATAAGATAAGATAGATAGATAAGATAAGATAAGAGATAGATAAGATAGACAAAAAAAGGAATGTTTATCTCCCTAATGAAGAAAATATGAATAAATATGAATGATAAATATGGGAAACGAAAATCTGATCGCAAAGGACAAATTATACTTCCGTCTCAATTACTCTACTAAAGATACTAAGATACTATACTAAATAAAAATGCAATATAAAATTCGGCATTCATTATAATCTTGAAAGAGAAGAACACAGGTGGAAGTAGAGGAGGAAGAAGAATGAGGAGGAGAATGAGAAGAATGAGAAGAAGAATGAGGAGAAGAAGAATGAGGAGAAGAATGAGGAGGAGAAGAATGAGGTGGAGAAGAAGAATCAGGTGGAGAAGAAGAAGAATGAGGAGAAGAAGAAGAATGAGAAGATGAATGAGGAGAAGAAGAATGAGAAGAAGAATGAGGAGAGAAGAGAGAAGAATGAGGAGAAGAAGAATGAGGAGAAGAAGAAGAGGAGAGAAGAATGAGGAGAAGAAGAATGAGGAGAAGAAGAATGAGGAGAAGAATGAGGAGAAGAAGAATGAGGAGAAGAAGAATGAGGAGAAGAAGAATGAGGAGAAAGAATGAGGAGAAGAAGAATGAGGAGAGAAGAATGAGGAGAAGAAGAATGAGGAGAAGAAGAATGAGGAGAAGAAGAATGAGGAGGAAGAAGAAATGAGAAGAAGATGAGGATGAAGAAGAATGAGGAGAAGAAGAATGAGAGAGAAGAAGAATGAGGAGAGAAGAATGAGAAGATGAGGAAGGAAGAGGAAAGAAATGAGGAGAAGAAGAATGAGGAGGAGAAGAAGAATGAGGAGAGAGAATGAGAAAGAATGAGGAGAAGAAGAATGAGGAGAAGAAGAATGAGGAGAAGAATGAGGAGAAGAAGAAGAATGAGGAGAAGAAGAATGAGGAGAAGAAGAATGAGGAGAAGAAGAATGAGGAGGAGAAAAAGGAAAAAGAGGAACAACAATACCAGAAGAAGATGAAGGAGGAAAAGGAAGTACACTCTTAGAAAAAAAGGGTAGGAAAAGGGTAGAAAAAGGGTATTTGCAGTGATGAAATACTGCTACCCTTTTTCTACCCTTACAAATATACCCTTTCAGATCGACGCAAATATACCCTTTTCCAACCCTCTCGTCAAAAAAGGTTAGATAAAGGGTATAATCGGCAGCATCTACCCTCCAGCCTGGACATAGGGTTTAAAAAGGGTAGTGATGGTGCGATGTAACAATTCTACCCTTAATATACCCCTTATTTCTGAGTGTGTAGAAGTAGTAGAAGAAGAGTGAAGAGGAATGAGAAAGAGAACAAGAAGAACAAGAAGAAGAAAGGAGGAAGTAGAGCAAAAAGAGAAGAAAAAGAATGATGATGATGATGATGAGGAGGAGGTAGTAGAGCAGAATAAGAACAAGAAGGAGGAGGAAGAGGAAGAGGAGGAAGTAGAAAGAGGCTGAAAAGAGGAGGAAGTAGAGCAGAAGGAGAAAGAACAACACCAGAAGAAGAAAAAGAAGGAGAATTAAGAAGAAGGATGAGGTAGAGGAGGAGGAGGAAGTGGAGGAAGAGGAGGAGGAGGAGGAAGAGGAGGAAGTAGAAAGAGGAAGAAAAAAGGAGAAGAAAGAGGAGGAAGTAGAGCAGAAGGAGAAAGACAACACCAGAAGAAAAGAAGAAGGGAATTAAGAAGAAGGATAAGGAAGAGGAGGAGGAGGAGGAGGAGGAGGAGAAAGAGGAGGAGGAGGAGGAGGAGGAGGAGGAGGAAGAGGAGGAGGAGGCGGAGGAAGAGGAAGAGGAAGAGGAAGAGGAAGAGGAAGAGGAAGAGGAGGAGGAGGAGGAGGAGGAGGAGGAGAAGGAGGAGGAAGTAGAACAGAAGGAGGACCCACATAACCCCACCAAAGACTTCACTTGGTCATAAATTTCGAGGTGAGATCCACGAAGTAGGAAGAATTGAGGAGGAGAAGGAAGTAGCGCAGGAGGAGGAGAAAGGAGAAGAAGAAGAAAGAGGAGGAGAAGAATAAGAATGAGGAGGAAGAGGAGGAAATAAAGCAAGAATGATGAGGATGATGATTAGGAACTAGAGCAAAAGAGAGATGAAAGGATGAGTTGAAGGATGAGAAGAAGAATGAGAAGAAGAAAGAGGAGGAGGAGGAGGAGGAGGAGGAGGTGGTGGAAGAGAAGAAGAAGGAGGAGGAGGAGGAGGAGGAGGAGGAGGAGGAAATATAGCAAAGGAAGAAGGAACTCACTTAGTCATGAATTCAGAAGTGAGGTCCACGATGTAGGTGGAGTTGATGGGCTGGCGGACCACGGGGGCCTCCTTGTTGAAGACGTGGAGGCCTGGCTGCCATAACCCCGCCCACGCCAGCAGCCCCAGGAGACTGTTCCACATGACTTCAAACACAGGCACTGTCACTGTCAGGGAAGGAAGAGGAAGGACATTAAGATAGAGGTATATATAAAAAATAAATAAATAATAAAAAAATAAAAAATAAATAAAAAAACGCGGGAAAAAAAGTGCGGTTATAAAAGTGGTAAAAAAAGCGCTGAAAAATAAAATAAAAAAGTACGCTAAAATAAAGTGTTAAAAAAAAGTGCGGGGATAAAATAAAGTGCGGCCCCAAAAAGATATGAGCTGGAAAAAGTTCGGCCCCAAAAAAAGATAAGAGTTGGAAAAAAGTGCGTCCCCCAAAAGATAAGAGCTGAAAAAAAGTGCGTCCCCAAAAAAGATAAGAGCTGAAAAAAGTGCGTCCCCCAGAAGATAAGAGCTGAAAAAAAGTGCGTCCCCCAAAAAGATAAGAGCTGAAAAAAAGTGCGTCCCCAAAAAGATAAGAGCTGGAAAAAAGTGCGTCCCCAAAAGATAAGAGCTGAAAAAAGTGCGGCCCAAAAAAGATAAAAGCTTAAAAAAGTGCGTGAAAAAAAGTGGGCTGTGTGTGACGCGTGCATTGTCATCCTCGTCCCTATATTTTCTATTTTTCTTATAAGGTGGCGGGTATACAGTTATATATAAACAGTTAGGTGTACTTATACATATCATCTTCAAGCTTTCACTCCTTTTCTAATAGTGTGACATCGCGGTTGACACAAATAATGCTACAGGGATCCTTTTTTTTTCTTACGGGATTTCTTTTGAAGGGATTTTCTTTTTTTCTCTTTGTCGTGTTTCCTTCTCCTCCTCCTCATTCTTCTTTATCTCTTTCTCTCTTCCTCATTCTCCTTCTTCTTCTCCTTCTCATTCTTCTTCTCCTTATCCTTCTCTCCTCCTCATTCTTCTTCTTCTCTTTCTCTCTTCCTCATTCTCCTTCTCATTCTTCTTCTCCTTATCTTCTTCTCCTTCTCATTCTTCTTTATCTCTTTCTCTCCTCCTCATTCCCCTTCTTCTCCTCCTTCTCATTCTTCTTTATCTCTTTCTCCCTCATTCTCCTTCTTCTTCTCCTTCTCNCTTCTTCTTCTTCTTCTTCTCCTTATCCTTCTCTCCTCCTCATTCTTTCTCTCTTCCTCATTCTCCTTCTTCTCCTCCTCCTCCTCATTCTTCTTTATCTCTTTCTCTCTTCCTCATTCTCCTTCTTCTTCTCCTTCTCATTCTTCTTCTCCTTATCCTTCTCTCCTCCTCATTTTTTCTCTTCCTCATTCTCCTTCTTCTTCTCCTCCTCCTCCTCCTCATTCTTCTTCTCCTTATCCTTCTCTCCTCCTCATTCTTCTTTTTCTCTTTCTCTCTTCCTCACTCTCCTTCTTCTCCTCCTCCTCCTCATTCTCCTTCTTCTTCTTCTCCTCCTCCTCCTTCTTCTTCTCCTCCTCATTCTTCTTCTTCACCTTATCCTTCTCTCCTCCTCATTCTTCTTATTCTTCTCTTCTCCTGCTCTACTTCCTCATTCTCCTGCTCTACGTCCTCCTCCTCCTCCTTCCTGTTTATGAATTCAGTGATAAATCATTGTATTTGATCTTTCTTCTTTCTTTCTATTCCTGTCCGTGTTTAGGTATTTAGGTGGCGGTGTGTAGGATTGAGATCTATTTTATGATGCCACGTTTTTAAATGTTTTTAGATTATTGAGGATGACATATTAGATTCTTGAAGCTTGATACGGCTCTCTCTCTCTTTCTCTCTTTCTCTCTCTTCTTCTCTATCTTCAGTCATCTTCTCTTCTCTCTCTCTCTCCCTTGTTACTGTTATCTTCTATCTTTATCCTACTGTCTCATCTTATATTTCTCTCTCTCTGACACAACATACATAAGAACATAAAAAAACATAAGACGATAAGAAAATAAGGAAGCTACAAGAGGCCGCGAGACTACACGTATAGTTCCTGTTAACATAAAATACATGGGAGTTTCGTCAACAGAAATAATTGTGATAATTTCCACAAAAATCACCAATAAAAACAAACCCAAGCGTTACGACACAAAGCACAGAGCAGAATACAGCCAGTAAATAGGGCATAGTTAGTAAATAATAGTAATGATAATAATAATAAACAGTAAATAGGCAAAGTAAATAGGGCAAAAGTAAGTAAGGAAATAGTAAATAGGGTAAATATATGCTTTTTACTGGCTTTGGCACAGATGAAGGAAGGCGGGACGCATATTCCCCACCTCTATGCGAGTATGTGTAATATATACTCGTCGATGCGTGGGAATGTAGAAGACGTATAGGAGGGTACGTAGTCGATAGGAGGGACTTATGTCTGTGTATATACTGCCCTGTTGTGCCCCTTCTCTCCCCACAGGTGACAGGAAAGAAAGGGCTACAGAGTGGCAAAAAGGAAATATGTGTCAAGTTCGACCTCGAGCTTCACAGACGACCTACAAAGCGATAATAAGCAGAAAAGGTCACAAGAAGAAGAGGAAGAAGTGGTTTCCGAGTGAAGACGATTAGCTGACTGTTCCAGGAAAAACGGGAATATGCAGGCGGGACAGGGAAGGTGGGACAGGAAAGGTGGGACAGGAAAGGCGGGACAGGAAAGGCGGGAAGGAGCGGACAGGGAAGGGGCGGAAGTGGACAGGAAGCGGACAGGAAGGGCAGGGAAGGCGGGACAGGGAAGGCGGGACAGGAAAGGCGGGACAGGGAAGGCGGGACAGGGAAGGCAAGAACGGGACAAGGGAGAACGTACGAGTTTAAAGGGCGTGTAACAGAATACCATAGGAGAAAGTGGAGGGAAAAAGCACAAGGAAGAGAAAAAGGGGCTAGGAAGATAGTGTATGTGGGTGTGAGGTGGAGGAAGGCGGGAAAAGGTGCAAGGAACAAGGAAGAATGTGAGAACTAAAGGGCGTATAGCAACATACCATAGGAGAAAGTGGAGGGTTAAAGCAGAGAAAAAGGGGCTAGAGGTAAGTGTGTGAAGGAGAGAGGTCAGAAAGATATGAAGAGAAAATGTATTAGAAGGAGGGAGAGAGAAAGTGGCGGGTAAAACCATAAGGAAGTTTGTTTTTCTTTCTTCTGTCAAATTGTAATAGATGTCAATAAATAAAATAAAAGAGAAAAAGGGGGTTAGAAGGAAAGGAGGGTAAGGGGTCAGGTCAAAGATAGGAGAGATAGAAAGGATAGAAGAGAGAGGGGCGTAGTCACATCTCCTACAAACCTACAAGAGTTGGAGTACTGCCAACATATCTTACACATATATATATAGGCCGTCATATTTCCTACACCAAAACCAGTATCCAGCACATTTCCTACACAAGGTAAGGGGTCAGGTCAAAGACAGGAGAGATAGAAAGGATAGAAGAGAGAGGGGTGTAGTCACATCTCCTACAAACCTACAAGAGTTGGAGTACTGCAACATATCCTACACATAGGCTGTCATATTTCCTACACAAAAACCAGTATCCAGCACATTTCCTACACAAGGTAAGGGGTCAGGTCAAAGACAGGAGAGATAGAAAGGATAGAAGAGAGAGGGGCGTAGTCACATCTCCTACACACCTACAAGAGTTGGAGTACTGCCACATATCCTACACATAGGCTGTCATATTTCCTACACCAAAACAAGTATCCAGCACATTTCCTACACAAAACCCTCCTACAAATTTAGCAGTTTTGAGAGTAGTGACATATTTCCTACAAGGATACAGCGTATCTCCTACACCCCCTCAGTGGGGCGCCTCTGTACTCGGCGCTTCTGGGTGTACTCATATATAGGTATGGTCTTTATTATGAAGTAGGATAAATGTGGCCAGGAACAGCAAACTATACCTGCGCTGCATTCAACACAGATGCACATATTTACATTACAGATGCACATATTTACATTACAGATGCACATATTTACATTACAGATGCACATATTTACATTACAGATGCACATATTTACATACTGTCACAGCTCCTACACATAGGCGGTCATATTTCCTACACAAAAACAAGTGTCAGGCATATCTCCTACACCTACTGTGTGTAGGAGATATGCTGTATCTCTGTAGGAAATATGTCACTACTCTAAAATCTGGTAAATTTGTAGATGTGCTGTGTAGTATACATGGTGTAGGAAGTGTGGCGCGCCCCCAAGAGAGATAAAAGAGGTCAAGGAGAGATATGGAGGTCGGTGGGTCAGCAGGCGACTTTAATCTATCGCGGCCAGGACACTCAACACATTTAATCACTGCTCTGGTTTCGCTCCCCCCACGAGATGAGGTTGGAGTAATAAAAAAATATATAGGTAAGGGGTGCCCTTTATTTGCCCGTACCATTGCCCTTTAACCTCCGTGTGGTGAGGGAGCTAAGACGCCCTTAAATAAATAAAAAAATAAAATAAAAATAAAAAAAAATATAAAAAATGCGGGAAAAAGTGCCGTAAAAGATACTGCTGTCAAAGAAAAGTGCAGTAAAATAAGTGCAGTGGTTCAAATCCGACCTGGTACTATTATATAATTTGTCTTAATTGATTACAAACTGTACTTAACCCCTTCACGCCCAGATCTTTCCTTTGCTATAAAAAATCATATGTTGCCGAGCCATACAATTACGAGAAGTAACTGAATATACCAAATTAGTTAATGGAACAGGATACTGAACAGTTCATATCTATAAAATATTGCTTATATTCCTAAAAACGTCTAGTGGTACCTAAATTACAATGGAAATTATGTTCTGGAATCTGGGTCTCAAGGGGTTAATGTTACAAGCATGTAAAAATATACTTAAGACTCCCTTTAAACACCATTTTCGCGCGTTTTCCAGGTAGGTATAACAGAAAACGGAGCTATGCATGAGAAGAGCTAATAGTTCCACATCACGTAAAAAAAAAAAAAAAAAAAACTGGTAGGACACGCCATGCAAGTGACATGGCTGTATGCATGACTACACACACACTGAACGCACTGCCGTTTCTAGCCGTATGGGGCCCTATGTGAAAGTTGTTTGTGGGCCCTATTTTGTATAACTATGGTGGGGGGGATTCCAAGCCCTCTAAGGTGGTCCGGGGCATACCTTTAATATTTAAATGCATCAATCTGGTGCACTTTAAGAGGAAAATAGACTAGATTCTAAAAACTAAGCAAATAATGGCAGCTTAGGGGCCCTTGGTCTATGGCTTCGGGGGCCCTGTGCAGTGTGCAACCTATATTTAATTGCGTAGCTCACATATAGTTAAAAACGACCCTGTCTGCAGACAACAGATACTACAGCGTACAAGTATACACAGAGCCATTAGTCAGGTAGGGGAGAGCGGGGCAGGTTGCATCGAGGGTAGGTTGCATCATTGCCTCTAACTCGCATATTATCACACGTACATCGTCTTACTACTACTACTACTACTACTATAAACTACTACTACTACAACTACAACAATAATAATAATAAAACAAGTTAATGCGAGTTAGAGGCAATGATGCAACCTGCCCCGCTCTCCCCTAACGCTGATATGGAGCTGAGATTTCGGTGTCATGGAGGCAGAACAAGTGTGGAATAATGAAGGAAGGAAGCAAGATACACTACATAATAGACACTATAAAAGTAGATTGATAGAAGATAGATAGTAGATAAAGTTAGGATAGATAGGTAAAGATAGATTAAGTCTTGATCTTGGAAGGAAGGATGTGAAAGTTCAAGGCCGCGTGCACCAGCCATGACTTGGGATCCGGGAAAGGCCGCCTTGAGATAGGAACAAGGGTGCAACAAGGAGCAAGGAGCAAGGAACAAGGAAGAAATATAAATAGAAATAAAAAAATGTAAAAATAAGGAATAAGGGTGAAACAAGGCACAAAGGGCAGGCTTGTTAGGTCAAATCTTGCTTCTATGAGGGGTTAATAGGGGTATAAGTGATAATTTGATGATACACATAATAGATAAATAGATAAGTAATTGTTATGAAACCCACATCCTCTCTCTCTCTCTAATTTGATATATATATACACATAATAGATAAATAGATAAGTAACATATATGAAGGCCACATGCTCTCTCTCTCTCTCTAATAATCGGATGTTGTTATAATAATTGGCTTCCTGTTGATGTAAAAAACATGAAAACACGCGATTCAACAGAGATTCAAGAAAGAAAAGAAAGAAAGAAAGAAAGAAAGTGTAAGAAAATAAAGATTGTAAGAAAATCAACCAAGACAAAAATATCAATGGTTGAAAAGAAATCGAACATTATAACAAAATGGAAGAAATTACCTAACACACACACACACACACACACACACACACACACACACACACACACACACACACGGATACGTAATACCACTAAACACTGAAGTCATTACAGAAAAACAGAACAAAATCGCCTTCTAGCCATAAAATAGGGTATACGTAATCCATAATAATTTGATAAAGTTGTTTTTATGTGATCAATATATATATATAAATGAAAAACGAATCACCAAGGATTATTGAATTATGAATAGATCGCATGCATAGGCTAACCATCATTACGTAACCATCATAGGCTAATCACATTACTAACTGAATGCGTAAGTTGATAATATTGTGCAAGGTTATCTATTAATCAATGTATTCTTAGTAAGGCGCATGACATGACTAGACTGTTATTTTTTGTAAGGTGAAAAATCCTGCCCCCTTGCTGCTTCCTGACTGATATTTGATGCCAGGAGAAGGGAATACTACACTTCTTCTAAATTTCAGCTGTACTTTATCATAGTTAACCATATTATCAGGTAAACATAGGTTTAATTTTAAGCTGAGACCTTAAGAAAAGGGAATTTTCGCCTCGTTATAAAAAATACTCTATAGATCTACCCAATCATTACGTAAAATAACTGAATACTTAAAAGCTTGTAATATTTTGCAAGGTTATTTGATTAATAGCCTCACATGCCACACAGCAGTAGGACATTAGGAGATTTAAGAATAGGACATTAGGACGTTTCTTAGTAAGGCGTAAGACATGACTAGATCTACCCACGTACCGGTCAACAAAACAGACGTCCTCTCAATCACGTCAGCAGGAACTTCGGCGGCACACCCTCTTCCTCTGCAGCTTGATTTGACACTGAGCCAGCTGCGTAAGCCTGCGTTGTGGTGGGTTCAGGCCTTCCATGAGCTCCGCTGAACTTACCCTAGAGTCAAGTCAATTTTACCCTAAATTCTTACGTTTTACCCTAAATAATCGGCTCGACTGTATATTCGATTATTATATATATATATATATATATATATATACATATATATATATATAATATATATATATATATATATATATATATATATATACTATATATATCATATATATAATATATAGATATAATATATATATAATTATATACTATATATATATATATATATATATATAATATATATATACATATATATACTAATATATACATATATATATATATATATACATATATAATATACTATATATATTATATATATATATCATTATATATATATATATAATATATATAACATATATATAATACTATATATATATATATATATACTATATATATATATATACTATATATATCTATATATATATATATATATTATATATATATATACATATATATATATATATAATATATATATATATACATATATATATACATATAATATATATATACATATATTATATATATATATATAATATACTGATATCTATATATATATACATATATAATATTATAATATATATATATATACAATATATATATTATATATAATATATCTATAATATATATAATATATATAAGAAAAAGGAAGAGTGAAAATCCATATTTTTTATTGATAAAAACAAAATAGTAAAGTTAAGCCAGTTTAGTTTGTCTAGTTTTAATATCATTTCCATTAAATATATATTTCTGGTTTAATAAGAACACACTTTAACAAAATAAGTATTGAGAATAACTGACTAAAGGGTGGTTCACACGGAGGTTTTTTCGGCATTTTGTCGACAGAGAATTCGGTCTGGGTCTGGGCTGGTGTCATGATCGCAATAGGTTTTTTAAAAAAAATCACACACCGCTCACTCGGTCTTTTATCGACCGACTTGCCGAGAATTTCGCGCGCCAAATTCAAATAATCGCAGAAGCCAGCACCACCCTCTCCCAAATCACCCCAATTATTGGTATAATTTCGGTATTGGGCACTAAAAACTAACAAATTTAACTTACATCATCGTGCAGATCTTTTCATCCTTAATTTGAATCCCAATTTCCCCAATTTCCCATGCCAATGGCGATACATATAATACCGAAAATTTTCCATTTTAGCTACCGTAGATAACAGTTAAGTCGCCAGGACAACTTTTTTTTCTGTTTACAGACGTGTGGTGGCGTTAATACTTACATTTCTACATCCATGATTTCAGGAAAGTTAGAAGGTGCTATCTAGAGAGTCTGTGTCATTTTGTGTCTTCATCTGTGTCATAGTATGGCTATAAATGAACAAATTACAAAAATATCTACAAAGTGGCTACCAACAATAGAGTCGCCATCTAGTGTTTATTTACTGAGTGTCCTACCGCTGTCGTCGTCGCCCGAAAAAAAAATGCGTAGTGAAATTTGAAAGCGTATACACTTGCAGCTACAAAGCATAAAACAACGCTGAAACAGGGTAGATTATACAGTCATGATATAAACTATTGTGTATCATCTTCAGTGGCACATAAAAATCAGTAGTGATGCTATAATTTGTAATATAAGGCGCCTGGCGACATGACTGCAGGTGGCGACTTTACTGTTATCTACGGTAGCCATAAACGGTTGTTAGTTTAAATCAGATTATGTTAGGTTAGACGTGGGGTTTGATTTAGTAGATGATATCAAGGAAAAAATGAAACTATCAATACTACTTCATAATAGGTAAAGTGCGCGAAAACTTATCTATCGCGCGCCAAATACACACAAGCCAGCTACTAGCCCCCTATAGCCCCTAGCGCGACGTGACCCCTGACCCTGCTGCCTCATGAGACCCTCACTGCCCCTGGTACAAGAACGTCCCGGAAATCATTGAACACTTGCTGCTACAAAGCGATACTAAAAGCAGAAAAGGTCACAACAAGAAGAAGAAGATTTGTCGACCGAAACGTATTGCGTGTGTGAACGTAATCTCCGCACTAGCCCGCAAGAGACCGACTTCTCTGTCGACAAAAAAAAACAGTGCAGTCTCCATTCTTCATCCACAAGATTTTTATTGGCATACTTTGGTAATTGTGGCAGTTCATCAAATATGTATGCTAAGGATGGAGGATTCAGAGTTGATGCAGAACGAGGTAACACAGGTTTACATACTTCATGAATTTTGTCATTGAGTGAATATCTTTTCTGAATCTGGGATACAGCTTCAATCAAGAAAGACTGACATGACTTATAAAACTGTGAAAGTTCTGCGCTAGTTACTGTTCCCGATTGTTTTAGATCCCTTACTGTTGCTGATGCACTCACTCCTAGATATACATTCTCAACAGGAATTAAGACACTTGAAAAAAATATGTTGACCAGGACTAAGTAATGAAATATCAGCATTCTTAACAAAGCTCACGTCCATGAAGTCAGTACAGAAGCTTCGAATGAGTTTGCATGTCTCAGTTTTCAGTGTGAATAAAAAATGGAGCCTCAGACTGGAAGAACGTATTATAACTATTGAACTTACCCAAGTTGTAATCCAGAAATTCGAGGTAGGCTTGGGTAAGCTTGTTTTTCAAGGCAGTAACAATCATATCATTTACATGTGTTGGGTCACTAAATGTTAATGGGCCCCAGACATAACTACGTCACGGTTTGTTTACCGCGGTGCATTGTGGAGATAAGTCGGGGTCGCCGCGGGTGACCTACGTAGGGAAGAAGACTACGACGATGAAAGAATTTCGAGTTGTTTAGTTTGAAATTGATACTCCAGGTGCTATATTACCAAGCCCTGTTCTCGCTGACAAGACTAGAGAAGACCTGAGATGATGGCTGATGTGCAGAGGCTTCTCAACCAAAAAAACTGAGTCACAGCAGAGCCTCGTCAAGAGGTAAGCAACAAAAAGTGGTAGGGACACCTACCACTTGCTTACCTTTTGACGAGGCTCTGCTGTGACTCAGTTTTCCTGGTTGAGAAGCCTCTGCATATCAGCCATCATCTCGATCAGGTCTTCTCTAGTCTTGTCAGCGAGAACAGAGCTCGGTAATAGGCTAATAGCACCTGGAATATCAATTTCGCGCAAAACAACTCTAAATTCTTCCATCGTCGTAGTCTCCTCTTTGTAGGATGTACATATTCATGGTTATGATAGTATTTATGTTCGTTCTTTATAATTGAGTTCCTTTTGTTGTCTTTCCTCAGAATAAGTAGTAAGGTATACATCATGGTTTAAGTGTTACTTGACAGTTGTTTATGCAACTTGTTTATGGAGTTATCAGATAAATGAAAGCAAAAATTGGTGCCGTGGTTATGCAACTTGTTTTTGGATGGAGTAATCAGATAAATGAACGCAAAAATTGGTGATGTTTGTGTAGAGATAAGTATAGAAAATACTTAATGGAAGCTCAATACTATAGTGTTTGCAGATGACACTGTAGAATACTACTAGCAGAGTTAAAAAGGTTTTCAAAAATTGGTAAATGAATGCAGTACTGTTTGTGTGAGGAGGAAACTGAAAGTTAATGTGGCTAAAAGTAAAGTGCTAGTGTTTTGGTAGAAACCAAAGAGTGAAGTTATTGAGTTTGAAGATCAATATAGAATGAGAATTGAGAGCCAGAAGCAATGTAAAATAATGATGAATGGACAGTTAATGGCTCTATGATGTGCAAGTATGGAGGCACGGAAGGGGAGATAAGAGAGAGAGCCCTGCCTACAAGGAAGGAAAGTAGTGGGATCCTAGGGGCGCGTGATGAGAGGACAGTGAGTAAGGAAGGCGCTTAGGGATAGCATACTAGTGCCGACAGTAACATATGCAAGTCAGACCTGGACGTGGAATATATGTCGGAGGCCTAATTAAGATTCAAGCAGTTGAAATGAGTTACTTACGAGGTGTCTGTGATGGAGTCCACAGATTGTCGTTTCTTATCAGCTTTATCCAATTTATCTTTCTATTCTCAGCTTTTAAAAGTTGGTACAACCGTAAAGAAGGAGTTCGTCTACTTATTGCAACACAATATGGAACACAACAGTTTGCAGGAGGCATATTTAAGGACACAGCGTTGTCTTTCTTCACTGGATAGCGCCCGCCCGCTCTCCCTCATGCGACTTAGCGACTTATCCCCACAATGCACCGCGGTAAACAAACTGTGACGTAGTTATGGGTTGGGTCATAGATCACTGTATACCTGGTAAACAAACTATGACGTAGTTATGGGTTGGGTCATAGACCACTGTATACCTGGTAAACAAACTGTGACGTAGTTATGGGTTGGGTCATAGACCACTGTATACCTGGTAAACAAACTATGACGTAGTTATGGGTTGGGTCATAGACCACTGTATACCTGGTAAACAAACTATGACGTAGTTATGGGTTGGGTCATAGACCACTGTATACCTGGTAAACAGACTGTGACGTAGTTATGGGTTGGGTCATAGATCACTGTATACCTGGTAAACAGACTGTGACGTAGTTATGGGTTGGGTCATAGACCACTGTATACCTGGTAAACAGACTGTGACGTAGTTATGGGTTGGGTCATAGATCACTGTATACCTGGTAAACAAACTATGACGTAGTTATGGGTTGGGTCATAGACCACTGTATACCTGGACTGCGCACGGAATATCGGCCCGTCGCACAAGGGGCCGAGGTCGGAGGGCCGCTCGAGATATATAATATATATATAACGGATCATATAGACTGGGTTTATCAGTATATAGATATACTGTAATCTTTGTAAATGTTTGTTCTATAATATTATCAATAAAAAACAGTAAAACCGCTAAAGAAATGCCATTACAAGACTATGAAGAAATATGCATGAACTTAACATTCACTTCACTCTTCGCTATTAAAACTTTGCGACGTCAACTTTTATCATGAAGGGTATCAATAGAAGCGCAATGTTATTAGCTTTCATTGCTATATTTCGTTGTCTGATAAATGAATTAGAACCATGCTAAGTTAGCGTTAACCAATAAATAAATCATCAATCGGGTAATTTTCCCGATTGATGATGTTATTTATTTAGTCAACGCTAATTTATACACGGTACTAATTCATTTATCAGAAAACGAAATATATAAATAAATAAATAACATCATCAATCGGGAAAATTACCAGATTGATGATTTTATTTATTTATTTAACGCTAATTTATGCATGGTTCTAATTAATTTATCAGATAACGAAATATAGCAATGGAAAGCTAATAAAATTGCGCTTCTATTGATACTCTTCATTATAAAAGTTGACTCGCAAAGTTTTAAATGGCGAAGAGTTGAGTGAATATTAAGTTCATGCATATTTCTTCATAGTCTCGTAATGGCATTTCTTTAGCGTGTTTTACTGGTTTTTATTTGATAATATTATAGAACAAACATTTACGAAGATTACAGTATATCATATATACTGATAAACCAGTCTATATGATAGTCCATAGACCACTATATCTCTTTGTCGGGCGCCCCGCGGGCCCCTATGCAGCCCCGCAATTCAAAACATTGTCGCGTGAACAGTCCAGGTATACAGTGGTCTATGGTTGGGTCCATTCTGTGAAATAAAGCTCCAAAGATTGCATCCCACTGTTCTACCTAGCAATCTTTTCACACATGCCTGTACAGACAATTAACCACCTGGTTTGGCCTGGAGCCAGGATTTTATGAGGTTCAATATAAAAAAAAAAATGAAACTATTTGAATGCATGTTGCCTCCTGGAGCTAAGACTAAATTAAGTGTGCAAAACTGTTACGGCATAAATCTTCAACATATTTTGGGAGTTTGAGGCAAGCATTTGATGCACATAGATGAATCATGTGGCATGAACATTTGACAATTATGACTTGAGGCAAATATTCTTTAAACAATGTAGCTACTGAATGGTTGGCTCCCATCATCACATTTGTAGTGTCAAAACAAAACCCAACAATATTATTAACAGGAATGTTTTTTGATGTGAAACATTCCTTCATGGCATTGAACAGTCCTACAACTGAGCTTTCATTAACCTCTATCAAATCTACGAAAGAGTTTTCAAGTTTATTTTTCTCAAAATGTTGTGCTAATACGCACAATTGTTTAGTTGTAGCTACTCCTGTCTGTTGTCTCATCTATAATTACAGAAAAAAGCCTTGCACGTAAGATTCCAAAGAGTTCAGTGCCGAAATGCTTTCCAAACACTTGTCTTATTATGTTTGAGGCTCTTTGCTTCCCTAGCTTTACATTCTGTATAGACATCACATCAGGAAACATGCTTTAAAGAGGTCTAGTAAGGGTTCACATAAGGAAATGGGCAAGTGATGTTCTGATAGACAAGCACACACCCGAAGTTCAATTTTCCGTGCAGACTTTTCGATTGGGTCATTTGCAATAATAAAAACTGGCAACTGACTTTGTCTTAGAAATTTCACCAATTTTCGTCATCTGGTGAAAATTTTCGTCATCTGGCAACACTAAACCCGCCCAGAGCAGAGACAGAAAACGGGGATCTATGAAGGGTGACACCAGTAGATTTCCGCTAGCCTTACATAAATAAAGTTTCATGTGTATGAAAAATGAAAATCAAACACTGATTTTACATCAATGAATCCTTTGAGTTTGAATTTAAAAAAACTGACAAACACCTGATTACGCTAGAATTACCTTAGATTATGCATTACCCTAACCGCTACCCTAGAAGGGGTCTGATTGCCCTAGTTTAGGGTATTTTACCCTAAAATGGAAGCACTGTGCGTTGTGGTGGGTTGCAGAGAGAGAGAGAGAGAGAGAGAGAGAGAGAGAGAGAGACAGGGTTGCCACTCTAAATTTTCAGATATCACAAGACTGCCCCCACAAAAATCCCAAGATAGACAAAAATATCCCAAGGTCTATATAAAAAAACCTTAAAACTGAACCCTAAATACGGTACACATGCTAACCTTGAGATAAACTACAGGAGAAATACTTGAATAATCCCCTTAAAAATCCCAAGATAGACAAAAATATCCCAAGACCATGGCCCAAATCCCAAGATCTTGGAAAAAATCTCGAGGAGTGGCATCCCTGGAGAGAGAGAGAGAGAGAGAGAGAGAGAGAGAGAGAGAGGAGAGAGAGAGAGAGAGAGAGAGAGAGAGAGAGAGAGAGAGAGAGAGGAGAGAGAGAGAGAGAGAGAGAGAGAGAGAGAGAGAGAGAGAGAGAGAGAGAGAGAGAAGAGGAGAGAGAGAGAGAGAGAGAGAAGAGAGAGAGAGAGAGAGAGAGAAGAGGGGAGAGAGAGAGAGAGAGAGAGAGAGAGAGAAGAGAGAGAAGAGAGGAGAGAGAGAGAGAGAGAGAGAGAGAGAGAGAGAGAGAGAGAGAGAGAGAAGAGAAGAGAGAGAGAGAGAGAGAGAGAAGAAGAGGAGAGAGAGAGAGAGAGAGAGAGAGAGAGAAGAGAGGAGAGAGAGAGAGAGAGAAGAGAGAGAGAGAAGAGAGAGGGAGAGAGAGAGAGAGAGCGAGAGAGAGAGAGGAGAGAGAGGAGAGAGAGAGAGAGAGGAGAGAGAGAGAGAGAGAGAGAGAGAGAGAGAGAGAGAGAGAGAGAGAGAGAGAGAGAGAGAGAAGAGAGAGAGAGAGTAGAAGAGAGAGAGAGAGAGAGAGAGGGGAGAGAGAGAGAGAGAGGAGGAAAAGAGTCGCGGGAGCAAAGGGACAGATACGGCATTAAAGTATTTATGTCGATTTCTCTACATTGTCTACATCAATATCCTGCCTTTTTTTTTTTTTTTTTTTTAACTTATTTTCTTTGTCTGATATATAGGACATTCATGTATATTTTGTAGATGGCTGGAAGACAGAGTATGTAGGTTAAGGCGTATTTTGTGAAGACATTTACTGAGCAGAATTATCAGAACTTTCACGGAGAGGTGTCACTCGGGTGATTTAACAAGGCGCGCCATTTTGATTTCATGGACGGCAGCGATCCTAGCGGAGGGTGCAGTTCCGGTGCACGCACTGAGTCGCCCGTGCAGATAGAGGGGGAATTGCTTCTCCTTTTTGTGATGATGGGGTGATAATGGAAGGTGGGAGAGAGGGAAGGAAGGAGATATGAGAAGGAAAGGAGGAATAAGGAGTAAGGAAGAAATTGGAGGGATGAAGTCAGAAGAGGAACTGACGAGGAAAGAAATAAGGAATCAAAGAAGGGAAGGAATTCCTCCACTCACCCATTACCCATCACCACACACCCATTCACTCACCCATTACCCATCACCCCACACCCATTCGCTCACCCATTTCCCTTGTCTGGCACATTCACCTTTTTGGCATTAAATCAATCAATCACCCATTTCCCATCACCCGCAACCCATTCACTCACCCATTACCCATCACCCCCCCCCCATTCACTCACCCATTACCCATCACCCCACACCCATTCGCTCACCCATTCCCTTGTCTGGCACATTCACCTTTTTGGCATTAAATCAATCAATCACCCCCCACCCATTACCCATTACCCATCACCCCCCACCCATTACCCATCACCCCCCACCCATTACCCATCACCCCCCACCCATTACCCATTACCCCCAACCCATTCACTCACCCATTACCCATCACCCCCAATCCATTCACTCACCCATTACCCATCACCCCCCACCTGTTCCCTCACCCATTACCCCCAACCCATTCACTCACCCCCCACCCATTCACACACCCATTACCCATCACCCTCACCCATTACCCATCACCACCCACCCATTTTGACTTCAGCCAAAACAAAATGTGTGTTGGGGAGAGGGTATTGAGATTGGAGACAATTTATTGGAATGACGGGGCTTCGCTATGAAATACAAAAGGAACAAAAGGTGTTATATAAAAAAAATACAACAACTTGTACGAACTTCACAAGACTTCTAACCCCAAGCTTAAGAAAACCTACAATCAATAAAGCAACAATCTAACTTACAACAGACGCTACAAGTTTATAAGAAAAGTATAAAAAAATGTAGAAGGTAAAACTATTTTTCTGATAGATTTTGAGGTTTTGAAAGAATCTGCGCCAGGGACCTTTTTTTTTTTGGCAATCACTATATTTTTTAGAACCTAAGAACCTAAGAAAATAAGGAAGCTACAAGAGGCCGTGAGACCTATATACACGTGGTAGTTCCCGTTACTTAACACTACCTACATCCACCTTTCATCCCCATCCATTATCTAGCCTCCTTTAAAGCTCTCTATATAATGACCACACTAACTACCTGTTTACCGAGTCCATTTGAACCCTCTTGACCCCACCTGTGGAAAACTAGTGATTTCCAAGAAAAAGCAAACCAGATTATTCCAAAACATCAAAATCTGGTTAATTTGCAGAAAGAGGTTAATTCTCAAGTCATTTTTTAAGGAATATTAATTAGTTTTTCTGGTGTTTTTTGTCTGATTTTGGGATTCATTTCTGGGGCAAAGCACTTGTTTCTGAGTATAATATGTTAATAATAAGTATGCACCAAGTTTTCATGAGAATCTTAACATCACGAGCCATTTAAAACTTCTATTATTTCATTGTAATCTGCTATAGACCTGCATATACGGATTCGATTCCTCACTAATTATTGATTTACTTACTTATTTACATATTTAGTTACTTATTTAGGCAGGTAGTTAGTGAGGAGTCATTAGAGCTGGAGGCTGGATAAATTCATGGATGGGGATGAAAGGGGGATGTAGGTAGTGTTAATTGTAACAGGAGCTATCTCGTGTAGGTCTCCCAGCCTCTTGTAGCTTCCTTATTTTCTTATATCCTTATTTCAATATTTTGTTATCTTCATTTCCAAGCTTATTTCATTACAATTTTCTTCACTCCCTCGTTAGAGCTGATATGGCTAACTTATTTCAGTATCTTTTTATTTATTTTCCTTCGACTTACCTCCCCAAGTGCTTATTTAACATATTCTTACGGCCTCTTGTAGCTTCCTTATTTTCTTATATTATCATTATTATCATATTTCTCATCCCATCATCCCGTCCTCTCACTCTTATATCCTCTCTCCTTATCCTCCCATTGTAAAGGCCCCTTACACTATCTATTTTACTCCTATACATCATTCTTTGTTACCTCCTGCATGTTCCTCAAATGAAAGATTGATTGATTTAACCCCTTCACGCCCAGATCTTTCCTTTGCTATAAAATCGTCTGTTGTTAGCCATAAAATTACGAAAAAGTAACTTAATATGCCAAATTAGCTAGTGGACAAGAATACTAAGCAGGTCATATCTATAAAATATTGCTTATATTCACTGAAAATCGTCTAATGGTACCCAAATTGTAATGGAAATAACGTTCTGGGTCTCAAGGGGTTAATGCCAAAAAGGGGGAAATGTGCCAGACATCAGAGGTCATATGGCACTAGGGCCAAGCATAAAAAGGGGGAGGGGTTAGAGAGAGAGAGTGAAACGGTGAGGGAAGGGAAAGGAAGGGAATGTAACAGATGTCTCAAATGAAATAACGACACTGTATATGTATTGAAAAAAGATATATACAAGAATCCACTTCAATACCAAAAATAAATAAATAAATAGATCATAATTACTATCATAAGAATTCTGACTACCACATGTGCTTGAAAAAAAAAAAAAAAAAAAAGCGCATCCAAAAGTGAAGATAAGAGGCAAAATCTGAAAAGGTCAAATTAAAGCTATATTATTTTCCTTTAAGTCACAAAATCAAAATAACTGAAGTAAAACAGCGACGGTTTACTGTGTAGATTTATTGTAAACCATTAGCCATTCATACTTGTACTTCTGCTAAATCACAGCTCCGGTTACTCTATATCACAGGAAATACTTATGTCTACAGTGTATCTTAGCTTAGCTGCTGGAAAGCCTGTCAATGTCTTTATCTTAATTCATTTGCAAGACATTTGATTGAACAGGAACTACCTTGTGTAGGTCTCACGGCCTCTTGTAGCTTCCTTATTTTCTTCTGTATGTTCTTATGACTTGAAGAAAAAAAAAATCACCTTAAAAATCCGTTGAACTTATACAAATAAATATAAAACATAAATACATCAATATGCGAAATAAACAGTATTTTAAGCTATAAAGTAAACAAAAGGCTTTCCAGCAACTAATTCACACACGAATACCAATATTATCACAGGTTGTTATGACTCACACTATCACAGGATACCTCTAATATTAGTCATTAGCTGCCTACGGTGACTCCAGGTACGGGTGACTAGAGGTACGGGTGACTAGACTCAGGTACGGGTGACTAGACTCGGTACATGACTAGCTACAGTGCGACTATATCAACAAAGGAATTGATGATAAAAAAACAGAAAGATGGAATGATTAGAAAGTGGTAAGGAAAGGCACACACACACACACACACACACACACACACACTCAAGACTAAAACCCCCAACTTTTGAGAAAAGAAGAGAAAGGGGAGATTTTATAGCAGTGTATAGAGCATCAATGGGTCTTGAAAAAATTGACAGAGAAGATCTATTTGTGTGGGACGATAGAAGTGCAAGAGGTCATGAGAAGAAATTGAAAAGGACAACATGCAACAGGGATATAAAAAAATACAGCTTCCCATATAGAAGCATAGAAGCCTGGAACAACCTTGATGCAAAAGTGATTAATGCAAGAAGTATTCAGGACTTCAAAGGCAAGCTGGATAATAGTAGATTTGGAGATGGGACAGTACGAGCAACTAGGTAAATACAACTAGGTAAATACACACACATACATACATACGTAAGGGAGATAGATCAAGAAAGGTATGATGATAAAAGAACAGAAAGAGATGGATTAGAAAATGATGAGGAAAGGTACACACACACACATATATAATGAAAGAGAGATAGAACTAAGTGAAGAAGTTAAGCCAAGTGATGTGCAAGTTTAGGTGAGAGGTTACCAGCAGAAGTACTAGGTGGGTGAGGTGTTAGGAAAGATATTAGTGTAAAGGTGACAAGTTAAGAGAGATACACTAGGAAAAAAATGGTGAAGTTAAACTAGGTGGGTGAGGTGTTAGGAAATAAATAAGTGTGAAAAGGAGAAAACAAGACATGAGATACACATTGTACTAGAAAAAAAAGTGAAGTTACAGATACCAGAGCAGTATAGAATGATGAAATACTTGAAAAAATATGAAGTTGAGGAAATAGGTGACATAACGAAATATTAGGGGTTCAAAATTGTTAGTATAGTGATGAAATAAAATACATAATTTAAGAGGCATTGAGGAGTATTATGAAAGCCTTGACAAGTAGGTAAGAAAAAAAAAAGTAATATAAGGATATGAGAAACCCAGAAAAACATTAAAAGTTCAGTGTGGCAAGATTTAGGGGAAAGATGACGCATGAAGAATGAATGACGTCCTGTATAAAAACCATGAAGAATGAATGACGTCCTGTATAAAAACCATGAAGAATGAATGACGTCCTGTATAAAAACCATGAGGAATGAATGACGTCCTGTATAAAAACCATGAGGAATGAATGACGTCCTGTATAAAAACCATGAGGAATGAATGACGTCCTGTATAAAAACCATGAGGAATGAATGACGTCCTGTAATAAAAAACCTGATGAAGATAATGACGTCCTGTATAAAAACCATGAGAATGAATGACGTCCTGTATAAAAACCATGAAGAATGAATGACGTCCTGTATAAAAACCATGAAGAATGAATGACGTCCTGTATAAAAACCAGAAGAATGAATGACGTCCCTGATACCATAAAAAAGACCTGTTAAAACCATGAGAATGAATGACGTCCTGTATAAAAACCATGAAGAATGAATGACGTCCTGTATAAAAACCATGAAGAATGAATGACGTCCTGTATAAAAACCATGAAGAATGAATGACGTCCTGTATAAAAACCATGAAGAATGAATGACGTCCTGTATAAAAACCATGAAGAATGAATGACGTCCTGTATAAAAACCATGAAGAATGAATGACGTCCTGTATAAAAACCATGAAGAATGAATGACGTCCTGTATAAAAACCATGAAGAATGAATGACGTCCTGTATAAAAACCATGAAGAATGAATGACGTCCTGTATAAAAACGATGCAGAATGAATGACGTCCTGTATAAAAACGATGAAGAATGAATGACGACCTGTATAAAAACGATGACTAACCAACCATTCGTCCATCCGTATAACATAAAACAAGAGCATGAATAAGACGAAACAGACAAAAAAAAACTTGCTATTATGCAGCCTTATACTGTTCACTCATTTCACCTAACTCCATAAATGATATGAATGAAATAAATAATGAAATGAATGAATAATAAATAAATAAACGAATGAAATTATTATATATGAAAGCCATGAAAACTGAAGCATTCCTTGTATAAACTTGTATATCTGAAACCATATATCTTGGTCAGTAACCTTTTCTTGCTATAAACTGCCATGTTATCTCTTCGTATGCTACTGTTGGTGATTTTATATATATATATCCTTAACTATATTGATGTGGTTGTCTCCATGCCTTTATCTATTCAGTGTGTGTATGTGCGTGTAAACATAATATCTATACAAAGGATATATTATGTAATGCTATATGTATGTTGTGACTTGTGAGGACAGACAAGACTTAAGAATGCTCAAAATACAACTGAGAAGGGATGTGGTGTGTATGTGCGTGTAAACATAATATCTATACAAAGGATATATTATGTAATGCTATATGTATGTTGTGACTTGTGAGGACAGACAAGACTTAAGAATGCTCAAAATACAACTGAGAAGGGATGTGGTTATGAATGATTACAATATAGCCCGTCGCACAAACACACTTGCACTACTAAAGGTGTTAACCCCTTCACTCCCAGATCTTTCCTTTGCTATATGAAATTGTCTGTTGTTAGCCATCAAATTACAAAGAAGTAGCTGAATATACCAAATTAGTTAGTGGACAAGGATACTAAACTGGTCATATCTATAAAATATTACTTAGTCACTAAAAATCGTCAAATGGTACCCAAATTACAAAACCCTTTCTCCCTTTCTCCCATCTCTCTCTGTCACGTCACCTTTTTCTTCCCTCCCATTCCTCTTAAATTTCAGTAACCCTTTCTCCCATCTCTCTCTCCTCTAAGGGAAATTACGTTCTGGGTCTCAAGGGTTAAACAGATAGAAATAAGATGCAAAAATAATGGTCTTGTGATATTAATAGGCAAAAGTGAGATTGAAATAGATAGAATGTTTGTGTATGTCTTACTGATATGTTATATATATCTTATGTGTATGACTTACACACACACATACATACACTCACATATACTTCTCCCCCCATAAGCAAGCCCCCCATTCCGTAACAAACAGATTGGTCAGGGGGTCTCAAAGCAAGGCAAAAGAAAAGATACAGTAGAATTTCAAACAAAAATCACTCGCCCAGTAAAATTAGGCCACCCATTCGTCCACTCAAACAACACTAAGATAGATTATGTTCCTACGTAAGCTTAACCCCTTGAGGCCCATAACGTAATTTCCATTGTAATTTGGGTATACCATTAGATGATTTTAACGAATACCAACAATATTTTATAGATATGACCTGTTTAGTATCCTTGTCCACTAACTAATTTTGTGTATTCAGCCACTTTTTTGTAATTTTATGGCTAACAGACGATTTTATATAGCAAAGGAAAGATCTGGGCGTGAAGGGGTTAAAGGTATTACTTGACCTAGCATTGCAGACTGATATGACCTGCAAGCATAGTGTGACCGACCAGGGATATCTTAACGTAATCTCGTGTGATCTACGCAAAGCTGTCTTGGGGTTCTAGAAAAGTGTAAAGATATATTAGTGTGTGCTAAGTAGATACAAATACTGTCACTTAGCTGACCAGGTTACGTTCGGCACGAGGGACGAATGAGTAAATAGATGATCAGGCAGTCCTTCAACACGGCAAACTGACGAAGCTGACTAGGTTCATGTTAGTTAGGTGCAGTGAATGAATGAATGAACACATCAGTTAAATAATGAAAAAGATAATGTGAATGGAAAAATATAGTTAAGACATAAATAGTGAGATTGTATTCCCTATCAGGTCACTAAAACCCCCTAAACACCCTCTTGAGCTGCGGCTGCGGGGGTCCAGACAGGCGCTGCGAGGTGCCCCGCCGCCCTTCACGCCCTTCCACCAGCCTGGAAATAAGGGAAGCAACATTAGTGTCTGCAATGCTTTCATGCTGGAAAAGACAAATGCTGGGTTGGCAAAAATGAAAAAGTTCAGTCAAAATAACTTCTTATGACATGACTATTTCAGCCTGAGCAATGCCTGCAAAGTAAGACAATTAATTAGAGGAGGGAAAGGTGTTGAGAGGAAGAGAAGTCTAGTTGGAGAGTAGGCAAACACTCTTTCCAGTGTGGTGAGGTGAGGATGTGGGCCACAAGGCCCTCTTTCCTCTAGGGGTGTGAGGAAATAGCCTGGATAGAAAGGTTTAGTGGGTTTCTTATGGTTTGTTGTTGTCTTGTTGCGGCGCTGGGCTCCGTGGAGGATCAGTCGTGCGGTGCGAGGGTCGTCCGTCTGGGTGTGGAGGACGGGGCGCAGGGCGTCTTGCCACATCCCCAGTGCTCGCCAAAGCCCCCTGGGTCGTGTCTGTCGCTTGTAGAGCTGTGCCTGCGTCAGGGTGTTCAGTGCAGCACCAGGTCTGGACGCTCCTTGTTGGCCAGGTCCACACGTAGCTGGGCTTCGTTAAACTGTAGTTGTTCCACCTGTCTCATCAGCCTGTCTCTTTCCGCTGTGACCTGCTGCAACTGGGTGGCCAGGCTCTCACGCTCGTGCTTCTGCTTGTCACGGTGCAGCTTGGCGTTGACGGCGTTCTTGCGCTTCTTCTCCTCCTTGTCGTCCACCTTGGGGCCCATCTCGTACACCTTGGTCGTCTTCTCACGGCGGCGGCGGGAGGTGCTGCCCATGGGCTTGTTCTTCCGGCCGCGCTTCTTGGAGGCGGCGGCTTCGTTGATCAAGGAGTGGGCAAGCAAGACCTTGGTCTCTTTCTCCATGGGCACAAGGAAGGGAGACAGGGCAGAGTCCACCGGCAGCTGCGAGGGCAAGGTTACCACGGTGTACTGGTGCACGGGGCCGGCGGGCTGCACAGGGCACGGCTCGGGGGAGGCCACCAGCACGTAGCCAGGGTCTGGGCTGAGGGACGGGGCAGAGCACATCGACACGGCGGCATGAAGGTCCATCGACATATCAGGCTCCACCAAGGCATGAAGGTCCATAGATATATCAGGCTCCACCAAGGCATGAAGGTCCATAGACATATCAGGCTCCTCCAAGGCCCCGGGGGAGACAGGCTGCAGGAGTACCATTTCAGGCGAGAAGGGCTGAAGGTACTGCTCCTGGAGGCCTGGGAAGGGGCTGGAGGCCTGCACCAAAACCGCACTTGGGGGAAGGGGCAGGCCCATGGTCACCCCACTCATGTCCTGCGTCAACTTTGTGTTGTCAAAGTGCAGGCCGATGTTGCCATCCTGCGTTATCTTGGTGTTGTCGAAGGGCAGGCCGAGGTTGCCGTCCTGCATGACATGGTGCATGTCGACAGCCGCCTCGTTGGCAATCTCCTCAAAGTCGATGCCAGACAGGTTGTTGAACAGCATCTCGGTGTAGTTCGCGTCCAGGAGAGATGAAAAGTCCAAGGAATCCTGAACCGCCATGGGACACATCTTCACTTTCAACCTTGCGGGGATCGAACCGAGGAACACTTCTATTATCCTTTGGCCACACGAAAACAACCGTATAAGTGAAAGTTCTCGAGATCAGAGCGTGAACTAGCACAACCTCCACCTCTGAATGTTGGAATATTTCTGTTGCGCCACACCCCGACCGCTAGTTATACCAGCCAATCACGTGACGCGCCTGGCCAGATACTGCACGCTGATTGGCTGTTCAAGGGCTCGAACGTATCCCGCTCTGACGTCAGCACATATCCGGCCCCCCCATCCTCCCCGCCTGTATACGTTTTGACACTGTAAACACATCATGGAAAGCCCACGAATTAGAATAGGATATACTCCATACTAGGAAAGTTATACAGCCTTTGTACTTAATTCAACACCATTATCCTACGTCAGACAGCGGGGAGAGTGAAAAGTGAAAAGTGAAAGAACCTATATATATCATAAAAAATAAATTATATCTTCACAATACTTTTTTCATATTCTTTTCCATGCAGTATAACATTAACAGACAAATATGGATGATTGTGATGAATTGATGATGATTGATGATGGATATGTATGAGGCTTCAAGAATAAGTAAATGGGGTTATAATTATTATATAGGGCAGCAATGGAGAGGTGCAATGGTGCAATACTAGAGTTTACAGAAAAGGGTTGCAAGATTGTAAGAAGAAATTACGCAAGCTATAAGGCTGAGGCAGTGAAATTAGTAGGCTATACTAGCTGTTTGTTAATAACGTTAAATAATGTGGTAGAAACTGCATATAACTCTTAAATGGGCATATTAAGTGGCTTTATGTATATATAGTTTTTACTCTATTTTATTTTATATTTCTATCCCTTGTTTTTTTACTTATGTTAAACTGTAATAGATGTAAATAACGTTAAAAGAAAAAAAAGTGGCTGATTATATATATATACTCAACTCAACACCAACTCAACTCAACACCAACTCAACTCAACACCAACTCAACTCTACACCAACTCAACTCAACACCAACTCAACTCTACACCAACTCAACTCAACACCAACTCAACTCTACACCAACTCAACTCAACACCAACTCATCTCAACACCAACTCATCTCAACACCAACTCAACTCAACACTAACTCAACTCAACACCAACTCAACTCAACACCAACTCAACTCAACACCAACTCAACTCAACACCAACTCAACTCAACACCAACTCATCTCAACACCACCTGACTCCTAAGACAACTCAATCACTTCAACGCTGACGCATAATTAAATACCCTCACACAGCACTATCGATGATCCTGTGGCGTTGGGAGTGACTTAGTTTTGGCTACCCTATGAAGGCCGCCCGACCTGCCTTGCCTTGAGGTATATGCGAGGGAGGAGGGTCGACCGGTTTCTTGATCATCAACCCTGCCGTCGACGACGGCATCAAGTCGGTGATGTTGCGGGATGACACACACGCACTCGCTATTGTCACGGTAACGACACCAGTAGCGCTGGACGGGCTGGGTCGGAGGAGTTGAGAGTGAATTAGTTTTCGAAATTTTTGCAGAGTGGAAATCACGCAAAGTCTCGGAGAGAGGTGAGGTAAATGTGATTGAAAAGTCCCGATATTAGAGTCAGTTTCTCTCACAGCACACACGCTCGCTCATGGAAGGGAACAACAGCAGCCCTGGTTAGGCTGTGTAGTAGTTTAGACTGAGTGAGTAACGGTAGCGTATGAAGGCCGGACCTGCCTGCCTTGTAGTACAGTGCGTGCAAAAAAAAAATTTAAACTTGCAATATATCATCATAAAATGGCATAATTAGTACACATATAAATACATTTAAATGGGTTTATTCATAGAAAAACATGTAAACATATTTTAAAGGAATATTTATATTAAAGATATATACGAAGAAGTAGTAGGGTCGGTTTGTTAATCACCTCCCGTCGACGACGCCGCCGCTGCCTCGGAGAAACGAAGCGAATGTGTTCCCTCGTGCACATGTGTGTGTTTGTGCGTGTGGATTGAAGAAGCTTCATCAATTCTCGCCTTGAAGTGCTGGGGGACTCACTTTCCATGGTTACATCTACCATGTCAATATCGTTGGGGTAGACATCCTCGCCGCCAGACTCGCCTCCGCCGCTCACGTCAAGCATCGGCACCTCGTTGGATGACTTGGACTCGCCGTCCCAGCTAAGGTCGATCATCAAAACGTCATTTTCGTAGGGCAGCGTCATAATAGGAGGGCGGGCGTTCTGGTTATCATCTAACCGACCCTCCTTCTTTGTATATAAATATATATATTCATTTCAAGGCAGCTGGCAGGTCCTGCCTTCAGTTCCTTTGAACATCTTTTCACTATCAGACGATACCTGATCGCTGGCTCGCCGCGTGAAACCAGCGGGACGAGGAATGAAGGCGTTAACGATGTATAATGAAGAGTTTTGGTCGTAGAGATGTGATTTATACATGTATGCATGCGCATAATTAGGGAGGGTATATATTAGTCGAATCATCTCTTTATCGTGGCCTCTGTGCATTTTTAAAAATTTAACTCGAGAACTATAAGTCAGATTGCGAGCGGATATTTTTTTTTCTACTCCTGGCGACACACACACACGGATTCCGGGATAAAAAAAATTCGAATTTCTAGCCGGGGGTTGGCTGCGGTTGGCTAGCCGGGGGTTGGCTGGCTTCACGTCGGAAAAAATGACGAGAATGAAAAATCAGTTTCTCTCGCCGCTCACACAGGCACTCGCTATTGTCAAGGGAACGACACCAGCAGCGCTGGTCGGGCTGGTTCGGAGGAGTTGAGAGTGACTTAGTTTTGGCTACCCTATGAAGGCCGCCCGACCTGCCTTGCCTTGAGGTATATGCGAGGGAGGAGGGTCGACCGGTTTCTTGATCATCAACCCTGCCGTCGACGACGGCATCAAGTCGGTGATGTTGCGGGATGATGTGATATGATTGATATCTCACAAGCTCGCCGGGTAGAAGCAGCGGTGAGAATGACTGAGGGTAAGATTAGTAGGCCTCTTCATTCGTTCATTCAGCCCGCCCGGCCAGACTAAACTTAGGTTGCGGGACCAACCCATCTCAACACCAACTCAACACACTCACTCAACACTCAACTCAACACCAACCCAACTCAACACTCAATCACCCAACTCAACTCACACCACAACTCAACACCAACTCAACTCAACACCAACTCAACTCAAACCCAACTCAACTCAACACCAAACTCAACACCACCAACTCACACCAACTCAACTCAACCAACTCAACCAACACCACAACTCAACCCAACTCAACACCAACACTCAACTCAACACCAACTCAACTCAACACCAACAATCCACCAACTCAACTCACACCAACTCAACTCAACACCAACAACCAACTCACACCCAACTCAACACCAACTCAACCAACTCAACTCAACACCAACTCAACTCAACACCACTCAACATCCAACTCACACCACTCAACACTCAACTCCAACACCAACTCAACTCAACACCAACTCAACTCAAACCACCAATCCAACTCAACACCAACTCAACTCACACCAACTCAACTCAACACCAAACTCAACACCAACTCAACTCAACACCAACAACTCAACACAACCAACTCAACTCAACACCAAACTCAACTCAACACCAACTCAACTCAACACCAACTCAACTCAACACCAACTCAAACTCAACACCAACTCAACTCAACACCAACTCAACTCAACTACCAACTCAACTCAACACCACACTCACACTCACTCAACACCAACTCAACTCAACACCAACTCAACTCAACACCAATCAACTCACACATCATCAACACCAAACTCACATCAACACCAACATCAACTCACAACACCAACTCAACTCAACACCAACTCACTCAACACCAACTCATCTCAACACCAACTCAAACCAACTCACCAACTCAACTCAACACCAACTCACTCAACACCAACTCAACTCAACACCAACTCAACTCACACCAACTCAACTCACACCAACTCAACTCAACACCAACTCAACTCAACACCAACTCAACTCAACACCAACTCAACTCAACACCAACTCAACTCAACACCACTCAACACCAACTCAACTCAACACCAACTCAACTCAACACAACACCAACCAACTCAACTCAACACCAACTCAACTCAACTCAACACCAACTCAACTCAACTCAACACCAACTCAACTCAACACCAACTCAATCTCAACACCAACTCAACTCAACACCAACTCAACTCACACCAACTCACTCAACACCACTCACTCAACACCAACTCACTCAACACCAACTCAACTCAACACCAACTCAACTCAACACCAACTCAACTCAGCACCAACTCACTCAACACCAACTCAACTCAACACAACTCACTCAACACCAACTCAACTCAACCAACTCACTCAACACCAACTCAACTCAACACCATAAGCTAAAAAAGAAAAAGAAAAAAAACAAAACAAGAAAAGAAAGAAGACAAAAAAAGAAAAAGAAAATTATAATATATCTTGGCATTAGACAAAAAAAAAAAGAAGAAAGGTATACACGAAAAGAAAAAAAAAAAGGATTTTTAGTCGGGCTTCAAAAACAAACATAAAGGATAATCGTTTAACCGAAAATTACTTATTATCAAGACAAAATTTCGTTATATTTATGCTTTCAAATTTCCCGCGAAATCCAGCGATAAAGTAGAAGACGAAAAACCGTTACCGGAGTTACAGCTCATTGTTGCGAACATGCGCAGGCGCTGGCGGCGGTTTGTTGTAGTTCTTTGAATAGCCAAATGACATTATCTCCTCTGTTTTCTTGTCTCCAGCGTCCAAATCTTTGGTGTAAATTAAATAAATTTTATTGTATATGATTAACTAAAATCAATTATATATAGTTAAATTGGTAGAGTGCAAAGAGGGCGGGCCATGAGAAGAGTACCGGTGTGAAGGAAACCCACTCTAGCAGAGTAAGGTGAAGGGGGGGAGAGAGGATGAGGATGTTTTAAATGTTTATTTGTTTGATTTTGTGGATATTTTATCCATACCATATCTCAGTCTACCTCATTCAAATCTTCACACATCTAATCAACACAACACCAGACATCAATCAACCCCAATGCACCCATCTCACACATCTACCATCAATCGACAACTCAACTCCATCAAATCAACCAATAATGAAACTCAATAAATAATACACAATCAACTCAACACATCATTCAAATAATAACACCAACTCAACTCAAACAATCAAATCAGCACACTACTCAAACACTCACTAACACCAACTCAATCAACACCAATCAACTCACACCACTATTCACACCACTCACTCACACATCAACTCACTCACACCACTAATCACACCAACTCACCCACTCACCAACACCACTCATCAAACCATCATCAGCACACTCATACACAATCAACTCAACCCTATAAGGACAGTTTGAGAGAGAGAGAGAGAGAGAGATGAAGAGAGAGAGAGACGTATGAGAGAGGACGTGTAGGAGAGAGAGAATTTATATTCTATGTTGTGTGCTATTATGATCACACACCCTCACAATAATGTTAAAGACATGCGTATACACCTAAAACGAAATATAAATAATAACAGTAAGCTAGTTTTACAGTAGCTATTATATAATCAAGACATGGCACCTTAGATAGAGGCTAGCTATGTTACCACTCGTGTACAAGAATAAAGATATATACCACCCTATTCGATGTTGTATGGGTTATTCATGCTTATAAGTCGAGTCTCTATATAGTTTTGTACTCGTGATGGGTGATGAGTGTGATGAAAGGGGTTACTGTGATGTTAAAGTGATATTAAAGATAATTTCCTCATCTGATATTTTGCTCTTATCATGCAGACATGTTGCAATATCCTATGAGGGGGAGAGAGAGAGAGAGAGAGAGAGAGAGAGAGAGAGAGAGAGAGAGAGAGAGAGAGAGAGAGAGAGAGAGAGAGAGAGAGAGAGAGAGAGAGAGAGAGAGAGAGAGAGAGAGAGAGAGTACCATATATGGGTGTGTATGACTAACAAACGTAAACTCTACGGTAGGCAATACGTACATGTGTAGGCCTATAGCTCCTGGTAGGCCTATATATGTTGTCCTTCATGGGCTATCTTTCTTTGCAATGACCTTAAGCTCCCTTCACACATTCCATAATCGAACCACGATAGCGCCACCAATGAGGAGTTTTCAAGCTAAGCCGCCAGATGTCTCTCGCGCATCTCACATCCTCTGCCCTTTGAGCGTGAATGATCTATCATTTACCGTAAATTCTCTGTACTTCTTCGGGACATATCAGAATTACCCTTCAATACAACAACTGAAACAGTTCTTAATAAAAAATGTAGTTTATCATTTTATTTTTCTGCAGTGGATGAACATATTGGCAAAAATTGAATATTTGAAAACTCAATCTTTAAAAATCGTCTTTTCATGAAAACACGCAAGTTCAAGCAGAATGAAGCTTCAGGAAATATCTACTTGTATGTAAGCATTCACTGAGTACCTGTTTTGGGTGTATATGTCTCTCTTATACTCGTCTTATCTCTGTCTCTTTAACTTGCCACACACTACACTACAGTATTTTCTTGGTGAAGGCGTATTTAATAATAGCCTACAGGCGATATAGGCTCAAACGAAAACAAACAAACAAACAAACCCACCCTGGATACACTTACGATTTTTTTCTCTCTCTCTCTCGTCTTTCCCCCTATCCTGAGAGATGTCACGATGACCTACTTTCTATTCTGTCTCCTTGTATTTCCCAGCCAACACATTTGACACGTGACGCAGATCCCTCATCTTACATGCTCGCTCTCTCTCTCCCCCCACTGGGTGACAATTTCTCTTTCTTTCAGCTTGTGATGAACTTCCTCTGAGAATGATTATTTTTTTCATTCTTGCATTTACCTGGTTATGACATACGAGAAATGATTTTGACGTGTGAGGTTCCTTTCATAAATGTCATTTATTCAATGTTACGGTTGAAGACTCTAGAATGTGCAGGGCCTTCTACCTAAGCCCTCAAGGAAAAAAAAAAATAATAGCCTACATCTGCTATAGGCTAAAAAAAAAAAAAAAAAAAAAAAAAAAAAAACCTGGTAAAAACTCGTGACAGCATGCCAAAATGACCTTAGAATGTCATCAAGGCCAAGGACAATATGACTGTTAAAGTAAGTGTCATGCATCTGTTTTTGTTTTTTACTTTTATGGTTTTGTTCTACTGTTTCTCTTTATTAGGATATTAACATTTTCAGCAACAGCCTGGCAGCGTTTTAGGTGACGCCGTATAGTTCCTCTTGTTTGCCTGTGCTCCATGGCTGTGACAGGGACCACCTTGGCTCTCCGTGGCAATCATTCATGTCAAAGGCTATTCTTGTTATAAAAAAGTCATGTGGATCTTTGAAAGTTACTTGCAGGACCACTTGTGTTTGGTAATCACTCGGCCAAAAATCTTTCATTATCTTTATTCACTAAAATAATCTTTATGCATAAAATATGAACTTCCAACAACCAACATCTCTCAATTATATTTAACAAACATTTTTTATCACATTCTATTTATTGTCTGAGTGCCATTTAACTCAACTAGCAGAGCCGTTTCTAGTCCATCGGGGGCCCCAAAATAAGTCCATTGGGGGCGCCAAAATAAGTCCATCGGGGGCCCTAAAATAAGTCCATCGGGGGCCCAAAAATAAGTCCATCGGGGGCCCAAAAATAAGTCCATCGGGGGCCCCAAAATAAGTCCTCAGGGCCCCCATCAGCCCATCAAAATTTCTTTAAAATGCCTAAAATGCCTGAATGGGCCCCCTCCCCGCCATGAAATTTCCCCACTTTAAAACGGTACAATAAATACACGTGAATGTGGACGGGCACGGGGCCCTGTAGATGTAATGTAATGTCAGGCTTCAATGGGGGAAATAAAATAAAAAAAATATAAAAATATTTGAGCCCCCCCCCCCCCATTGGAGGTTATGGGGGGCAGTATATACGGCCCTGTCAACTATCAAATCCTCCCTTAACCCTACAAGCACCTTGAATAGAGCACCCTACAAACACATTTTGAACAGGCTTGGAAATCCTTATTTTTGGGGCATCTGGAGGCAGGTGTTTTGATAAGAGAGGAAGATGCTCACACAAGAGGCAGGCTCCAGATTTTTTTTTACTTCATTGATAGATGTACAATTTGTCTTCAGTATATGTAGTCAGATGCCACAAGTTTGATTTGTTCCAAAACTGTTCATGTTTTCTGGAATACGCTGAAATACCCAAGACAGGTTAACGCAGGCTACATTGCAATACCCAGACAGGTTAACGCAGGCTACATTGCAATACCCAGACAGGTTAATGCAGGCTACATTGCAATACCCAGACAGGTTTAACAGCTACATTGCAATACCCATAGACAGTTAACGCAGGCTACATTGCATACCCATAGACAGGTTAACGCAGGCTACATTGCAAATACCTAGACAGGTTAAACGCAGGCTACATTGCAATACCCGTGAGACGGTAACGCAGGCTACATTGCAATACCCGTAGACAGGTTAACGCAGGCTACATGCAATACCCGTAGACGGTTAACGCAGGCTACATGCAATACCCGTAGACAGGTTAACGCAGGCAGCACTTGCAATACCGTAGACAGGTTAACGCAGGCTACATTGCAATACCCGTAGACAGGTTAACGCAGGCTACATTGCAATACCCAGACAGGTTAACGCAGGCTACATTGCAATACCCAGACAGGTAACGCAGGCTACATGCAATACCCAGGACAGGTTAACGCAGGTACTTGCAATACCCGTAACAGTTAACGCAGGTACATTGCATACCGTAACGGTTAACGCAGGCTACATTGCAATACCCAGACAGGTTAATGAGGCTACTGCAATACCCATGACAGGTTTAATGCAGCTACATTGCAATACCCAGACAGGTTAACGCAGGCTACATTGCAATACCCAGACAGGTTAACGCAGGCTACATTGCAATACCCGTAGAGAGGTTAACGCAGGCTACATTGCAATACCCAGACAGGTTAACGCAGGCTACATTGCAATACCCGTAGACAGGTTAACGCAGGCTACATTGCAATACCCATAGACAGGTTAACGCAGGCTACATTGCAATACCCGTAGACAGGTTAACGCAGGCTACATTGCAATACCCAGACAGGTTAACGCAGGCTACATTGCAATACCCAGACAGGTTAACGCAGGCTACATTGCAATACCCAGACAGGTTAACGCAGGCTACATTGCAATACCCAGACAGGTTAACGCAGGCTACATTGCAATACCCAGACAGGTTAACGCAGGCTACATTGCAATACCCGTAGACAGGTTAACGCAGGCTACATTGCAATACCCTAGACAGGTTAACGCAGGCTCGCTTTACAAAAATTCAGAGTCATGACTTTGTAATTTTTGGTAGCATTACTTAACCATGATGTTGAGTCTACATGAAATCCTACATCAGAAAACATTACAAAAATATAGGTATACTATATTATAATCTCTGGCACAAATTATAGTATTACACTACTAGTACTTATTGATAATTGCATTGTTGTTCAAGCACTCATACAAACTACAGACTACTAAAGAAATATCAACAGCCAGAGCCAGTCATGCAAGACACTAGAGTCGCCGCACGTTAAGCTGGTAAAAATGTGGCCCCTTCATTCCCCCCTTCCGAACGCACGGGATTGGCTGAGGTGTTGGGTGTTGGGGCTTTAGGGCGGAACTTGGAGTAAGGCATTCTCACCCAACACCCAACACCTCAGCCAGTCCCGTGCATTCAGAAGGGGGATTGAAGGGCCCTATTTTTGCCAACTAAACGTACGGCAACTATACACTACTCTATTGAAGAACTACAATGATATGATGAAAAACCACTCACTACAAATCTGGATATCCTTCCTACACGGTTCACTGCAGTCTGGCACACAAGGCACACACGCACGCACACACGCATCACAGCCGCATAACAGAGAAGTCCTTGGAGCTATTGGTCACTCCCTCCTTCTGACGGCAGATTCTCAAACACTGCGCCACAATCTGAGGGTGAAACACATGACAAAAGTTTAAATATCATCATCTGTGACTACTTTTTACTACTTTTCCTGCAGATGACAAAGGTTTAACCCCTTCACACCCAGATCTTTCCTTTGCTATAAAAATTGTCTGTTGTCGAGCCATAAAAGTACGAAAAGTAACTGAATATACCAAATTAGTTAGTTGACAAGGATATTAAACAGGTCATTATCTATAAAATATTGCTTATATTCACTAAAAATTGTCTAATGGTACCCAAATTGCAATGGAAATTATGTTCTGGGCCTCAAGGGGTTAAGGCTCTATAAGTTTATGCTTCAAAGTGCCTGTCTCTACTCTAGCTTTTCTACGGTACACTTTTTTTTTTTATCATCAATACTTTTCTACCTTTAAAGCTCTACAATTTATGCTACCTATTTCCACCGTTCTACTTTACCTACTTATTTCTACTTTACCTACCTATTTCTACCTTTCTATTTTACCTACTTATTTCTACTTTACCTACCTATTTCTACCTTTCTATTTTACCTACCTATTTCTACCTTTTTATTTTACCTACCTATTTCTACCTTTTTATTTTACCTACCTATTTCTACCTTTCTATTTTACCTACCTATTTCTACCTTTCTACTTTACCTACCTATTTCTACCTTTTATTTTACCTACCTATTTCTACCTTTCTAATTTACCTACCTATTTCTACCTTTCTATTTTACCTACCTATTTCTACCTATGAACCAATGTAGTTACCTATATACAGAAGTACCTGTGTCCCCCTGACCCACCTGTCTGGTCTGTGAGGGAACGATCACCCCGTCGTTGAGGACCTGAGAGGCGTGGTAGAAGGCACTGTCCTGGGGGAACGCAAAGGCTGACAGACTCCTCTTTTTGCTGCCTTCCTGCGGGTGAAGTGTGTGAAATGTGGTATATTAGCATTATGGTACAGTATATGTATTAGTATTATGGTATATTATTATTATGGTATATTAGTACAGGTTGAAGTTCCCAAACTCGGCATCCCAAGACTCGGCAACACCCAAAACTCGGCTATGGTTCCGGATTTTCCAAAACACGGCAGAACACCCAAAACCCGGCGCGTAGAGTTGTGTACACTGTTATTTTGTGTACTTCTACAGGTCTGTTATTGGTATTATGGCTCCCAAACGTCCAGGAACACCTACTGGTGCAAGTGAAAAGAAAAGGAAGAACAATGTGTTAACTATTTCTGAGAAAATTGACCTTTTGAAGAAGTTGGATGGCCCTTTTTCCCCCTTAATATATCTACATTCTAAAAGTCGGAAAATTCCATTACTCGGCTCGGCGCTGGTCCCGAGGTTGCCGAGTTTGGGAACTTTAACCTGTATATGTATTAGTATTATGGTATATTAGTATTATGGTAATGTGATAATGTGGGTAAATTATGGGATATGCATTGATAAGAGACCTGTTTCCTGTGGGTAAATTGTGTTATTCCTGAGTTCCTGTGGGTAAATTGTGTTATTCCTGAGTTCCTGTGGGTAAATTATGTGTAATACTAATGTGGTATATTAGTACATATTATGGTGTATTAGTATTATGGTAATGTGATAATGTGGGAAAAATGATGGGAAAAGGCTGACATGCTCTTCTTTTAGCTGCCTTCCTGCGGCTAAAGTATGGGATGCGTTGATAAAGAGGCCTACTGCTATACTCGCCGCACGTTAAGCGGGCAAAAATGGGGCCCTTTCACTCTCTCCTTCCGAACGCATGGGACTGGCTGAGGTGTTGGGTGTTGGGTGAGACTGCTTTACTCCAAGTTCTGCCCTAAGGCCCCAACACCCAACACCTCAGCCAATCCCATGCATTCGGAAGGGGAGAGTGAAGGGGCCCCACCTTTGTCAACTTAACGTGCTGCGACTATAGCCTTTCATTTTTCATGGTGATACAGGTTGAAGTTCCCAAACTCGGCATCCCAAGACTCGGCAACACCCAAAGCTCGGCTATGGTTCCGAATTTTCCAAAACACGGCAGAACACCCAAAACCCGGCGCGTAGTTGCCGGGTCGGCCGCTAGGTGCCACCACACTAGGCCGCTGGGTTTCTCCCGCCGATTTGTTTGTTGTTATTGTTCAGTGGTGTTGTGACTGTAGAGTTGTGTACACTGTTATTTTGTGTACTTCTACAGGTCATCTTCATTACTTCATTAGAATCCAAAAAAAAAATTCCTGTGATTTTTTTTCATGTGATTTTCATGCTTTTTTTCCCCTTAATATATCTACGTTCTAAAAGCCGGAAAATTCTATTACTCGGCTCGGCGCTGGTCCCGAGGTTGCCGAGTTTGGGAACTTCAACCTGTACTGTGATGATCTTCCCACTATAAGCTTGCCAGTAAAAAAATAATATCTATCAATTCATCGTTAAATGCAACACTGGTCTGACAAGTAAGTTTTGTATCGTGAATTACAATTATTATTATTTTTTCTACATTACAAAGGATTGGCCAAGGGCAAAAAATAAAAACGTAACAAAAAGCCTGCCGAATGTAGTGATTATGCCAAAAACTCACTTTCTTTGGGGGTTGAGTAGGGTTGGTGGCAGGCTCGGCGGAGGGGGGGTTGAGGGAGTGTGTGACCGTCGCTCCCGGCCAGGAAAAGAGGAAGTTTGGGGAGAAGGCCGGACCGCACTATGGACGAGAAGGGAAGGAAACATACAAAAACATGATAAAATATAAATCCTAGAGAAAAAGTGATGTGATGTGATGTGATGTGATGATATCTTTCATCACATCACCGAGATTTAGATACAATAGCCTAAACTACTGGGGTATACAAATTCACAAATGAATGACGTAATAGTAACAATCTGAAAACCTTAAATAATGCTAAATAGTAACAGGAACTCATAATACCAATGAAATAAATCATACTAATTAATCAAACACACACACACACACACACAAAACACACACACACACACACACACACACTCAAAATAAAAAAATGAATTAAAAAAATCTCAAGAGTCTCACAATTTCTTTTTTTTTTGCATCAATAAAATATCAGAAGTCTGCAAGTGAATGGGTGCAGACAATGGTGTAATCAATTGAACTCCTAGATACTATAACAATTTCCTTGCAATTAGAATCATAGCAGTAGGGGAGGCGGTAGCGGAGTGGTTAGAGTCTCCGACTGGCGTTCTCGGTGACCCGAGTTCGATCCCCGAAGAAACCCAAAACCTTTCTGCACCGTGGAGTGGCCTAAGAACACCCACATATCCTGCCTATCAACTCTACCTTCGACTGCGAGTGCATCGGAGGACACGGGGGGGCGGCATGAGCTTCACAGGCGTCACTATAAGAGCCACCAACGAGCGAGGACCAACCATCAGAACCCTCAAGTGAACCTCCAGAGCCTACCATCCGAGCCCTGGGTCACCACTGCCTACAGGCGCTATAGGCACAATTGTAAAAAAAAAGAAAAGTACCATAGTGTAGTTATCGTCGCCGTGGCAGCCTCCCACATTGACGGCTATCTTAGGTACTGTGACGCAAGCCAGGGCGGCCAGCATGGCGGCGCGACCCCTGAGGCTGAGGTGCTGGTCCCCCCGTGAGTCCCCCAGCCAGGCAGCGCGATGTCCCTCCTCGCTGCCGGAATTCTGTGGCACAAGTGGGGACGGGACAGGACAGGGGGAGGAGGGGTGATGATAATAATAAGACACGTAGGAAAAAAATAATAAGTATGCCCATGCCAGGTATACCATTGCCATTGCCACTACCATTGCCATTGCCACTACCATTGCCATTATATCATCATTAACATCAAAGGAGGAGAGGAAGCCTTGTAGCCTCACCTAAAGGATTGACTGATTGGTTAAATGCAAAAAAAAGGGGGAAATGTGCCAGACATCAGAGGTGATATGGCACTATGGCCAAGCATAATGAAGGGGAGAGGTTAGAGAGAAGAGTGAAACGGTGAGGGAAGGGGAAAGGCACGGGTTGTTACAGCAGGGTGGTTACATCAGCTGAAGGATGTGTAGTTGTTAGAGGAAGGAGATTAGCCTTATTAGAGAGATAAAGAGAGAGAGAGAGAGAGAGAGAGAGAGAGAGAGAGAGAGAGAGAGAGAGAGAGAGAGAGAGAGAGAGAGAGAGAGAGAGAGAGAGAGAGAGAGAGAGAGAGAGAGAGAGAGAGAGAGAGAGAGAGAGAGAGAGAGAGAGAGAGAGAGAGATTATTACACTGTTACAGCAGGGTGGTTAAAACAGCTGAAGGATGTGTAATTTACCTGCAGGAACAGCAGGGGCAGCTGTCTCTGCTGACACAGCTGCAGGAAGTGTGAGCCCTTCAAGCCATCCTGGTACGTCAGAGGCCCAGCATTGCCAAGCACACCGATACACCTCCTGAACAGTACATAACAACATAAGGAAGCTACAAGAGGCCGTGAGATTATTGATATTTGTTGCCAGAAGGGAATAATACGGTTCTTCTAAATTTCATCTGTATTTGATCATATTATGTCATGTACAGGGAGGTCCCGAAGATAGGAAGAGTTAGGTTCCACCATACTTGGCATACATGGCATACTTGTAAAGCGAAATCTCGTATAGCGAAATACATAACTAATGGTAAAATATAGGTTTGGTTCCAGGGCCCCATCAAAGACATGTTTTTCACAATTTTTGGGGCAGCACACCTGGCTAATTACCCCTAAAGGTCAGGCCCCGCCATATGCTTAATTACCCTTCAGGTCACGCCTTGCTAGGGGTGACCTGACTGGGGTCAACCAAATCCCCCTTTGTCCATCCCGGGAGTCCTATATTCAGGCAGTTACCTACCTACCATCTGAGGCAACACATCACTCCTCTCCCTGTGTTCCTCGTGGCATCACTCCGCTGTACTTACCTATATTCCCACCGTAATAAACTTGTGTGTGAACGCTGTGTTAGGTAGGGTAAGGGACAAGGGAGGGGTGCCCAGACCTCTTCCACTGCCCACAAACTCCTCTCTGCGCATCTGAATCATTGTACTTCATCATACAGCACAGATACATAAGTGGTAGGGCGCGCATTTTGAACTTGGTCATTTTACTCACCCCAGTTTGAATGTAGTAGCATTGGATTTTCGATCTCGTATATTGAAAATAGACCCTAATTGACTAAGTTCGTATCATTGATTTCTCGTATCACGAATGTTCGTATAACGGGACCTCCCTGTATTATATTTTACATGTATTTTATTCTATTATTATCTATTATATTTTTTCTGTATTTTATCATATCATAATTCTAAGCATGAGACCTGAAGATAGAAGGGAAATTTCGCCTCGTATAAAAAAAAAAAAAAAAAAAAAAAAAAAAAAGATTATACGCTGCTCACCCTGATCAATTAGTCAACTTTAGTTAGATAATTAGTCAACTAAATGTGCAGACTAAAGATAGTTATCGGAACCTCACCGGAAACTTTTGGCTGTAAAATAAAAAAAAAATAAAAAAAAATAAATAAAAAAAAAAAAAAAAAAAAAAAAAAAAAAAAAAAAAAAAAGGTTAAAAGTGTACTCCGTTGTCCCTACATGCTCACCAATGCTCAATTAGTATTCTTGTCAACTAACTAATTTGGTATATTCAGATACTTTTCGTACTTTTATGACTAACAACAGACAATTTTATATAGCAAAGGAAAGAGCTGGGCGTGAAGGGGTTAAAAGCGTAATCAGTCGTCCGTAAATACTCACCCGTCCACCATGGCATAGCCCGTCACCAGGTTGTCGCCGTACAGCTGCTTGAACTCCCGGAACCGCCCACCGTCAACAATCCTGCCGATGATGCCGTACAGGTGCTGACGGCTGATGGTCTCTACGCCACTCACCGCTGAACACACAATGAAACACAAATACAAATACACTGTAAAACACAACCAGTCTATTTTTGTATTATGGTCAAAATGCAGTAAGGAAGCCACGCCCCCTGCCTCCCCTTCTATTCTACGGGGCAGCTGATTGGTGCATTCCTCGTATCATCACTACCCATCACAATATCTTCACTACTTAACAGCGGCGTGACCACTGGACAGAGCAATCTTCGCTACAGAGGGTGACAAAATCAAAAATCCCTTTGTAGTGAAGATTGCTGTCCAGTGGTCACGCCGCTGTTAAGTAGTGAAGATATTGTGATTGGTAGTGATGATACGAGGAATGCACCAATCAGCTGCCCCGTAGAATAGAAGGGGAGGCAGGGGGCGTGGCTTCCTTACTGCATTTTGACCATAATACAAAAAATAGACTAAATGTAAACAACTAGGTAAATACAATGAAAGGGAATTACTCGGTGGTGATCAGTCATTGTTGCTCTAATCATTTCCTTGTCTAGCTTCTTCTAAGTGGTTTATAATTACCTCTAGTTTCTTGTTTTGTTATTTATGTGAATATATTTTGCTGGACCTGACAGAATAAAGCAATATAATGTAAAGGAACAGATTGGGGAAGAGAGAGAGCTACAACAAATACTGGAGAGCTACAACAAATACTGGAGAGCTACAACAAATTCTGGAGAGCTACAACAAATACTGGAGGGCTACAACAAATTCTGGAGAGCTACAACAAATACTGGAGAGCTACAACAAATACTGAGAGCTACAACAAATACTGGAGAGCTACAACAAATACTGGAGAGCTACAACAAATACTGGAGAGCTACAACAAATACTGGAGAGCTACAACAAATACTGGAGAGCTACAACAAATTCTGGAGAGCTACAACAAATTCTGGAGAGCTACAACAAATTCTGGAGAGCTACAACAAATTCTGGAGAGCTACAACAAATTCTGGAGAGCTACAACAAATTCTGGAGAGCTACAACAAATTCTGGAGAGCTACAACAAATACTGGAGAGCTACAACAAATACTGGAGAGCTACAACAAATACTGGAGAGCTACAACAAATACTGGAGAGCTACAACAAATACTGGAGAGCTACAACAAATACTGGAGAGCTACAACAAATACTGGAGAGCTACAACAAATTCTGGAGAGCTACAACAAATACTGGAGAGCTACAACAAATGAGTACAAGAAAGCAGCTCCGTCCGACACACTTGTATTAAAAAAAAGCGAGAAAGCAATGGAGTCTAAAAATATGTCGTTGTAATTGTGAATGCCGCCGCACCATCGAGGAGCGCGGCGTCCCAAGTGTCCTCCTGCCGGGGTGGTGCGAGGGGCGGCGGGTCAATGCCCAGGGTGGCCACCACGTCCCTCACCACCTCAAAGCCCTCCTGCTCCGTCTCAGCCAGGTAGTCCGTCACCCCGCTCACCCTGATGACATGAGAACAGAAGAACATGATGAACAGAAAGTATCATAAGAACGTAAGGAGCCATGGTGAACAGAAAGTATCCTAAGAACGTAAGGAACCATGGTGAACAGAAAGTATCCTAAGAACGTAAGGAACCATGAACAGAAAGTATCATAAGAACATAAGGAGCCATGGTGAACAGAAAGTATCATAAGAACATAAGGAGCCATGATGAACAGAAAGTATCATAAGAACATAAGGAGCCATGGTGAACAGAAAGTATCATAAGAACATAAGGAGCCATGATGAACAGAAAGTATCATAAGAACATAAGGAGCCATGGTGAACAGAAAGTATCATAAGAACATAAGGAGCCATGGTGAACAGAAAGTATCATAAGAACATAAGGAGCCATGGTGAACAGAAAGTATCATAAGAACATATGGAGCCATGGTGAACAGAAAGTATCATAAGAACATAAGGAGCCATGGTGAACAGAAAGTATCATAAGAACATAGGGAGCCATGAACAGAAAGTATCATAAGAACATAGGGAGCCATGGTGAACAGAAAGTATCATAAGAACATAGGGAGCCATGGTGAACAGAAAGTATCATAAGAACATAGGGAGCCATGGTGAACAGAAAGTATCATAAGAACATAGGGAGCCATGGTGAACAGAAAGTATCATAAGAACATAGGGAGACATGGTGAACAGAAAGTATCATAAGTATCTTGTTAAAGGAAATATAGGAGAGGTAGGAAAAGTTCTCACGGCTATGTAGTAATCAGGGTAGAACAAGAAGTAACGGATTCAAGCTGGAAATTCAAGCTGGAAAAGCGTAGATTTAAAAAGGAAATAGGGAGAAACTGGTTCACAAATAGGGTGGTAAATGATTGGAATGGACTCAGTCGTCAGATAGTTAGTGTGGAGTCTTTAGGGAGCTTTAAAAGGAGGCTAGATAAATTCATGGATGGGGATGAAAGGTGGATGTAGGTAGTGTTAAGTAACAGGAACTACCACGTGTAGGTCTCCCAGCCTCTTGTAGCTTCCTTATTTTCTCATGTTCTTATACAACTCAGTCATGTCTTCCAGTGTGTTCAAAAATTCACAAAGCAATAGATCAAGTCCTCGCTCACCTGGAGTGGAGCTGCCCGCCGCCCAGCTCCTCTGCGCTGATCACCTCCCCCAGGGCGGCCTTCACCAGGGGGGGGCCGCCCAGGAAGATGGTGCCGATGCCGGACACTATCACCACGTCCTCACACATGGCCGGCTGGTAGGCGCCTGGGGGGAACAAGAAGGTCAACACTTAGTTTATGACTTGCAAGATTTTCAGACAAATTTGATTTTTTTTTCGTTTAATGTGATGCGGATGCGGATAGTTTTTTCCTGTGCAAACCTCAAAAAACTGATGACAAATTCCTAATAATACACTTTTTAGACGTTTTAACGGGAAAAAACCCTCTCCATTTGTAGGCTCCTGCGGGAAACAATCATAACGGATGTCAATATTAACTAAAAAAATGCCAAACTTAATAGGCCCACCCACCTATAAACTAAAAAAACGCCAAACTTAATAGGCCCACCCACACCCATAAACAAAAAAAAAGGCCAAACTAAATAGGCCCACCCACCCATAAACTAAAAAAAAGGGTAAACCAAATAGGCCTACCCACCCATAAACAAAAAAAAAAGTCCAAACTTAATAGGCCTACCCACACCCATAAACAAAAAAAAATGCCAAACTTAATAGGCCCACCCACACCCATAAACTAAAAAAATGCCAAACTTAATAGGCCCACCCACACCCATAAACTAAAAAAAATGCCAAACTTAATAGGCCCACCCACATCTGTAAACTAAAAAAATGCCAAACTTAATAGGCCCACCCACCCATAAACTAAAAAAATGCCAAACTTAATAGGCCTACCCACCCATAAACAAAAAAAATGCCAAACTTAATAGGCCCACCCACACCCATAAACTAAAAAAATGCCAAACTTAATAGGCCGACCCACACCCATAAACTAAAAAAATGCCAAACTTAATAGGCCCACCCATCTGTAAACTAAAAAAATGCCAAACTTAATAGGCCTACCCACCCATAAACTAAAAAAATGCCAAACTTAATAGGCCTACCCACCCATAAACTAAAAAAATGCCAAACTTAATAGGCCCACCCACACCCATAAACTAAAAAAATGCCAAACTTAATAGGCCTACCCACCCATAAACTAAAAAAATGCCAAACTTAATAGGCCCACCCACACCCATAAACTAAAAAAAACGCCAAACTTAATAGGCCTACCCACCCATAAACTAAAAAAAGGCCAAACTTAATAGGCCTACCCACTTTCCCCCTTCCCCCTCCCTCTTTATCAGCTCTTGCTATCTGCTTTACGGTAAATATGGGGGCACACACAATGCTGCGCCTGGCCTCGGTGCTCATCTCCGTTGCATTAGCTTTTGAGCCTGTGGTGGGTGAAAACCTGTTACCCCGGGACACAGTCTGCTTAATGGGAAGGTTTGCAAATGGTAAAGGATGAAACGACAGGGGAAAGTGTACGACAGAATTGATTGGAGAGCCATGTGGGATGTACTGAAGGTGTATGGTGGCGGTGGGAAGCTAGTGGACTGATATCTATCCTCTTCAGAGTTTTTAAGAATGGGCATCAGAGATAGATAGATCAACAAATGTAAGTAGGTATAAATATAGGTATAGTTGAGTAGGTAAATATAGGTAGATAGAAGAAGATAGTTAGAAGAAAAAGAAGAATATATAGATAGATAGAATAATAAATGTATGTATATGAGTCATGGTGTGATAAAAACAGTCCCATTGAGGGGAGTAGGTGGATCAAGAAATGTATGTATATGAGTCATGGTGTGATAAAAACAGTCCCATTGAGGGGAATAGGTGGATCAAGAAATGTATGTATATGAGTCATGGTGTGATAAAAACAGTCCCATTGAGGGGAATAGGTGGATCAAGAAATGTATGTATATGAGTCATGGTGTGATAAAAACAGTCCCATTGAGGGGAATAGGTGGATCAAGAAATGTATGTATATGAGTCATGGTGTGATAAAAACAGTCCCATTGAGGGGGAATAGGTGGATCAAGAAATGTATGTATATGAGTCATGGTGTGATAAAAACAGTCCCATTGAGGGGAGTAGGTGGATCAAGAAATGTATGTATATGAGTCATGGTGTGATAAAAACAGTCCCATTGAGGGGAGTAGGTGGATCAAGAAATGTATGTATATGAGTCATGGTGTGATAAAAACAGTCCCATTGAGGGGAGTAGGTAGATCAAGAAATGCATGTTTATGAGTCATGGTGTGATAAAAACAGTCCCATTGAGGGGAGTAGGTGGATCAAGAAATGCATGTATATGAGTCATGGTGTGATAAAAACAGTCCCATTGAGGGGAGTAGGTGGATCAAGAAATGTATGTATATGAGTCATGATGTGATAAAAACAGTCCCATTGACGGGAATAGGTAGATCAAGAAATGCATGTATATGAGTCATGATGTATTAAAAAGTCAGATTGAGGGGAATAGGTAGATCAACTAAGGTATGTTTATGAGTCATGGTGTGATAAAAACAGTCGCATTGAGGGGAGTAGGTAGATCAAGAAATGTATGTATATGAGTCATGGTGTGATAAAAACAGTCCCATTGAGGGGAGTAGATAGATTAATAAATGTATGTTTATGAGTCATGGTGTGATAAAAACAGTCCCATTGAGGAGGATATCCTTCATTACCTCCAGCCGTGCATGAGCCACACACGGCAGCGATCTGGGGCACACCCGCCGCCGAGTGCACCGCCTCGCTGTAGAAGCAACGCCCCCCGTGCTTCTTGTCCGCAAACAGCTCAGCCTGTAATGCAAAGTGATCCGTCATTTACAGAAACTACCACGTGTAGGTCTCACGGTCTCTTGAAGCTTCTTTATTTTTTATTATTATTATTATTTTTTTACATCTTGGCCTATAGCGCATGTAGGCAGTGAGCTCCAGGGTGGGATTCAAAAATTTTAAGAACAGGTTCTCTCACTAAGGTCTCACTAACAACAGGCTTGTAGCACCTTTTTTTGTAATTTTTGTTGTGGTTATTATGACACTATCATCACAAAATAACATTATTAACACTATTATTATCCTATATGATTAAATCAATGCACATTATACTTTCAATAAATATTTTATTTTCGTCATGTCAGCCTTGCCTCTTCCACTTTTTGTTCTATTTGAGCCCCCCATCAGCACTACAATGCTGCCAATAACTACACGGCTGATCAGAATGCATCGAAACTATTGGGCTTATTTTGTGTCTCGGCCCTATGCCTATACAGGTTGAAGTTCCCAAACTCGGCAACCTCGGGACCAGCGCCGAGCCGAGTAATGGAATTTTCCGACTTTTAGAACGTAGATATATTAAGGGGAAAAAAAGCATGAAAATCACATGAAAAAAATTAAGGTAGTTAGATAATCCCTCCCTACCCCGAAACTAGGTCACAGTCCATTATAATGTGGTGAGGGTGACAAAATTATTCTAAAAAGAGGATTGTATACTTCAATATGTAGGAAAAAAGCTATATTTCACCGATAAGAAACCAAGCGGCCTAGTGTGGTGGCACCCAGCGGCCGACCCAGCAACTACGCGCCGGGTTTTGGGTGTTCTGCCGTGTTTTGGAAAATCAGGAACCATAGCCGAGTTTTGGGTGTTGCCGAGTTTGGGAACTTCAACCTGTATATGGCATATTTATAGATTCAAACGGTTATCAAAATGATCTTGACATATTTAAGATCACCATTCCTTATGTGGTGAGGCGTGACTACAGAACATAATAACTACAGCCTCAAAAAAACCTAAAATCCTACCAGAAATGGAGATGTAAACAAAACGTTGGAATCAGTGATGCCACATTCCCTGCCCTTCCTCGCTGAGACTCAGTGTTACCAACTCTAAATAACTTGGGAAATATAGCTAATGTTCGTCTTGAACCCGTGTTCGGCTCCACCCGACATCAAATCTGGTTTTAGTCGTGTTTTTGACGATCAAAAGCCAGTAACAGATCTATGAGGAGTCTACCAAAATAAGTTATAAGTAAAAGGTGTCCATGGGGAAAAAAGATTGAGAACCCCTGATTTAAGCTAACGACCGGTTCTCGGGATTAATGAAATTCCAAGAACAGGTTCTTACGAACCGGTGCGAACCGGCTGAATCCCATTACTGGATGATAGGCCCTGGAGGCTCACTTGAGGGCTGTGATGATTGGCCCTCGCCCGTGGTGGCGCAGGCAAGATTTTTTGATAGTGACGCCTGTGATTAGAAGCTCATGCCGCCCCCCTGTGTCCTCCGATGCACTCGCAATCGAAGGCAGAGTTAATGTTCTTAAACATGTGAGTGTTCTTAGGCCACTCGACGGTGCAGAAAGATTTAAAGTGGATTTATGGGTCTCACTCGGGATCGAACTCGGGTCTTCGAGAACGCCACCCGGTGACGCTAACCACTCTGATACCGCCTCCCCTTATGTTCTTATAACCTCCCCATTTACCTGCTTAGGGAGAAAGCCCCCCGCAGAGTCCACAATGTGCACCATAGGGAGGTGGTTGGCGCCGCTGATGTCCATGGCGCGCAGGTTCTTGGTCACGGTCACGGGGAAGAAGGTGCCGCTCTTCACCGTGCCATCGCTGCAGCTCACCATGCAGTACACACCGTGGATCCGACCTATGCCTGGAGATAACATGGGGATCAGGATAACTTTTTTAATTAACCTAACCTAACCATGTAGTACACACCATGGATCCGACCTATGCCTGGAGATAACATGGGGATCAGGATAACTTTTTGACAACATAATGATAACTTTATTGGGATTTATAGAAGCCATTGGGATCAGGTTGAGTGGTGAGAAGATAAAGGCAGTAATAGAAAAATAAATAATAAATAAGGGAAAGGCTAGAAGACACGAAGATAAGAGTACCGTGGATTCTGCCTATGCCTGTAGAGGACATTGGGATCATGATGACTTTTTGACAACAGAATTATAACTTTATTAATTAACCTAACCTAGCCTAACCTAACCATGCAGTACACACCGTGGATCCGACCTATGCCCGGAGACAACATTGGGGTCATGATGTGTGGTGGATGAGGGAGGAAGATAAGAGCAATAAGGGAAATGTAGGGCCTAGTAAATGCCAGTGTTACTAGTTGCAATACAGGTTGAAGTTCCCAAACTCGGCATCCCAAGACTCGGCAACACCCAAAACTCGGCTATGGTTCCGGATTTTCCAAAACACGGCAGAACACCCAAAACCCGGCGCGTAGTTGCCGGGTCGGCCGCTGGGTGCCACCACACTAGGCCGCTGGGTTTCTCCCGCCGATTTGTTTGTTGTTATTGTTCAGTGGTGTTGTGACTGTAGAGTTGTGTACACTGTTATTTTGTGTGATTTTGTTATTTTGTCATGCTTTTTTTCCCCTTAATATATCTACGTTCTAAAAGTCGGAAAATTCCATTACTCGGCTCGGCGCTGGTCCCGAGGTTGCCGAGTTTGGGAACTTCAACCTGTACTAGAAAATCAATTGCAAAAGGAATGATTAATGAAAATGGGTTCACTGGAAAAGTACAATTGAGTCATTTTGTTTTGATATATGATCCTTTTATATATAGAATCAGCTATTTCATTGATTTTTCCACCTTCCTACGACTTAAATCTTTTCAAGAGGGGTGATAAGACACCTCCTGAACTAAATTAGCCCACCCCTCTTTTTTTATTCTCTTACTGTCTTCTTTATAGGGATTGGCAACTAAGTGGACTTTGTGTTACCACTTGTTTTTGTCCTTGGACAGTCCTTGTCATGTAAAAAAAAAAAAATGTGAGCTTGACATACAAAAGAAGCCAGCCTGATACTGAGGCCATACTAATTACCTGCTATGAACCCCGCGGCCGGTACATCCCCATACCATACATCCATTTGTTACTTCTTATAAAAAAAAAAAAAAAAAAAAAAAAAAAAAAAAAAAAAAATAATAATAATAATATAATAATAATAATAATAATAATAATAAATAAATAAATAAAATAAAATAACTAACTAACTAACTAACTAACTAACTAACTAACTAACTAAATAAAATAAATAACTAAATAAATAAAATCAGAGCTTTGAAGACTAATATGCAAGCCTGATACTGAGGCCACACTACAGTCTATTTTTTTTAACGAGGCAAAAAATCCTGCCCCCTTGCTGCTTTACTGACTGATATTTGATGCCAAGAGAAGGGAACGCTACGCTTCTTCTAAATGTCAGCTGTATTTTATCACAGTTAACCCTATTATCAGGTTAACACAGGCATCATTCTAAGCAGGAGACCTTAGGATAGAATGGAATTTTTGCCTCATTAAAAAAAGAGACTATAATTACCTGCTATGGAGCCCGCGGCCGGTACATCCCCATACTCCATGCCCAGGCCGGCCAGCAGGGACAGCTCCAGGAACTCAGAGTCGGGGTCCAGGAGGTGCTTCAGCTTGTCCCGAGGCAGCATCTTGCCGTGCTTCTTGACGTGCAGTGCAATCCCCTTCTCTCCTCCTGACGCCAGAGACACGGGTCATCATTTGAGACAGTGCTCACTATACAACCAGAGGCTCCAAAACATAGCTCTAATAATGTATTAGTGAGACATAGGGCTAAAAAGAAAAGCAATCTAGCCCTTTTTCTAGCCCTATGTCTCACAATACACTATTAGAGCAATGTTTTGGAGCCTCTGGTTGTATAGTTATGTATATTATTCATTGGAACTACAGGATTGACCACAGTGTAAATCTCACAGCCTCTTGTAGCTTCCTTATTTTCTTATGTTCTCACAGTATAACGAACACACACACATACACCATGGTCCTAGGACACGAAATATATCAACATCATAATCATCTTTCTGTTTAAAGTCAGATTTTCCCATAATGTCTTACGAGGTTAGACGCTCAATGATACGCTTCCAATTACTATATGGTCAGCGTTCGTCATTTAATTTACGGCATTAGTTTTACGCCCCGGGTGCTCTTACTGACGGACATCCCCAGTTTTCGGCTGACGGTCTAGGTCGGATCAATAATCAAGTTAGTGGTGCTATCGTAGTTTGATTATGGAATGTGTGAAGGGAGATTAGCCACACACAAAAAAATGTCACCTAGCCACAATACCTCCAGCCAGGCATATCTTGCTCAGCTGATCCAACACTGTCATCTGCTCCTCTGCCTTCCTCTTGCCCGCCTGTAGTAGGGGGCAGGAGGGGTCCAGGGGGTCCTTCAGGGCGGGGAAGGGCCGGGGCCGGGCGTGTGTCTGTGTGGCCACCGTCCGGCCTCCCCCGGCCAACACCACCTGGCCTGATCCCAATGCTCGCCTCAGCAGCATATCAGCCTCTGCAAATATGGGACAACATGAAGTAATATGATGCTATGAAAAGGTATATCATAAAAGTTTTGGGATTATTCCAGATGAACACCGAATTCAGTTTGGTGGACGAAACAGTTTTTTTCTGGTGAGTTTTGATGTGTTTTGAATTAATCTGCTAACTGTTTCTGTCGCTATTTTCTTTTTTTTAAGGTTTAGGTTAGGTTAGGTTAGGTTAGGTTAGGTTAGGTTAGGTAAGGTATGGGTTAGGTATAGGTATAGGTTAGGTACAGGTTAGGTATAGGTTAGGTATAGGTTAGGTTAGGTATAGGTTAGGTATAGGTTAGGTTAGGTATAGGTTAGGTTAGGTTAGGTATAGGTTAGGTTAGGTATAGGTTAGGTATAGGTTAGTAGGTATTATCAGGAGGTTAGGTGTATAGTTAATAGGTTAGGTTAGGCATTATGAGTTAGTATGGTTAGTAGGTCTAGGTACAGGTTAGGTTAGGTATAGGTCCGGTTAGGTTTAATTTGTACTTATTTTTGTCATTTATGTTGAAAAAGAAGAAGAAAACGACAGAAAAGGTTAGCAGATTAATTCAAAACACAAAAAAACTTACCAGAAAAAAATAGTTTCATCCACCAAAGGAAGTTCGGTGTTCATCTAGAAATTTACCAAAGTTTTGACCATCAATGACCTGTAACTATGTACTGATCCACCACCCAGTGGGAGACTCACTAGGGGCAGATGATGTATCGCTGAAAAGATCAGGTGAGAAATATTTAGGATTGCGGGTGAGCTCAGACCTCCGTCCTAGGAAACAATGTATTGAGGCTAGAAATCGAGCTAAGATTTTAGGATTCATTACCAGAAGTGTTAAAAGTAGAAGTGCGGAAGTTATTTTAAAGCTTTATCTGGCTCTAGTCAGACCTCACCTACCGTAGATAACAGTGAAGTCGCCACCTACAGTGAAGTCGCCAGGCGCCAAATATTACGAATTATAGCATCACTACTGATTTTTATGTGCCACTGAAGATGTTACACAGTAGTTTATATCATGGCTGTATAATCTACCCTGTTTCAGCGTTGTTTTATGCTTTGTATCTGCAAGTATAACTGTTGCGCATTTTGCTTCTCACGTTTTTCTTCTCGCGATGACACAGTAAACAGTAGCTTTTCGGGCGGCAGGACACAGACTTGCCAGGTCTTTCAAACTTGAATAGAATTTATTTTCACGTTGGCAGAGGAATTTTTATATATCCAAGCATCTTCCGCAGCTAATATATATAGAGACTTGTTTTACTTTACCTCTAATTTCCCTGAATTCCCCAGAGTGGCGACTCAACTGTTGGGTTAAAATACTAGCTGGCGACTTTACTGTAGTAGGTATAGTGAGGTCGCCACTCGGTTTTATTTTTGTCATTTGTTCATTTATAGCCCTAATATGACACAGAATAAGACACAAAATGACACAGACTTTCCAGATAGACCCTTCTAACTTTCCTGAAATCATGGATGTACAAATGTAAGTATTAACACCACCACACGTCTGTAAATAACAAAGAAACCTTGTCCTGGCGACTTCACTGTTATCTACGGTAGACTATGCGGTTCAGTTTTGGTCTCCATATTACAGGATGGATATAGCCTTGTTAGAATCAGTGCAGAGAAGGATGACCAAAATGATACAAGGGATGCGTAACTTTAGTTATGAGAAGAGATTGAAACTATTAAAGTTACACTCAGTCGAGAGGCGTAGAGTAAGGGGCGATCTGATAGAAGTTTTTAAGTGGATAAAGGGATTTAATAAAGGAGATTTAGGAAAAGTTCTTACGGCGGTATTATTCCAGATGAACACCGAATTCACTTTGGTGGACTAAATAATTTTTTTCTGGTGAGTTTTGATGCGTTTTGAATTAATCTGTTCACCATTTCTGTCGTAAATATTATTTTATTCTAATTTTTTTTTTCTTTAGTAGGTAAGGTAAAGGTTAGTAGTTTTTTCTTTTTTTTTTTTTTAGTAGTTAGGTTAAGTATTGGTTCGGTTAAGTGGTTTTTTTTTTTTGTCATTTTTGAAAGCAAGAAAAAAAAAAATTGCGACAGAAACGGTTAGCAGATTAATTCAAAACACATCAAAACTCACCAGAAAAAAACAGGGTAATTATGGAGGAGAGTTTCACGTTCGTTTCCAGGGACACCAACTACTTTTTCTTGGCCTACAATAGGTGCTTGTTCTAATGGTGCTAGTTTTATTTTGCGCAAACCAAAAAAAAAAAAAAAAAAAAAAAAAAAAAAAAAAAAAAAAAAAAAATGGAAAAAAAATGGAAAAAAAATTGAAACCTAACCTAACCTTATGTTTTAACCTAACCTAACCTAACCTTACAGGTTTTAAAGAAACCTAACCTAACCTTAACCACAAAATATTATTATTATTATTTTTTTTATTTTTATTGAGCGCAAGTATAGGAGTGTACAGTATACTGAGCCAAAAAAAAAAATTGAATTCGTGAGTAGTAAGGTCTGTAGCGTACGTGAAACTCTCCTCCATATTAACCTTTTTTTGTAGTTAGGTTAGGTATTGGTTCGGTTAAGTGGTTTTTTTTTTGTCATTTTTGAAAGAAAAAAGAAAAGAAAAAAATTGCGACAGAAACGGTTAGCAGATTATTTCAAAACACATCAAAACTCACCAGAAAAAAACAGTTTCGTCCACCAAAGGAAGTTCGGTGTTCATCTGGAAATTTACCCTCACGGCTAGACTAGTAAACTTCTAGCCTTGCCCTTCACTTACAGCAGACGAGTGAATATCTACTGTTCACCTCCTTACGGCCAGTGATCTATGGTGACAGCACTGACATTCACAGCACTACAGCTTATTTGACCTTATAAGCAGCATCAATGGTTAGGACAGCTGTACAAACTTATATAACGCACCTTCAGAAGAGTACAGCCACAAAGATAACCTCCGCTATCAACAATAACATGGTCTTGGTCTGGGTCCTCCGTCCTCTAGTCTTTATATGGGAGACTTGATTGACTGATTTAATGCCAAAAACGGAGAAATGTGCCTATATGGGAGACTTAATTGACTGATTTAATGCCAAAAACGGAGAAATGTGCCTATATGGGAGACTTAATGGACCCGTTTACTCACACCTAAAACACGGAGTATTATGAAGCTTTGGGTGCAATATAGGCTACATATCACTGTACTCATATTCTTTTTGCTGAGAAATGCACCATAAATGAAATATATGGCTTTTTTGGGGCCAAAATATCACAACACGGCGGAACGCGCTGTGATTGGTTGTGACGTAGTAAGCGCAAACTCAGATCTCGCCTGATCAGCTGATCGGCTTGTTTTGGCTCAGCAGACCGCAGTACCTATCTATGCATTCAACATGTACCAGACAAAAAGAACATATTATGCTTGTTTTGTGCTAATGTGCAAAATCACCACAATTAAAACTCCAGAGAATGTGTTCATAACTATGCCTAAAGACAAGAAAAAGAGGAAACAGTGGTGGATGTCTGCAAGGCGTGATTTCTCGATGAAGGAAAATTCATACTATTGCTGTGAAGACCATTTTGATGTATGTATGTACTTGTGCATGGATAAATAACTTGCAAATTATATGTAGCTGTGGGGCTTTAGCTGAGCTGTGATAAGTTGCGGGAGTAGTATGCAGTATGCAAGGCTTTTGAGGTAGGGATGAGACAGGCTGGGTTTTTCATGTTAAGTATACAACACGCAGTGAGTTAGGTAAAATTCTAGAGTCCTTTCCCGCCCTTATTAGAGTGTTTTTTCCTCCAGACCTTCACAGATCCCTTCAGATACCTCTAAACTGTAATTATAAAGTGGGGGGGAGATGCCCCCTTCACCCCCCTCCCCTCCTTAACGACCCCCCTGGACCCCTCAAAAATATAATATGTTTAATATTACTAATCTAACCTCACTATAACCTAACCTAACCTTATCTCACTAATAACCTCATAGCGAGACCCCCATAAAAAAATAATTACTAACCTAACCTTGTAAAATTATAGTTTTATTTTACTAACCTAACTAACCTTACTAACTTGCATTACCCCTACTACTGCAAGATGACCAGTAATCCTCCTTCAAGTGATGTAGTAGGTATTCACTGTGTTTGTGAATATGTAAGTTGTAGTTTATAAGGAAAAAGTGGATAGACAGAGATAAGTGGCCCGTGACACCAGACAAGTGATGACTTCTGGGATCGGCATTCCTTATAGGGAGCTTAAATGAACCTGCAATGACATGTACAGCTAGACAGATAGACGAACTCATAGAGGAACAGGTAGAAATGTATGGTTAGTAAAGGTTGTAGTGGTGAGTAGAGTGACGAAGGGTGTATGTTTTGCTTATGTGGGGAAAGAAAGCCATACATTTCTACCTGTTCCTCTATGAGTTCGTCTATCTGTCTAGCTTTACATGTCATTGCAGGTTCATTTAAGCTCCCTATAAGGAATGCCGATCCCAGAAGTCATCACTTGTCAGGTGTCACGGGCCACTTATCTCTGTCTATCCACTTTTTCCTTATAAACTACAACTTACATATTCACAAACACAGTGAATACCTACTACATCACTTGAAGGAGGATTACTGGTCATCTTGCGGTAGTAGGGGTAATGCAAGTTGGTGTATTAGTAGGTAGTAGCTACATATAGTAGCGGCCGCTTCACAGCAGTTTTGCTCTGTTGTCTTCGCTAGTGACGTCACAACATGGCGCCAGTCGTTTTAGAGCGTATAAATTTTCCTGTACTTAAATTGGCTGTATCATCAAAAATACTGTTCACATAGAAAAATCAACATCACTGCCCAACTATATGAGGCTTGAAGATGTCAAATCAATCCTTATCTCAAGTAGAGGAAACGGGTCCATTGATGGATTTAATGCCAAAAACGGAGAAATGTGCCTATATGGGAGACTTAATTGACTGATTTAATGCCAAAAACGGAGAAATGTGCCTATATGGGAGACTTAATTGACTGATTTAATGCCAAAAACGGAGAAATGTGCCTATATGGGAGACTTAATTGACTGATTTAATGCCCAAAACGGAGAAATGTGCCTATATGGGAGACTTAATTGAGTGATTTAATGCCAAAAACGGAGAAATGTGCCTATATGGGAGACTTAATTGACTGATTTAATGCCAAAAACGGAGAAATGTGCCTATATGGAAGACTTGATTGACTGATTTAATGCCCAAAACGGAGAAATGTGCCTATATGGGAGACTTGATTGACTGATTTAATGCCAAAAACGGAGAAATGTGCCTATATGGGAGACTTGATTGACTGATTTAATGCCAAAAACGGAGAAATGTGCCTATATGGGAGACTTGATTGACTGATTTAATGCCAAAAACGGAGAAATGTGCCTATATGGGAGACTTGATTGACTGATTTAATGCCAAAAACGGAGAAATGTGCCTATATGGGAGACTTGATTGACTGATTTAATGCCAAAAACGGAGAAATGTGCCTATATGGGAGAATTGATTGACTGATTTAACCCCTTCACGCCCAGATCTTTCCTTTGCTATAAAAAATCGTCTGTTGTCGAGCCATAAAATTAAGAAAAGTAACTGAATATACCAAATTAGTTAGTGGACAAGGATACTAAACAGGTCATATCTATAAAATGTTGCTTATAGTCACTAAAAATTGTCTAATGGTAGCTAAATTACAATGGAAATTACGTTCTGGGCCTCAAGGGGTTAATGCCAAAAAGGGGAAATGTGCCAAACATCAGAGGTCATATGGCACTGAAAAAGCATAAAATAGGGTAGGGGTTATAGATCGAATGAGAGAAATGGGGAGGGAAGGGGAAAGAACGGATTGTTACAGCAGGATGGTTAGATCAGATGAAGGATGTGTATTTGTTGGAGGAAGGAGATTAAATTACTCAGGGAGAAGTAGGGAGACTTACATAAGATAAATACAAGCCCACAAGCCACACAATAACCCTTCATAAGAACATAAGGAAGCTAAAAGAGGTCGCGAGACCTACACGTGGTAGTTCCTGTTACTTAACACTACCTACATCCACCTTTCATCACATCCATGAATTTATCCAGCCTCCTTTTAAAGCTCCCTAATGACTCCGCACTAACTACCTGACGACCGAGTCCATTCCAACGAGAATGATAGATTGATGGAATGCACTTATAGAGGCAGGGATGTGTGTAAACAGTACGTACATTTTATGAACAAAAATATGATAACTTAAAGACGGGACATTACAAGCTTGGCTCAAATCCTGTACCGTCAAAAACACTACAGTCGCTACTGCACTAATGTCGCCGGGTAAATTTTACAGGCGAATATTACGAATGTTACACCACCACAGACTTGTATGCGCCACTGAAGACAGGTACATAATATAAACTACTGTGCATGCCTCTTCAGTGGCACACACAAGTCTGTAGCGATGCTAACATTCGCAATATATGGCGCTTGGCGACATTAGTGCAGTGGCGACGACAGTGCTGTTGACGATATATACACAAATAGGTAAACACACATTGTGAATTGTAAATGTCATTGTGAATTGGCTGAAATAGAGACTTCTAATCATTGTAACTGAAAACTGACTCTAGAATAGTGTTCAGCATACCCGAAAACTGCTAGGAACTAATTTTCAGGCAAATCTATTTAAGCCTTGATTTTTTTTTTAAATCACGTTTATGTCAATAACTAAAAAACCTATGGCAGATAGGTGCAAGAGTTATAGAGAAGTTAATATAAAACAGATCAAGGGCTATCATTAGGCGTAAAGCAAAAAAAATATTGATTGGTAAATAACCGAGAAAATAGCATATTCGTACATTTATACAAAATATTAGTTTTCTCGATAACCATGAGGTGTTTTGAACAACTGAACAACCGATTACTGTATCATGTAGAACACTTGTAGATGAACCTTAGTTACTTTAAAGTTTTCTTCTACGACTTATAGTTTTGCGGCAAAATAAAAAAAATATTAATAGCCGACAATTTTGGAATATTTTCAGCAGCCCAAAATCCGAATGTTTTTTTTCGCTGGATAAATGGAAATGCCGGGGATAAAATTGTAGATCCATCCATTTACAATAACTTTTGATGGGTAACTGTTGCTGTGTGAGAAATAATTTAGGAGCTAAGGCGAAAAAGTACTTATATAAGTTTACACACACACACACACACACACACACACACACACACACACACACACAATAATTTGCATACCCTAACAATGAGTCCCACCCAACACAAGTCAGCCAATAAGCCATTATAACACCCACAATAAGTCCCTCCTACTCATCTCATGTTTCTGAATGTTTGGAGTCATTGACAGTCTCCCCGCCCTGTAAAGCCACGCTGATGCCTTTCCTAAAAAAAAAAAAAAAAAAAAAAAAAAAAAAAAAGTATGTATCTTGAACCTTCTTGCATAGTAATACTGCTATTTATTATTATTATTATTATTATTATTATTATTATTATTATTATTATTATTATTATTATTATTATTATTATTATTATAACTATATATGATACCTGACCCTGATTATAGTAATATTATAAATTAATAATAATACTAAGAGTTTGTGGAAGAAGAAAATATTCACAGTAAACTTTATTGGGTACAAGTATAAATTAGGTTAATAAACACACAAACTCTCAAGCGAACATCACGAAGAATGATGATTATCTAATATCAACCTAACGAAATGACACTACACTTCACGACGTGTATAACAACAACTATTAACAACTATGTATTTCCTCTATTTATTTAACCCCTTCACGCCCAGATCTTTCCTTTGCTATATAAAATCGTCTGTTGTTAGCCATAAAATTACAAAAAGTAACTTAATATACCAAATTAACTATTGGATAAGGATACTAAGCAGGTCTTATCTATTGAAATACTGTTTATATTCATTAAAATAGAGAACATAGGAAGTTACAAGAGGCTGCACTCTCAGAAATAAGGGGTAGGCTACATTAAGGGTCGAATTGCTACATCGCACCATCACTACCCTTTCTAAACCCTATGTCCAGGCTGGAGGGTAGATGCTGCCGATTATACCCTTCATCTACCCTTTATCTACCCTTTCTAGACGAGAGGGTTGGAAAAGGGTATATTTGCGTCGTTCCGAAAGGGTATATTTGTAAGGGTAGAAAAAGGGTAGCAGTATTTCATCACTACAAATACCCTTTTTCTACCCTTTTCCTACCCTTCTTTTCTAGGAGTGTGGGAGACCTACACGTGGTAGTTCCTGTATTGGGGGGGTGTATTGGGTGGAGGGGGTAGCGTGGAGGAAGACAATAACGTGATATAGTGGGTGGGTAGGATGCGCGCCCACCATTGCTAGGATGAAGGGGAGGTGGGGGAGGCGGCGGGGGAGGGGGTAGGCGAAGTAGACGAAGTGGTGGTGGTGGTGGGAGGGGCGGTGACGGCAGTGTGATCTTTAGGCATCATGTAGCTGTATGTAAGAAAAAGTATTGGTGAGTCAATCAACTGTTGAGAGATTAATTAACAATAGCTGGACATTCCCACAATACTTCCTTAGTAAATATGTAACGTTCATTCTTAATACACAATCTTATTTTCCTGGTGACGGTGTTGTGCGAAATATTGTCAGTGCGAAATCCTGTAGACCCTCCATTCATCGCTTTTATATCACGGGTAATACAGGTTAACTGCTGCCCTGATACACG
>JACEEZ010012734.1:480000-485000 GCA_016584305.1 Chionoecetes opilio
CACACACACACACACACACACACACACACACACACACACACACACACACACACACACACACACACACACATCCATCCACCCACCCACCCACCCACCCATCATCTATCCATCATCCATCTATCCATCCATCCCTCTGTCTAACCATCTATCTATTAAATATATCTATTATCAATTAAAAGTCAATAAATCAATAACGCTAACACTTACACTTACGAACGAACAACTCACTTACTTACTTACTACTTGCATACTTACACATAAACATACATACTACTTACATATTAACTTCAGATTCAGGTAGTTCGTACGAGGTCGTAAGTGCGAGAATATGGTCCTTGAAATAGTTATGCTGGACGAACAACTCAGATTTTCTTACTTACTACTTGCATACTTAACACATAAACAACATACATACATACTACTTACATGTTAACTTCAGACTCGGGTAGTTTGTACGAGGTCGTAAGTGCGAGAATATGGTCCTTGAAATAGTTAAGCTGGACGAACAACTCAGATTTTCTTACTTACTACTTGCATACTTAACACATAAACAACATACATACATACTACTTACATGTTAACTTCAGACTCGGGTAGTTTGTACGAGGTCGTAAGTGCGAGAATATGGTCCTTGAAATAGTTAAGCTGGACGAACAACTCACATTTTCTTACTAACTACTTGCATACTTACACACACACATACATACTACTTACATAGTAACTTCAGATTCAGGAAGATCATACGAGGTAGTAAGGGCGAGAACACATACACATACATACACTCACATACTTACATGTTAACTTCAGATTCAGGTAGTTCGTACGAGGTCGTGAGGGCGAGAATATGGTCCTTGAAATAGTTATGCTGGACGGAGCCCTCTATCATGGCCCCACTGTACCCTGTGTGTCTGGCCCGGGGCACCTCAGGGTATAGCAATGCCCTCCCCTCCTCTGCACGTAAGGAGGAGCTCAAGGGCTTGTACCATTCTTTTGTCTGAGGAAGAAAAGAAAATTGACTCACTAAATTAATCTCCTCTACTATTTTTTACTCCTTCAACTTTTAACTATCTTTTTCAACCCCTTTTATTTCTTCATTCTACCTTTTTCAACCCCTTTTACTTCTCCATTCTACCTTTTCGACCCCTTTTACTTCTTCATTCTACCCTTTTCGACCCCTTTTACTTCTTCATTCTACCCTTTTCGACCCCTTTTACTTCTTCATTCTACCCTTTTCGACCCTTTACTTCTTCATTCTACCCTTTTCGACCCCTTTTACTTCTTCATTCTACCCTTTTCGACCCCTTTTACTTCTTCATTCTACCCTTTTCAACCCCTTTTACTTCTCCATTCTACCCTTTTCAACCCCTTTTACTTCTTCATTCTACCCTTTTCGACCCCTTTTACTTCTCCATTCTACCCTTTTCAACCCCTTTTACTTCTTCATTCTACCCTTTTCAACCCCTTTTACTTCTTCATTCTACCCTTTTCAACCCCTTTTACTTCTTCATTCTACCTTTTACTTCTCCATTCTACCTTTTTCAAACCCTTTTACTTCTTCATTCTACCTTTTTCAACCCCTTTTACTTCTTCATTCTACCTATTTCAACCCCTTTTACTTCTCCATTCTACCTTTTCCATCCCTTTTACTTTTTCATTCTATCTTTTTCAACCCCTTTTACTTCTTCATTCTACCTTTTACTTCTTCATTCTACCTATTTCAACCCCTTTTTACTTCATTCTACCTATTTCAATCCCTTTTACTTCTCCATTCTACCCTTTTCAACCCCTTTTACTTCTTCATTCTACCTTTTTCAACCCCTTTTACTTCTTCATTCTACCTATTTCAACCCCTTATATTTCTTCTCTACCTATTTCAACCCTTTTACTTCTTCATTCTACCTATTTCAACCCCTATTACTTCTTCATTCTACCTTTTTCAACCCCTTTTAGTTCTTCATTCTACCTATTTCAACCCCTTTTCCTTCTCCAAACACTCACATCATTGACTTTAGGCCAAGCAGGAGCAAGGTGTTGGTGCAGTGTGCGTGCCGGGAGCAGAAGAGCCAAGGGGTTCATTTCCTTAGTACGGTAGACAGCGGTGAGGGAGTTAGCGACGTCCGTATACCCATAGTAATTGAAGGAGGATATTGCTAGTATGCTGGGATCTTTCTCCATGACGGGACCCACAGTGTATAAGAACCTGTAAGAATATTATAATACATAAGAAAGTAAGGTAGCTACAAGAGGCCGTGAAACCTGTATTGGATAAACAAAGAACATGAAAACATAAGAAAATAAGGAAGCTACAAGAGGCCAATAGGTTACAATAAGTGTTTGGGTGTGTGATATATTTTGAGAGAGAGAGAGAGAGAGAGAGAGAGAGAGAGAGAGAGAGAGAGAGAGAGAGAGAGAGAGAGAGAGAGAGAGAGAGAGAGAGAGAGAGAGAGAGAGAGAGAGAGAGAGAGAGAGACTCCTATTCAGCACTTCCTCTCTTCGAAATAATTGTAATCCATGGTCCAACAAATATATAACCTGAAAATAAAACTGATACTACACATATTAAAAGAACATAGCATATCATAAAACACCTGAAAACACACACACACACACACACACAGTCACATACACACACACACACACACACACACACACATACACACACACACACGCAAACACACACCCACACGCAAACACACACACACACACAAACACACACACTCACTTGAAGATGTCGACGGAGACCTCCACATCGTCCTCCAGCAGTAGTAGGTGGGAGCAGGTGAAAGGCGGGATGGTGTCCTCAGGTAAGCCCCCTTTTGGCACGCTACCGGCCGGGAACTTAACCCCTGCGACGTCCCTGAGAAAAAAAAAAAAAAAAAAAGTAAAAAAAAAAAAAAAAAAAAAAAGCGATTAGTAGTATCATCATTATTATTAATATTAATTTTATTCTGACAAGACACCTTCAGAACTCAATTGCCCCACTTCCCCTTTATATATTATCTTACTGTCTTCTTTATAGGAACCGGCAATAAATTTGTTTTTTTTTTGCCTTGGCCAGTCCTTTATGATGAAAAAAAAAAAAAAAAAAAAAAAAAAAAAAAAAAAAAAAAAAAAAAAAAAAGGTCGCCAACCACTACACAACTGCCACCACACACACACACACACACTAACTCACCTAAACACCCTCTGCACCTTATGCCTGATGTGCTCTTTGGTAGCATTGCCCAGCCTCGCCTCCTCCACTAGATGCACCCCGAACAGCCTGGCCACAGCCTTCACCTCCCGCTGCCTTCCCTCCCCGTACACCGCCACCTTCTCCCGGTTCAGCCCTGGCGCCTCCCATAGGGCCTTCAACGTCCTGCAGGAGTAGAAGGGCGAAGGAAGGGCGTATGGTGGTCAGGTGTATGGTAGTCAGGTGTATGGTGGTCAGGTGTATGGGAGTCAGGTGTATGGTGGTCAGATGTATGGTATAGTCAATTCAAGAACCTTATTAGAGCCAAACTCTCCTCCCCCGAGGAGGAGCATGCCAGGCCAGCTTCGCTATGGTCTCTTATTGGTTGAAAACATTCAGTGGAAATCGGGCATCCTACAGTCCTTCGTTATTTCTTTAAAAACACACCATATATTTGCTTTGAGTGCATGAAAGTCCTCGATTCACCATCGTTAGTAAATGTGTTATCACATGGACACAAAAGTAAGCCAGATACTCTTCATGAAGACGAGATATTGCGAGGGAAATATAAAGGTTCGTTAAATTCTGAGTGAGGGAGGAGGTGGAGAGAGTCAACTGAGGGCGCCTGTCACCTTTTAGAGGTGAGAGAGAGAGAGAGAGAGAGAAGAGAGAGAGAGAGAGAGAGAGAGAGAGAGAGAGAGAGAGAGAAGAGAGAGAGAGAGAGAGAGAGAGAGAGCGAGAGCGAGAGAGCAGAGAGAGAGAGAGAGAGAGAGAGAGAGAGAGAGAGAGAGAGAGAGAGAGAGAGAGAGAGAGAGAAGAGAGAGAGAGAGAGAGAGAGAGAGAGAGAGAGAGAGAGGACGTGAGAGAGAGACGTGAGTCAAGGTCCTAAGGGATTAACAGGGGCATGTGGAAGGTAATTACCTGCGGCTCGCGACCCAGACGATATTTCAGGTCACAGGTGAGAGACGCGAACACCTAGCGCTGTTGCCACGTGAATTTCACCCTAACTATAATAATTCAACAAGGGTTGTATTTTACTTTTGTGTGCATTACGGGTCTCATTATAGCTAAACAAGTTGAAGAAAGGACAGGAGTCCTTTCTTCTAGGAGGAGAAAGAAAGGAGTCAAGGACAAATTAATGGATTAACAAAGGGATGTGGGAGCCTGGGAGATCAGACCGTTAGTTGGGAGTGGGGAAGGGAACCACAGGGCTGGGGAAGTGTTTAGTGTACATTTTGACGGCAAACCCTCCATCACGCCATCACCCAATCAAGAGGAAATCAGAATATGACAAGCTCCACCTCGTGGGAGGGGCATGTGGCTCTAGCGTTCTTGAATTGACTATAGTCAGGTGTATAGTAGTCAGGTGTATGGTAGTCAGGTGTATGGTATGTTGGAGAAATACATGGATTGCAGATGTGAGACAATTTGGATTTACGTGTTGATATAAAATCGTGTTATATGTTGTTAGGTAATATTTCAGGAGAGCGAAGAGTATGTGTATATCGGGAGAGGGAAGAGTATGTGTATTTCAGGAGTTATCACACCAAGGGCATGAGGGGCGTATATAGGGGGTAATGAGGCACACAAATCAGCGGGATAACACTCAAGTATACCCCCCCCCCCGCCTCACCTGTACAGATAGTGGGGCCTGTTGGTGGCCAGGATCACCACGCCCACCTCCCCGTACAGTGACGCGCGGGACAGCTCAGTGTGAATCTGCAGCAGGGAACACACGCCACGATTGCTACTTTTTTTTTTTTTACATTATAAGGGACTGACCAGAAAAGAAGAAAGAAAAAAAAAAAAAAAAGTCGCTATTTTTTTT
>JACEEZ010012734.1:487500-490000 GCA_016584305.1 Chionoecetes opilio
GAGAAGGTCTCTGCCATCTTCAAGCCGCCCTTACGAGTCACCAACGCCCACATGTCCCTGTAGGCAAGCTTGTCCGCCCATCGAGACCCAAGCTCCTTCAGGCGGTTCCTCCCTCGCCAAGATAGGTTCTCGCTTGCTTCGTCCTGTGAGAAACGACGGAGGAAAAAAGTGAGAGGTATAATAGTAGGTATGGTAGGTATGGTAGGTATGGTTGGTATGGTAGGTATGGTAGGTTGGTAGAGGTATTATAGTAGGTTACGTATATATCTTGGTACTACTACTACTGCTACTGCTACTGCTACTACTGCTACTACTACTACTTTGCTACCTTAACCACTATCATTACATTATTCAAACACACACACACACAAAAATGTAGCTATGGAAACGGGACCATACGAGTGTACCTTAGGCCCTGTAAAACCCACACACACACCACACACACACACCCACACTCACCAGCACAGCGAACACCAGTACCCTCCCGTCGGTGATGTCGTCTATGAAGGCCACCATCTCCTCCTCAACACCCACACTGAAGGTATCAAACACCTGGTGATATTAAAATTATTATTATTATTATCATTAACATAGAGGTATATAGCTATTATCAATTATTTGCTTTAGTACTTAACCCCTTGAGACCCAGAACGTAATTTCCATTGTAATTCGGGTACCATTACACGATTTTTAGTGACTATGCGCAATATTTTATAGATATGACCTGTTTAGTATCCTTGTCGACTAACTTTTTTGGTATATACGTGTACAGTGGAAGACAAAGAAGTTGGCGGTGTCTTGGATCCGTCACGCTCCTTGACAAATTTCGTTTAATTCCCTCCCGGCGCTTCCTATGGGGCATGATTGAAAAAAAAAAGTTGTCTGGCAACTCACTCACGGCCTTGACTTCCTGCATGCAGTTTTTCAAATCATTAGTCATTAATGGGCAGTGACCAGGACATATTGCTTCTTATCGTCACTCCCGGCTTGATTCCCCAAAACGTCACCAATACATTTCGGGAAAGTGTTTTCGCTCAGTTGGATATGGGGCCTGAGCCACAGTTGACTGCAGACCAGATCACCCGTATTCACAGCTTATATAAGATCGGTTTTAGTTCAAAAGAAATTGTGAGGGAGACTGGGTTACTCAACGAAAGGTTGAGCGGTGGGTTAAAAAATTACGAGACTTTACGGATGTAACGCGACACGCTCCTTACACACACTGTACCCAGTAACTGTGGGTTTATTGACTTAAATTATCTTGCTGTTTTGGTAGGAAATTTCACTAGCTGTCTTTTGATAATATTCAAAGTTTTCTTTGAAACTTTTTTCTTGCGTCCAGGACGAGAAAAGTGCGTTAGACTTTCAGCCATTGGCGAGTCTAGTGATTTTTTAACCCACCGCTCAACCTTTCGTTGAGTAACACAGCCTCCCTCACAATTTCTTTTGAACTAAATCCGATCTTATATAAGCTGTGAATACGGGTGATCTGGTCTGCAGTCAACTGTGGCTCAGGCCCCATATCTAACTGAGCGAAAACACTTTCCCAAAATGTTTTGGTGACGTTTTGGGGAATCAAGCCGGGAGTGACGATAAGAAGCAATATGTCCTGGTCACTGCCCATTAATGACTAATGATTTGAAAAACTGCAAGCAGGAAGTCAAGGCCGTGAGTGAGTTGCCAGACAACTTTTTTTTCAATCATTCCCCATAGGAAGCGCCGGGAGGGAATTAAACGAAATTTGTCAAGGAGCGTGACGGATGCAAGACACCGCCAACTTCTTTGTCTTCCACGTACAGTTAGTTTTCGTAATTTTATGGCTAACAACAGAACATTTTATAGAGCAAAGGAAGGATCTGGGTGTGAAGGGATTAAGTTCATTCACTCGTCTATATATCATGTCGTTGTTTTTCTTGTATGCCTTCGGGTGAGAAAACTATTATTATTATTATTATTACCTGTCGCGCCATCACCGTCCCGGAGTGTTGATTGAGCACCACCAGGTGAAGTCCGCGGTCGCCCAAGTTGCGGTAAATCTAGAGGAAATTAATCGTTGTTACTCTCATTAGACTCTAACGGAAAAAAGAGGAAGGGAAAAAAAAAAAAAAAAAAAAAAAAAAAAAAGATACCCACGGTAAATCTATAGAAAATTTATCGCTATTAGTTTTATTACTAATATTATCATTACCTTATTAGTGCTGTTACTATTATTATTATGACCCAAATGACGGTAAATCTGTAGGAAATTGATCGTTATTACTTTCATTATACCCAAATGACGTAAATCTGTAGGAAATAGATCGTTATCAGTATTAGCATTAGTGTCATTATTATTGCTATTACTATTATTATTATTATTATTATTATTTATTATTATTATTTATTAGTGCTATAACGGTAAGTCTATAGGAAATTTATCGTTATTACTCTCATTATCATCATCAATATTACCATTATTAGTGTTATTACTATTAATTATTATTATTATATACATCATCAT
>JACEEZ010012734.1:495000-497500 GCA_016584305.1 Chionoecetes opilio
AGGAATCATTCTTTTAGACACATAAAAGTGAAAAAAGAAAGAAAAAGAAAAAGTGCAGAAAAATGTGATTTAAAAAAAAAAAAAAAAAAAAAAAAACCACCACCTCACCCAAGAATTTAGTTAAAAAAAAGGAAAAAAAAAAAAAAACACCACCTCACCCAAGAATTTAGTCCCCTCACGGCATGAATTATAAGACAAGTATACACAGTCATAATTAAAATAACATAATTAGGTAAGGTAGTAAGGTAAGACAGGAATGATACAGGTGTGGCTAATTAACCTCTAACACAGGCCTTTTCCTACACCGAATAATTTCCACCGTAGGCATATTATTCATTTTTTCAACAAATTATAATGTTTTTTCCTCTGATTTCCTCTATATGTGTTTTCGTTTTCTCCTTACTTCCTTTATTTCATCGTGAATTTAATCTTTTTTAGAAAATTCTCAGGTTTTTGTAACTTTCCTCGCATTCATTCTATATTCTTTAATTTTTTCATATTCTTTTAATTTCTCAATATTTTTATCCTTTTTTTTTTTTTCCCTTAGTAATAGGGTAAGCCAAGTATAGTAAGTACACGCAATAATAAAACTTTCCTATACATACAAACAAACACAGGCAAGGTATAAGAGGCTAATCAGTGTAAACGAGGCACCACCTGGCCGTCTAGAAACCACCTGTGATCCCAACCACCTGCCTATTCAACCTTATCTTCAATTTCTCTATAACATCAACCCTTCACGCCCAGATCTTTCCTATTGCTACATGAAATCGTCTGTTGTCAGCCATAATTACGAAAAAGTAACTTCATATATAAAATTTGGGAAGGCGGTAGCAGAGTGGTTAGCATCTCCGAGTGGCGTTCTCGGTGACCTGAGTTCGATCCCGATTGAGGGCGAGTATCCACTTAATATCTTTCAGCACCGTCGAGTGGCCTAAGAACACCCACATGCTGCCCATTAACCCCTTGAGGCCCAGAACGTAATTTTCATTGTAATTTGACTATCATTAAACGATTTTAAGAGATAATAAGCAATATTTTGTAGATATGACCTGTTTAGTATCCTTGTTGACTAGGTAATTTGGTATATTCAGTTACCTTTCGTAATTGTATGGCTCAACAACAGACGATTTGTTATAGTAAAGGAAAAATCTGGGTGTGAAGGGGTTAACTCTACCTTCGATTGCGAGTGCATGGGAGGACACAGAGGGGATAACAACGGCGGTAATGGTAATGATAACAGTAATCAACAGGTATCCAAGCTTGACTGTTTACCTGTTTGCGTGCGTGTGTGTGTGCGTGCGTGTCCAAAGGTGCAGGGAGAGTGGAGGAGGGAGGAAAGTGAGGGAGGAAAGTGGAGGAAAGGAGGGAGGGAGGTATGCTTAAAGTACATACATTCTGCGATCACTTTCCTCTTACGTGGCCTTTGTCCTCCCACCTCCTCCCTCCCTCCCTCCCATCCCCCTTCCTCTCCCTCTCCCACCCTCTCCCTCCGTCCCTCCCTTCCCCCTTCCTCTCCCTCTCCCTCTCCCTCCCTCCCTCCCTCCCTATCCGCCAGTCCTTGTTGTATCCTCCTCCTCCTCCTCCTCAACCCTTCCCTCAAGGCAGCGCCACGTAATAGTTTACTCTTCCTCTCACTCCTAAATGTATGTGTATGTGTGTGTGTGTGTGTGTGTGTGTGTGTGTGTGTGTGTGTGTGTGTGTGTGGTGTGTGTGTGTGTTTCACACACACACACACCAAGGTTCCAAGACGCCTGCACTGTATGGTCCTCGGCGGCGGTGAGGCAGCACCAAGGCGTCTTGCCACTACTGAATTATACACAATCAACAATGTCTTCCACAGCAATGCTTGATGCCTGCTCAGCACCCCAGCAGGACCAGCACGTCTGGCGCGGGCCCGACGCGCGGCCGCCGCCAGGGAGAGGACACCGGCACGTCCACCACACCGAACCCGAGACACGCGTCACGGGTAACGAGAAAATAAATAAAAAAATCCAAATCCGAAAATGAGAAAAACAAAAGAAAAACAAACCAACATTACCAACAAGGGCCTCAGGAGAAAGGCGGGAGGACGGCTCCATACAAGCCTCGACACAAGCCGAAGAATGACTCAATGCCTCCGCCGAAGGGCACAGGGCGCATGATATGCAGGCCATGCTCGACAAAATCCTTGCGTAAGAAAATGGTGTTCCAAATCTAAGATGCGAACACTTTGTGTTGTGACTACAATGGAAGGAGTGTTTGCCCCACCTGACATAAACAGATATATGATGGCCACCCAGCGCTGTGAGGCGCGACACTGTCAAGGATCTGAGCGACGCCCTCAGGGAACACAAACAAGATGGAGTAAACGTTACCGAGACAAACAAAAAAAAAAGCAGCGCGGCCACGACAAGTTGATATCATGACAACCTCCCGCTGCCCATCAAAGAAAGGGAATTCATCCACTACCACTTTGATAAATGTCACGCGGGCATGTACGAACAATCCTCCTCCTCCT
>JACEEZ010012734.1:502500-552500 GCA_016584305.1 Chionoecetes opilio
GAAAAAAAGTTTTCGAAAAAATGTAAACATTGAAATGTGCTAAAAAAAACAGTAAAAAGGAGTACAAATTAGTAAAACTTAGGATAATGAAGAGAAGAATGGACTACACAGAAGTAGAAAAATAGGATGAAGGAATTTAAGATATGAAGGATTGCTTGAATTCTTCACGAAAAAAGAGAGAGAGAGAGAGAGAGAGGACTGAGAGAGAGAGAGAGAGAGAGGAGAGAGAGAGAGAGAGAGAGAGAGAGAGAGAGAGAGAGAGAGAGAGAGAGAGAGAGAGAGAGAGAGAGAGAGAGAGAGAGAGACTGATGTTTTATTGGCCTTCCTGATACAATATTCCTTTAAATTAATTTGACATAAGTCAGGCCTGCCAGCTGCCAGTCCCGGTAAAGCAGACGGTAAGAGATTGTAGAAAGGGGGGGGGGCAGTTTACTTCGGGAGGTGTCTTGACACTCCTCTCTTGGAAAATATTATGTCGTAGGAAGGTGGAAAAATAGAAACATGAAGAGAGTTCCAGAGTTTACCAGTGAATGGGATGAAAGAGTGAAAATACTGGTTAACTCTTGCATTAGGGAGATGGACAGAATAGGGATGATAATGAGTAGAAACTCTTGTGCAGCGAGGCCGCATGAGGAGGGGAGGCATGCAGTTAGCAAGTTCAGAAGAGCAGTAAGCATGAAAATAACGGTAGAAGATAGCAAGAGAAGAAACATGGCGGTTGTGATTTAAAAAATGAAGACAGTCAGTCAGAGGAGAGGAGTTGATGAGACGAAAAGCTTTGGACTCAACCCTGTTTAGGAGAGCTGTATGAGTGGATCCTCCCCATACCTGTGAGACATACTCCATAAATGGGCGGATAAGGCCCCTGTACAGAGCAAGCAACTGGGAGGGAGAAAAAATTGCCCAGTAGTTGTATTCATCGAGCTGAACACTTGAGTTGATATGTTGCTGGTAAATATCTGTTGCCATAATAACCATTGCCATTGTCCCTCAGAGGAGGATAGTCGCCGTCCTGGCAAGGTGAAGAGCGTGCGGCACATGAACACTGTTTGGCAGTACAAAGTCCTCGTAGCAGCGGGTCAAGGTGAAAAGAATCATCTCTTGAAGACACCAAGGAGTGGATCATCACTTTTGTTTTTCCCAAGAGCGGCGGCGTGGCTGGAAAGCCCTGCGAGGCGTGTGGCTGCGTGACGTAACGCTCCCCGGTGCACACACAGTATATAAGGGGCGCGCCGCTCCTCCCATCATCATAACTCGCAGCAGTCCTCCGCCGCCACCACCACCACCACCACCACCACCATGACGCCCTTCCAGGTAAGCTGCCACGCTTGCCGCCGCCGCTCCCCTCCTGCTACGCCGCCGCCCTTCTAGCTCTTGTCTTACCTCTGTGTGTTGTGTTGTGTTGCAGGTTGTGATCGCGGGCGCCGCCCTCGCCGCCCTTGCCGCCGCAGCGCCGCGCCCTGACAGCCCTCCTCAGTACGGCGCTCCCCCCTCACACTACAAGGAGCCGGGAATGCCCTACGAGTTTGCCTACGCCGTCAAGGACGACTACACCGGCAACGACTTTGGCCACGACGAGAGCAGCGACGGACAGTTGACCAGCGGCTCTTACTACGTGCTGCTGCCCGACGGCCGCCGCCAGCTGGTCACTTTCTCGGCGGACCATCACAACGGCTACACGGCCGAAGTCACATACGAGGGCGAGGCCACCTACCCCGCCGCCGCGCCGGCCTACGGACCCCCAGCCTACGCCTAAGTGGCCTGCAGTCTGCACGGCCTGCATGCACGCACAGCCTGCTCATGACCGTCGCCCACATGTAACTTATTGACCCCGCCCCGCACCCCGCGGGACGCTGTACTTGTAAATAAAGGCACATACAATCAACTTGCTCATTACTCTCCCACTCTAACAACACTCACTCCAGAGGGTACTTATGGCAATTGGAAAGTATGAATGTTATTTTTGGGCTAAAGATAGCATCAAAAGTAATGTGGGTGATTGGAGTTATCAGACAGAGCTACTTGTTTCAAGCTATCCAATATTTTTTCAACTTTTTGTTCTCCATGAAGCAGGGCAGTCTAGTTATGTAGTGCAGATTAACTTCATCCCAAAAAGTAATGATGCAAGAAAGTAACGGTTCGGATCCCAGACTAATAATGTCTTGGCCCATCAAGCGTCCGCAGCGAATGACAACCTATCTCACCAGACCTTGCCAGCCTGCCAGCCAGGCGTCAGGCAGGCACTGTGGCATGCATGACAGGCCCTGACACGCTCAAATTAATATTTTTTTTTTTTTTTTTACATTTGTGTCTATAGCGCCTGTAGGCAGTGGTGACCCAGGGCTTGTATGGTAGGCTCTGGAGGTTCACTTGAGGGTTGTGATGGTTGGTCCTCGCCCGTGGTGGCGCAGGCAGGATTTTTATAGTGACGCCTGTAGAGGCTCATGCCGCCCCCCTGTGTCCTCCGATGCACTCGCAATCGAAGGTAGAGTTGATGGGCAGGGCATGTGGGTGTTCTTAGGCCACTCGACGGTGCAGAAAGGTTTTGGTTTTCTTCGGGGATCGAACTCGAGTCACCGAGAACGCCAGTCGGAGACGCTAACCACTCCGCTACCGCCTCCCCTTACCCACAAATACCCACAGTAATATGATAACATAATAATATTAGTATCATATGTAATTTTGAATAAAATAATGATAATAGTAATAATAATAATAATAATAATAATAATAACAATAGTAATAATGATAATAATAATAACAATAAGAAGAAAAGTAACAACATTAATGATAGTGATACAAATAATAATGATAATATTATCAACAACAATAATAATAATAAGTAATAACATTACATAAAAGTCTACAGACTTAGTGAAATGCGGCAAGGCGTCACCGCAGTGTTTCACCCACACTTGCTACTCCGTTTTCCCCGCTCACCCTCGCAGCGCCACTCATGTTAAAGTGAAGGCCGAGCTTCAATAAATACTTGACATTTCTTCCTTTTTCTCTCTTGGCTCACGCCCCCCTAGGTAATTACCCAGGCTCACCTAAATAGCGCGCCCCCCAGGTCATTACCCGCGCCCCCCTAAATAGCGCGCCCCCCAGGTTAACAACCGCTGCCCTAGAGGAAACATTAATAGGGAGACAAATGTTAACCTTCATGTGTGCTACCTGAAGTTATGGTCGGTATCTCAAAAAAGACTTTTCATATTTCGGAAAAAAAAGTTTTCGAAAAAAATTGTAAAACATTGAAATGTGCTAAAAAAAACAAGTAAAAAGGAGTACAAATTAGTAAACTTAAGGATAATGAAGAGAAGAATGGACTACACAAGAAAGTAGAAAAATATGGATGAATGGAATTTAAGATATGAAGGATTGCTTGAATTCTTCACGAAAAAAGAGAGAGAGAGAGAGAGAGAGAGAGAGAGAGAGAGAGAGAGAGAGAGAGAGAGAGAGAGAGAGAGAGAGAGAGAGACGAGAGGGGAGAGAGAGAAGAGAAAAGAGAGAAGGAGAGAGAGGGGAGAGAGACTGACTGATGTTTTATTGGCCTTCCTGATACAATATTCCTTTAAATTAATTTGACATAAGTCAGGCCTGCCAGCTGCCAGTCCCGGTAAAGCAGACGGTAAGAGATTGTAGAAAGGGGGGGGGGGCAGTTTACTTCGGGAGGTGTCTTGACACTCCTCTCTTGGAAAATATTATGTCGTAGGAAGGTGGAAAAATAGAAACATGAAGAGAGTTCCAGAGTTTACCAGTGAATGGGATGAAAGAGTGAAAATACTGGTTAACTCTTGCATTAGGGAGACGGACAGAATAGGGATGATAATGAGTAGAAACTCTTGTGCAGCGAGGCCGCGTGAGGGGGGGAGGCATGCAGTTGGCAAGTTCAGAAGAGCAGTAAGCATGAAAATAACGGTAGAAGATAGCAAGAGGAGAAATATGGCGGCTGTGATTTAAAAATTGAAGACAGTCAGTCAGAGGAGGGGAGTTGATGAGACGAAAAGCTTTGGACTCAACCCTGTTTAGGAGAGCTGTATGAGTGGATCCTCCCCAAACATGTGAGACATACTCCATACATGGGCGGATAAGGCCCCTGTACAGAGCAAGCAACTGGGAGGGAGAAAAAATTGCCCAGTAGTTGTATTCATCGAGCTGAACACTTGAGTTGATATGTTGCTGGTAAATATCTGTTGCCATAATAACCATTGCCATTGTCCTTCAGAGGAGGATAGTCGCCGTCCTGGCAAGGTGAAGAGCGTGCGGCACATGAACACTGTTTGGCAGTACAAAGTCCTCGTAGCAGCGGGTCAAGGTGAAAAGAATCATCTCTTGAAGACACCAAGGAGTGGATCATCACTTTTGTTTTTCCCAAGAGCGGCGGCGTGGCTGGAAAGCCCTGCGAGGCGTGTGGCTGCGTGACGTAACGCTCCCCGGTGCACACACAGTATATAAGGGGCACGCCGCTCCTCCCATCATCATAACTCGCAGCAGTCCTCCGCCGCCACCGCCACCACCACCACCATGACGCCCTTCCAGGTAAGCTGCCACGCTTGCCGCCGCCGCTCCCCTCCTGCTACGCCGCCGCCCTTCTAGCTCTTGTCTTACCTCTGTGTGTTGTGTTGTGTTGCAGGTTGTGATCGTGGGCGCCGCCCTCGCCGCCCTTGCCGCCGCGGCGCCGCGCCCTGACAGCCCTCCTCAGTACGGTGCGCCCCCCTCACACTACAAGGAGCCGGGAATGCCCTATGAGTTTGCCTACGCCGTCAAGGACGACTACACCGGCAACGACTTTGGCCACGACGAGAGCAGCGACGGACAGTTGACCAGCGGCTCTTACTACGTGCTGCTGCCCGACGGCCGCCGCCAGCTGGTCACTTTCTCGGCGGACCATCACAACGGCTACACGGCCGAAGTCACGTACGAGGGCGAGGCCACCTACCCCGCCGCCGCGCCGGCCTACGGACCCCCAGCCTACGCCTAAGTGGCCTGCAGCCTGCACGGCCTGCATGCACGCACAACCTGCTCATGACCGTCGCCCACGTGTAACTTATTGACCCCGCCCCGCCCCCCGCGGGACGCTGTACTTGTAAATAAAGGCACCAACAATCACCTGACTCATTACTCTCCCACTCTACATAGCAACACTCACTACAAAACAAGCGAAAATGTCACTTTTGAAATTAGGGAATAATAATAGCGGCTATTTCTTCCTCACCTGCACACCAGCACTCATCAAGCACTACACGATCAGGATGACACCTCACGGCTGTGCGCTGGGTATTTACCTATTATAGAGTTGTATTATATACCTATTATAGTTGTATTTTACAGGGCCTGAGCTACACTCGTATGGCCCCGTCTCCATAGCTACATTTTGTCATTCATCCTTAGTGCTTAGTGTTGGGGGAAGCCAGCACCCCGGAAGGTGGATCACAAACCCCCGGCTTATACCGAGGCCACCGAGATGTCATCTCGTTGGCCTCGCTTATACCCGGTACCCATTCACTGCTAGGTGGACAGGGGCCTAGGTTTTAAGGCGACCGCCCATCTTTCTCCGCTCCGCCCGGGACTTCTCGGTTGTGAACCGAGCGTGCTAACCACTACACTACGGAGTATCCAAGGTACGTATAACTATAATAATGATAATCACAACAATAATAACAAGAAATAGTATTGCATGCAAGTCTACATAGTTAGTGAAACCTGGCAAGGCGTCACCGCAGAGTATTTCAGCCACACTTGCTTCTCTGTACAGACTTTCCCCGCTCACCCTCGCGCGCTCCTCGTTAAAGCGAAGGCCAGCTCGAAAACTGCACAGTCTTCCTTCTCCGGCCTCACGCACACCCCGCTGGTTAACTTATTACCCCGCCCCGGCCCCCGCGGGACGCTGTACTTGTAAATAAAGGCACCAAAGTCACCTGACTCTTTTCTCACTCTACATAGCGGACCATAAAAACAAGCGAAAATGTCACTTTTGAAATTAGGGAATAATAATAGCGACTATTTCTTCCTCACCGCACACCAGCACTCATCAAGCACTACACGATCTAGGTGAACCTCAGGCGTGCGGCTAGGGTATTTATCTATTTAGTTGTATATATACCTATTATAGTTGGCAGTTTACAGGGCCTGAGCTAAAACTCGTATGGCCCGTCCCTGCTACATTGTCAGTCACCTAAGTGCTTAGTGAGGCGGGCCAGCATCCGGAAGGTGATCAAAAACCCCCTGCTTAACGAGGCCACGAGATGTCATATCGTTGGCCTCGTTATACCCCGACCCATTCACCAGTGGAAGGGCTAGTTTAAGGCGACGCCCATACTTGTTACCTCCTGCCGGGACTTCTGGATTGTGAAAAGTGAAGCGTGTAAACACTACACTAGGGGGAGTATCCATGGTAGTATAATATAAAATATAGTCACATCAATAATAACAGTAAAGTATGCGATGCAAGTCTAAAGTATGAAACCTGGAAGGCGTCACGCAAAAAGTATTTCAGGCCACACTTGTTCTCTGTACAGATTTCCCCGCTCACCCTCACAGCGCATCGTCAAGGTAAAGCGAAGGCCGAGCTCATGTTTAAATACTTACATATTCCTTTTTCTCTCTGGCCAGCCCCATGAATACCAGCTCCCTTAGAGTGCCAAGCGCCTTGCAGTTTAACTACCGAGTCTAGAGGAAATATTAATAGGGAAACATGTTAAGTTTGCCTAGTGTTTGTTCTACTGAAGTTAGTTATGTCGGTAGCTTGAATCAGTACATTATGTTTTGGTAAAAATGGTAAAAACTTTTGTACGGCTTCCTTTGTCTAACGTGTTGTCACACGACAAGATTGCTTGGAAGAGTTCAAAATTATGTCCGGTGGTTCATAATAACTGCAATGCTATTGCATAACTTTAAAGTACCGGGCACATGTGTCTCTTTTTGGCTCTTTTGACATCACAAACACTGACCAGTAATATGAGAGAAAAAAGAAGAAGTAAAAAAAAAAAAAAAGTAACAAAATCCGCTAATGCTCAGTTCCCTGTAAGCAACGCTAAGAGATTGTAATAGGGACTGGCCAATTTGGGTTTCCCGGGAGGTTCTTGTGACCACCCACCCTGAAATCATTTAAGTCGTAGAAGTAGAAAATATTCTTATGATGATCAGTTACCAGAGTTTACCAGTGACAGGATAGAGTGAAGTACTGGTTAACTCTGCATTAGGAAGCTGGCAGTAGGAGGAGCATAAGTAGAAAGTTTTGTTGTACGAGCCGCGGGAGGGTGGGAGGCATGAATTTAGCAAGTTCAAAAAGCGATGAGCATGAAATAACTGTAGAAGGTACGTGAGTAAATTTAAAGATTAGAAGAAGTCAGCAAGAGCAGAGTTGATGAGGAAACTTTTGACTCAACCCTGTTTAGGAGAGCTGTATGAGTGGATCCTCACATACCTGTGAAACATACTCCATATATGGGCGGATAAGGCCCCTGTAAAGAGCAACCAACTGGAAGGGTGAAAAAAATGCCCAATTGTTGCATTTATTGAGCAGAACACTTGCCCAGAGGCACTGCGCTCCACCCCCAGGGGTCCAGGGGCACCGGGGCCTAAGGGTCCAGGGGCCCAGGGGGTGCCATAGCCATGAGCTGATGAACAACAAGATGCCCTGTAAACCTGCCGCCATTCCCAGGAGTTGATATGTTGCTGGTAAATATCTGTTGCCATAATAACCATTGCCATTGTCCTTCAGAGGAGGATAGTCGCCGTCCTGGCAAGGTGAAGAGAGTGCGGCACATGAACACTGTTTGGCAGTACAAAGTCCTCGTAGCAGCGGGTCAAGGTGAAAAGAATCATCTCTTGAAGACACCAAGGAGTGGATCATCACTTTTGTTTTTCCCAAGAGCGGCGGCGTGGCTGGAAAGCCCTGCGAGGCGTGTGGCTGCGTGACGTAACGCTCCCCGGTGCACACACAGTATATAAGGGGCACGCCGCTCCTCCCATCATCATAACTCGCAGCAGTCCTCCGCCGCCACCACCACCACCACCACCACCATGACGCCCTTCCAGGTAAGCTGCCACACTTGCCGCCGCCGCTCCCCTCCTGCTACGCCGCCGCCCTTCTAGCTCTTGTCTTACCTCTGTGTCGTGTTGTGTTGCAGGTTGTGATCGTGGGCGGCGCCCTCGCCGCCCTTGTCGCCGCGGCGCCGCGCCCTGACAGCCCTCCTCAGTACGGTGCGCCCCCCTCACACTACAAGGAGCCGGGAATGCCCTACGAGTTTGCCTACGCCGTCAAGGACGACTACACCGGCAACGACTTTGGCCACGACGAGAGCAGCGACGGACAGTTGACCAGCGGCTCTTACTACGTGCTGCTGCCCGACGGCCGCCGACAGCTGGTCACTTTCTCGGCGGACCATCACAACGGCTACACGGCCGAAGTCACATACGAGGGCGAGGCCACCTACCCCGCCGCCGCGCCGGCCTACGGACCCCCAGCCTACGCCTAAGTGGCCTGCAGTCTGCACGGCCTGCATGCACGCACAGCCTGCTCATGACCGTCGCCCACATGTAACTTATTGACCCCGCCCCGCCACCCGCGGGACGCTGTACTTGTAAATAAAGGCACCAACAATCACCTGACTCATTACTCTCCCACTCTAACAGCACTCACTCCAGTGGGTACTTTATGGCAATTGGAAAGATGAATGTTATTTTTGGGCTTAAAGATTAGCATCAAAAGTAATGTGGGTGATTGGAGTTATCAGACAGAGCTACTTGTTTCAAGCTATCCAATATTTTTTCAAACTTTTTGTTCTCCATGAAGCAGGGCAGTCCTAGGTTATGTAGTGCAGATTAACTTCATCCCAAAAAGTAAATGATGCAAGAATTAACGGGTTCGGATCCCAGACTAATACTGTCTTGGCCCATCAAGCGTCCGCATCGAATGACAGCCTATCTCACCAGACCTTGCCAGCCTGCCAGCCAGGCGTCAGGCAGGCACTGTGGCATGCATGACAGGCCCTGACACGCTCAAATTAATTTTTTTTTTTTTTTTTTACATTTGTGTCTATAGCGCCTGTAGGCAGTGGTGACCCAGGGCTCGGATGGTAGGCTCTGGAGGTTCACTTGAGGGTTGTGATGGTTGGTCCTCGCCCGTGGTGGCGCAGGCAGGATTTTTATTGTGACGCCTGTAGAGGCTCATGCCGCCCCCCTGTGTCCTCCGATGCACTCGCAATCGAAGGTAGAGTTGATGGGCAGGGCATGTGGGTGTTCTTAGGCCACTCGACGGTGCAGAAAGGTTTTGGTTTTCTTCGGGGATCGAACTCGGGTCACCGAGAACGCCAGTCGGAGACGCTAACCACTCCGCTACCGCCTCCCCTTACCCACAGTAATATGATAACATAATAATATTAATATCATATGTAATTTTGAATAAAATAATGATAATAGTGATAATAATAATAATAATAAAATAATAATAATAATAATAATAATAATAATAATAATAATAATAATCATAATGATAATAATAATAACAATAAGAAGAAAAATAACAACATAAATGATAGTGATACAAATAATAATGATAATATTATCAACAACAATAATAATAATAAGTAATAACATTACATAAAAGTCTACAGACTTAGTGAAATGCGGCAAGGCGTCACCGCAGAGTGGTTCACCCACACTTGCTCCTCCGTTTTCCCCGCTCACCCTCGCAGCGACGCTCATGTTAAAGTGAAGGCCGAGCTTCAATAAATACTTGACATTTCTTCCTTTTTCTCTCTTGGCTCACGCCCCCCTAGGTAATTACCCAAGCTCACCTAAATAGCGCGCCCCCCAGGTCATTACCCGCGCCCCCCTAAATAGCGCGCCCCCCAGGTTAACAACCGCTGCCCTAGAGGAAACATTAATAGGGAGACAAATGTTAACCTTCATGTGTGCTACCTGAAGTTATGGTCGGTATCTCAAAAAAGACTTCATATTTCGGAAAAAAAGTTTCGAAAAAAATTGTAAAACATTGAAATGTGCTAAAAAAACAAGTAAAAAGGAGTACAAATTAGTAAACTTAAGGATAATGAAGAGAAGAATGGACTACACAAGAAAGTAGAAAAATATGGATGAATGGAATTTAAGAATGAAGGATTGCTTGAATTCTTCACGAAAAGAGAGAGAGAGAGAGAGAGAGAGAGAGAGAGAGAGAGAGAGAGAGAGAGAGAGAGAGAGAGAGAGAGAGAGAGAGAGAGAGAGAGAGAGAGAGAGAGAGAGAGAGAGAGAGAGAGAGTTTTATTGGCCTTCCTGATACAATATTCCTTTAAATTAATTTGACATAAGTCAGGCCTGCCAGCTGCCAGTCCCGGTAAAGCAGACGGTAAGAGATTGTAGAAAGGGGGGCGGGACAGTTTACTTCGGGAGGTGTCTTGACACTCCTCTCTTGGAAAAAATTATGTCGTAGGAAGGTGGAAAAATAGAAACATGAAGAGTTCCAGAGTTTACCAGTGAATGGGATGAAAGAGTGAAAATACTGGTTAACTCTTGCATTAGGGAGATGGACAGAATAGGGATGATAATGAGTAGAAACTCTTGTGCAGCGAGGCCGCGTGAGGGGGGGAGGCATGCAGTTGGCAAGTTCAGAAGAGCAGTAAGCATGAAAATAACGGTAGAAGATAGCAAGAGAAGAAATATGGCGGCTGTGATTTAAAAATTGAAGACAGTCAGTCAGAGGAGAGGAGTTGATGAGACGAAAAGCTTTGGACTCAACCCTGTTTAGGAGAGCTGTATGAGTGGATCCTCCCCAAACATGTGAGACATACTCCATACATGGGCGGATAAGGCCCCTGTAGATAGCAAGCAGCTGGGAGAGAAAAAAATCCCCAGTCGTTGTTTACATCGAGTTACACTGGAATGATATGTTGCTTTAATTTTTAAATAAAACTGTTTTTAAATAATAACCATTGTCTTGGTCCATCAGAGGAGATATTTGGCCGTTCTGCAAGGTTAAAACGCGTTTTCGCACATGAAACTGTTTAGGCAGTACAAGAGTACTAAGTAGAAGCGGAGTTAAAGGTTGAAAAGAATCATCTCCCTTTAAGGACACGCAAGGAGTGAGATCATCACTTTTGGTTTTCCCAAGTAGCCGGCGGGCGTGGCTGGAAAGCCGCTGGGAGGCGTTGTGGCTGCGGGTGGACCGTACGACGCCCCGGTGCACACACAGTATATAAGGGGCACGCCGCTCCTCCCATCATCATAACTCGCAGCAGTCCTCCTCCACCGCCACCACCACCACCATGACGCCCTTCCAGGTAAGCTGCCGCGCCTGCCGCCGCCGCTCCCCTCCTGCACCGCCGCCGCCCTTCTAGCTCTTGTCTTACCTCTGTGTGTCGTGTTGTGTTGCAGGTTATGATCGTGGGCGCCACCCTCGCCGCCCTTGCCGCCGCAGCGCCGCGCCCTGACAGCCCTCCTCAGTACGGCGCGCCCCCCTCACACTACAAGGAGCCGGGAATGCCCTATGAGTTTGCCTACGCCGTCAAGGACGACTACACCGGCAACGACTTTGGCCAGGACGCGAGCAGCGACGGACAGTTGACCAGCGGCTCTTACTACGTGCTGCTGCCCGACGGCCGCCGCCAGCTGGTCACTTTCTCGGCGGACCATCACAACGGCTACACGGCCGAAGTCACATACGAGGGCGAGGCCACCTACCCCGCCGCCGCGCCGGCCTACGGACCCCCAGCCTACGCCTAAGTGGCCTGCAGCCTGCACGGCCTGCATGCACGCACAGCCTGCTTATGACCGTCGCCCACGTGTAACTTATTGACCCCGCCCCGCCACCTGCGGGACGCTGTTCTTGTAAATAAAGGCACATACAATCACCTTGCTCATTACTCTCCCACTCTAACAACACTCACTCCAGAGGGTATGTTATGGCAATTGGAAAGATGAATGTTATTTTTGGGCTTATAGATTAGCATCAAAAGTAATGTGGGTGATTGGAGTTATCAGACAGAGCTACTTGTTTCAAGCTATCCAATATTTTTTCAAACTTTTTGTTCTCCATGAAGCAGGGCAGTCCTAGGTTATGTAGTGCAGATTAACTTCATCCCAAAAAGTAAATGATGCAAGAATTAACGGGTTCGGATCCCAGACTAATAGTCTCTTGGCCCATCAAGCGTCCGCAGCGAATGACAGCCTATCTCACCAGACCTTGCCAGCCTGCCAGCCAGGCGTCAGGCAGGCACTGTGGCATGCATGACAGGCCCTGACACGCTCAAATACCCACAGTAATGTGATAACATTATAATATTAGTATCATATGTAATTTTGAATAAAATAATGATAATAGTAATAGTAATAATAATAATAATAATAATAATAATAATAATAACAATAATAATAATAATAAGTTACAATACTACTACTACTAATAAAAAAAAATAGTGTTACATAAGTCTACATAGTAAGTGAAATGTAGCAAGGCGTCACCGCAGAGTTTTTCAGCCACACTTGCTTCTCTGTACACTTTCCTCGCTCACCCTCGCAGCGAGCTTCATGTTAAAGCGAAGGCCGAGCTTCAATAAGTACTTGACAGTTCTTCCTTTTTCTCTCTTAACTCACGCCCCCCCTAGGTAATTACCCACGCTCACCTAAATAGCGCGCCCCCTAGGTAATTACCCAAGCTCCCCTAAATAGCGCGCCCCCAGGTTAAGAACCGCTGTCCTAAAGGAAACATTAATTAATAGGGAAACAAAAGTTAACCTTCATGTGTGCTACCTGAACTTATAGTCGGTCTCTCAAAAAAACTTTTCATATTTCGAATAAAAAAAATTATCGATTTTTTTTTTTTTAAACATTTAAATGTGCTAAAAAAAAGTAAAAAGGAGTCCAAATTAGTAAACTTAAGGATAATAAAGAGAAGAATGGACTACACAAGAAAGTAGAAAAATATGGATGAATGGAATTTAAGAAATGAAGGATTCTGAATTCTTGAGAGAGAGAGAGAGAGAGAGAGAGAGAGAGAGAGAGAGAGAGAGAGAGAGAGAGAGAGAGAGAGAGAGAGAGAGAGAGAGAGAGAGAGAGAGAGAGAGAGAGAGAGAGAGAGAGAGAGAGAGAGAGAGAGAGAGAGAGAGAGAGAGGAGAGAGAGAGAGGAGGAGGAGAGAGAGAGAGAGAGAGAGAGAGAGAGAGAGAGAGAGAGAGAGAGAGAGAGAGACTTGTTTTATTGGCCTCCCTGATACAGTACTTTTAAATTAATTTTACATAAGTCAGGCCTGCCAGCTGCCAGTCCCGGTGAAGCAGACGGTAGAGATTGTAGAAAGGGGGGCCGGCCAGTTTAGGTAAGAAGGTGTCTTGACACTCCTCTTGAAAAAATCAAGTCTTAGGAAGGTGGAAAAATAGAAACAGAAAGAGAGTTCCAGTTTACCAGTGAAAGGGATGAAAGAGTAACTACACTGGTTAACTCTTGCATTAGGGAGATGGACACAATAGGGATGAGAATGAGTAGAAAGCCTTGTGCAGCGAGGCCGCGGGAGGGAGAGAAGCATGCAGTTAGCAAGTTCAGAAGAGTAGTGAGCATGAAAATAACGGTAGAAGATAGCAAGAGAAGCAACATTCCGGCGGTGATTTAAAGATTGAAGACAGTCAGTTAGAGGAGGAGAGTTGATGAGACGAAAAGCTTTGGACTCAACCCTGTTTAGGAGAGCTGTATGAGTGGATCCTCCCCATACCTGTGAGACATACTCCATACATGGGCGGATAAGGCCCCTGTACAGAGCAAGCAACTGGGAGGGAGAAAAAAATCCCCAGTCGTTGCGTTCATTGGTTTTTACCGATTCTTAGGTTTTTTCAATAGAAATATCGCTTCTTAGATTTTCTAATAGAAATGCTGCTTTTTAGTTTTGTTTAATAAAATATCGTTTCTTAGGTTTTTTTTTAATAGAAATACCAATTCTTAGGTTTTGTTAATAAAAATATCGGTTCTTACGTTTTTTTAATATAAATATCGCTTCTTAGAGCTTCTTAATCGAGCTAACAGGGTGTTAGGATTCATTACCAGGAGTGATAAAAGTAGAAGTGCTGAGGTTATTCTAAAGTTTTATTTGGCTCTAGTCAGACCTCACCTAGACTATGCGGTTTAGTTTCTGTCTCCATATTACATAATGGATATAGTCTGCATTCATCGAGCTGAACACTTGAGTTGATATGTTGCTGGTAAATATCTGTTGCCATAATAACCATTGCCATTGTCCCTCAGAGGAGGATAGTCGCCGTCCTGGCAAGGTGAAGAGAGTGCGGCACATGAACACTGTTTGGCAGTACAAAGTCCTCGTAGCAGCGGGTCAAGGTGAAAAGAATCATCTCTTGAAGACACCAAGGAGTGGATCATCACTTTTGTTTTTCCCAAGAGCGGCGGCGTGGCTGGAAAGCCCTGCGAGGCGTGTGGCTGCGTGACGTAACGCTCCCCGGTGCACACACAGTATATAAGGGGCGCGCCGCTCCTCCCATCATCATAACTCGCAGCAGTCCTCCGCCGCCACCACCACCACCACCATGACGCCCTTCCAGGTAAGCTGCCGCGCCTGCCGCTGCTGCCCCCCCCCCCCCCCCCACCACCACCGCCGCTGCTCCCCTCCTGCACCGCCGCCGCCCTTCTAGCTCTTGTCTTACCTCTGTGTGTTGTGTTGTGTTGCAGGTTGTGATCGTGGGCGCCGCCCTCGCCGTTCTTGCCGCCGCGGCGCCGCGCCCTGACAGCCCTCCTCAGTACGGCGCGCCCCCCTCACACTACAAGGAGCCGGGAATGCCCTACGAGTTTGCCTACGCCGTCAAGGACGACTACACCGGCAACGACTTTGGCCAGGACGAGAGCAGCGACGGACAGTTGACCAGCGGCTCTTACTACGTGCTGCTGCCCGACGGCCGCCGCCAGCTGGTCACTTTCTCGGCGGACCATCACAACGGCTACACGGCCGAAGTCACATACGAGGGCGAGGCCACCTACCCCGCCGCCGCGCCGGCCTACGGACCCCCAGCCTACGCCTAAGTGGCCTGCAGCCTGCACGGCCTACATGCACGCACAGCCTGCTCATGACCGTCACCCACGTGTAATTTATTGACCCCGCCCCGTCCCCCGCGGGACGCTGTACTTGTAAATAAAGGCACATACAATCACCTTACTCATTACTCTCCCACTCTAACAACACTCACTCCAGAGGGTACGTTATGGCAATTGGAAAGATGAATGTTATTTTTGGGCTTAAAGATTAGCATCAAAAGTAATGTGGGTGATTGGAGTTATCAGACAGAGCTACTTGTTTCAAGCTATCAAATATTTTTTCAAACTTTTTGTTCTCCATGAAGCAGGGCAGTCCTAGGTTATGTAGTGCAGATTAACTTCATCCCAAAAAGTAAATGATGCAAGAATTAACGGGTTCGGATCCCAGACTAATACTGTCTTGGCCCATCAAGCGTCCGCAGCGAATGACAGCCTATCTCACCAGACCTTGCCAGCCTGCCAGCCAGGCGTCAGGCAGGCACTGTGGCATGCATGACAGGCCCTGACACGCTCAAATACCCACAGTAATGTGATAACATTATAATATTAGTATCATATGTAATTTTGAATAAAATAATGATAATAGTAATAGTAATAATAATAATAATAATAATAATAATAATAATAACAATAATAATAATAATAAGTTACAATACTACTACTACTAATAAAAAAAAATAGTGTTACATAAGTCTACATAGTAAGTGAAATGTAGCAAGGCGTCACCGCAGAGTTTTTCAGCCACACTTGCTTCTCTGTACACTTTCCTCGCTCACCCTCGCAGCGAGCTTCATGTTAAAGCGAAGGCCGAGCTTCAATAAGTACTTGACAGTTCTTCCTTTTTCTCTCTTAACTCACGCCCCCCCTAGGTAATTACCCACGCTCACCTAAATAGCGCGCCCCCTATGTAATTACCCAAGCTCCCTTAAATAGCGCGCCCCCCAGGTTAAGAACCGCTGTCCTAAAGGAAACATTAATTAATAGGGAAACAAAAGTTAACCTTCATGTGTGCTACCTGAACTTATAGTCGGTCTCTCAAAAAAACTTTTCATATTGCGAAAAAAATTGTTAAACATTTAAATGTGCTAAAAAACAAGTAAAAGGGAGTACAAATTAGTAAACTTAAGAATAATGAAGAGAAGAATGGACTACACAAGAAAGTTGAAAAATATGGATGAATTGAATTTAAGAAATGAAGGATTGCTTAAATTCTTCACAAAGAGAGAGAGAGAGAGAGAGAGAGAGAGAGAGAGGAGAGAGAGAGAGAGAGAGAGAGAGAGAGAGAGAGAGAGAGAGAGAGAAGAGAGAGAGGGGAGAGAGAGAGAGAGAGAGAGAGAGAGAGAGAGAGAGAGAGAGAGAAAAAATCAGAATCAGAATCAGAATCAGAAATTATATTTCCATTTTACAATGGTTATTCTTGTACATCTTATACGTATAATACAATAATGCGAATATCAAATACACAGTAAAATCTTAAACATACAATAAAACACACAAGTGTGTACACACATTAAAATAGTAAAATCATAGAATAGTAAATAATATAATAAAATAAAATAAAATAAAATAAAATAAAATAAAATAAAATAATAAATAGTAAAAATAGTCATACACAAGTATGTTGTCATTTAAAAGTAAGAAAAAGGTATAATGATAAAATAGCTATAAAAAGGTGTGTAATCATATAAATGTAATAACATCAAGTAAAGTCAATGGTCAAGCATTAAAAGATAGCTTGTAAGCTTCTTTTTAAAAGTGTACATACATTTGGTGTTCTTAATATGAGTAGGAAGACTGTGGCATAGTTGCGGTGCAGACACCAGCACTGACCTGTCTCCTGTGTAGGTGTTTGTTTTGGGAACGTACAGCTGGTGCTGATGTCTTGTGTTTACATTATGTGTCTCTCTTACCATGGGTAGTGGGAACAACCAACATGGTAATCGTCTATAGATTATATCATAAACAGTAAGGCCAAGCTCGTACTTATACCTTTCCTTTACCTTTAGCCACTTGAGCTCTCTCAGGTATGGCGTTACATGTTCAAATTTTGTGCCGCCCAGTGCAACTTTTGCGGCAAAGTTCTGCATTTTCTGAATGCGTTGCAAATGAGTTGCACTTGCCACTCCCCAGATCTTAAGCCCATAATTTATTATGCTTAAAACAAGAGACTGTATCACTGTGATTCTTGTGTTCTTATCAAAGTTATCTTTAATGCGATTTATGTACAGTATAGTTAGTCCCTACAGTCTTCTTACTGATGTACGTCATATGTGTATCGAATAGCATACAGTTGTCGAAATATAAACCGAGGTTCTTTATGGAGCTGCTCGGCACTATGGTACTGTCATCAACCTGGATACGAGTGTCGCCTGGGATCTGTGCCATGTGTCCTCGGGTGCCAATAAACATACATTGTGTTTTGCTAGAATTCAACATTAAACCATTTGTGTGAAAATACAATTTTGCTTTAGTTAAAGTTTGTACACTTTTGTTAATCAATTCCTGAATATTATCTATGGTACCAGTATGTATGAACTGAGTATCATCGGCGTATTGAATCACTAAACACTCGGTGATAAAATGGGAGAGATCATTTACATGAATGAGGAAAAGAATAGGACCGAGCACAGATCCCTGTGGGACACCAAACCTGGTCTCAAGTTTGCCTGACACATGATTTCCTAACCGCACAGATTGCGTTCTATTTTCATGGAGAGAGAGAGAGAGAGAGAGAGAGAGAGAGAGAGAGAGAGAGAGAGAGAGAGAGAGAGAGAGAGAGAGAGAGAGAGAGAGAGAGAGAGAGAGAGAGAGAGAGAGAGAGAGAGAGAGAGAGAGAGAGAGACTTGTTTTATTGGCCTCCCTGATACAATATTCTTTTAAATTCATTTTACATAAGTCAGGCCTGCCAGCTGCCAGTCCCGGTGAAGCAGACGGTAGAGATTGTAGAAAGGGGGGCGGCCAGTTTAGGTAAGAAGGTGTCTTGACACTCCTCTTGAAAAAATCAAGTCTTAGGAAGGTGGAAAAATAGAAACAGAAAGAGAGTTCCAGTTTACCAGTGAAAGGGATGAAAGAGTAACTACACTGGTTAACTCTTGCATTAGGGAGAGGACACAATGGGGATGAGAATGAGTAGAAAGCCTTGTGCAGCGGGGGCCGCGGGAGAGAGAGAAGCATGCAGTTAGCAAGTTAGAAGAGCAGTGAGCATGAAAATAACGGTAGAAGATAGCAAGAGAAGCAAAAATTGCGGCGGTGATTTAAAAGATGAAGACGGGTCAGTTAGAGGAGGGGACTTGATGAGACGAAAAGCTTTGGACTCAACCTGTTTTAGGAGAGCTGTATGAGTGGATCCTCCCCATACCTGTGAAAACATACTCCATACATGGGCGGATAAGGCCCCTGTACAGAGCAAGCAACTGGGAGGGAGAAAAAAATCCCCATTCGTTGCGTTCATTGGTTTTTACCGATTCTTAGGTTTTTTCAATAGAAATATCGCTTCTTAGATTTTCTAATAGAATTGCTGCTTTTTAGTTATTTTTAATAAAAAAAAATTTTTTTTTTTTTTTTTTTTAATAGAAATACCAATTCTTATGATTTTTTAAAAAAAAAAATTCGGTTCTTACGTTTTTTTAAAATATAATATCGCTCTTAGAGCTTCTTTATCGAGCTAACGGGTGTTAGGATTCATTACCAGGAGTGATAAAAGTAGAAGTGCTGAGGTATTCTAAAGTTTTTTTTGGCTCTAGTCAGACCTCACCTGACTATGCGGTTTAGTTTCTGTCTCCATATTACAGAATGGATATAGTCGCATTCATCGAGCTGAACACTTGAGTTGATATGTTGCTGGTAAATATCTGTTGCCATAATAACCATTGCCATTGTCCTTAAAGAGGAGGATAGTCGCCGTCCTGGCAAGGTGAAGAGAGTGCGGCACATGAAAACTGTTTGGGCAGTACAAAGTCCTCGCAGCAGCGGGTCAAGGTGAAAAGAATCATCTCTTGAAGACCCAAGGAGTGGATCCTCACTTTTGTTTTTCCCAAGAGCGGGGGCCGGGGCCCTGGAAAGGGCCCTGCGAGGCGTGTGGCTGCGTGCCCGAAAACGCCCCCCGGTGCACACACAGTATATAAGGGGCGCGCCGCTCCTCCCATCATCATAACTCGCAGCGTCCTCCGCCGCCCCCAAACCACCACCACCATGACGCCTTCCAGGTAAGCTGCCGCGCCTGCCGCTGCCGCGCTCCCTTCCCTGCTACGCCGCCGCCCTTCTAGCTCTTGTCTTACCTCTGTGTGTTGTGTTGTGTTGCGGGGTTGTGATCGTGGGGCGCCGCCCTCGCCGCCCTTGCCGCCGCGGCGCCGCGCCCTGACAGCCCTCCTCAGTACGGCGCGCCCCCCTCACACACAAGGAGCCGGGATGCCCTACGAGTTTGCCTACCCGTCAAGGACGACTACCCCGGGCAACGACTTTGGCCAGGACGAGAGCAGCGACGGACAGTTGACCAGCGGCTCTTACTACGTGCTGCTCCCCGACGGCCGCCGCCAGCTGGTCATTTTCTCGGCGGACCATCACAAGGGGCCTACACGGCCGAAGTCACATACGAGGGCGGGCCACCTCCCCCGGCCGCCGCGCCGGCCTACGGACCCCCAGCCTACGCCTAAGTGGCCTGAAAGCCTGCACGGCCTGCATGCACGCACAGCCTGCTCATGACCGTCGCCCACGTGTAACTTATTGACCCCGCCCCGCCCCCCGCGGGACGCTGTACTTGTAAATAAAGGCACCAACAATCACCTTGCTCATTACTCTCCCACTCTAACAACACTCACTCCAGTGGGTACTTTATGGCAATTGGAAAGATGAATGTTATTTTTGGGCTTATAGATTAGCATCAAAAGTAATGTGGGTGATTGGAGTTATCAGACAGAGCTACTTGTTTCAAGCTATCCAATATTTTTTTCAAACTTTTTGTTCTCCATGAAGCAGGGCAGTCCTAGGTTATGTAGTGCAGATTAACTTCATCCCAAAAAGTAAATGATGCAAGAAGTAACGGGTTCGGATCCCAGACTAATACTATCTTGGCCCATCAAGCGTCCGCAGCGAATGACAGCCTATCTCACCAGACCTTGCCAGCCTGCCAGCCAGGCGTCAGGCAGGCACTGTGGCATGCATGACAGGCCCTGACACGCTCAAATACCCACAGTAATGTGATAACATTATAATATTAGTATCATATGTAATTTTGAATAAAATAATGATAATAGTAATAATAGTAATAATAATAATAATAATAATAATAATAATAATAATAAAATTAATAATAAGTTACAATACTACTAATAATAATAACAAAAAATAGTGTTACATAAAAGTCTACTTAGTAAGTGAAATGTAGCAAGGCGTCACCGCAGAGTTTTTCAGCCACACTTGCTTCTCTGTACACTTTCCTCGCTCACCCTCGCAGCGAGCTTCATGTTAAAGCGAAGGCCGAGCTTCAATAAGTACTTGACAGTTCTTCCTTTTTCTCTCTTAACTCACGCCCCCCCTAGGTAATTACCCAAGCTCCCTTAAATAGCGCGCCCCCTATGTAATTACCCAAGCTCCCCTAAATAGCGCCCCCGCCAGGTTAAGAACCGCTGTCCTAAAGGAAAAAATTAATTAATAGGGGAAAAAAAAAGTTAATCTCATGGTGTGTACCTGAACTTATAGTCGGTCTCTCAAAAAAAATTTTCATATTTCGAATAAAAAAAAATTTTCGAATTTTTTTTTTTAAACATTTAAATGTGCTAAAAAAAAAGTAAAAAGAAGTACAAATTAGTAAACTTAAGGATAATGAAGAGAAGAATGGACTACACAAGAAAGTAGAAAAATATGGATGAATGGAATTTTTAGGAATGAAGGATTCTGAATTCTTGGGGGAGAGAGAGAGGAGAGGGGGATGAGAGAAGAGAGAGAGGGGGAGAGAGAGAGAGAGAGAGAGAGAGAGAGAGGAGAGGAGAGAAGAGAGAGAAGGAGAGAGAGGAGAGAGAGAGAGAGAGAGAGAGAGAGAGAGAGAGAGAGAGGAGAGAAGAGAGAGAGGAGAGAAGGGATGAGAGAGAGAGAGAGAGGGGAGGAGGAGAGATGAGAGAGGAGAGAGAGAGACGAGGAGAGAGAGAAGGGGAGAGAGAGAGAGAGAGAGAGAGAGAAGAGAGAGAGAGAGAAAAGGGGAGAGAGAGAGAGAGAGAGGAGAGAGAGAGAGAAGAGAGAGAGGAGAGAGAAAAGGAGAGAGAGAGAGAGAGGAGAGAGAGAGGGGAGAGAGAGATTGAAAGGGCCTGGGGAAAAGATTTAAAGAAATAAAGAGGCTGAGGCAGTCCCGGGGAAGCAGAGTAAGATTGTAGAAAGGGGGCCCCGGGCCCGTTAGGAAGAAGGGGTTGGAATTTTGAAAAAAAAGTTGGAAGGGAGAAAATAGAAAGAAGGGTTCGTTTACCCTTGAATTTAAAATAAAGTTAACCTGCATTAGGAGTGGAACAGGAGAGAATGAGAAAAGGGGCCAGGCCCGGGAGGAAGAAGTGCAGTTACAGTTACAGAGAGGGATGAAAAAAGTAAAATAATGAAGAGAACACATTCCTTGATTTAAGATTGAACACAATTTGGGAGGGGAATGAGAGAAAAGCCCTTTGGACAACCCGGGAGGGAGAGGGGTAAATTGGCATCTCCAAAGGCGGGAAGGTATGAGAGAAAATAAGGGAGAAAAAAATCCCAAGAGGAACCATTTCGGTTATTTAATTGAAAATCGTTTTTGAAAAGATGTGGCAAAATTTGGACTAACCCTGGTTTAAAGAAACCTTTTGGTGGAAAAACTTTTTCCCCTACCGTTTTTTTTTATCAAAATATTGGCTAAGCCTTAAGGAGCAACGGGGTGGTAAAAAAAATAGAATGGTTTTTACAATTTATTTTTCAATAGATATGCTTCTTAGTTCTTCTAATTAAAATGCCGCTTTTAAATTTTTTTTTTGGACATATCGTTTCCTTATTTTTGTCTTATAGGGAAATCCTTCTTTAGGTTTGTAATAAATTTTGGCGGTTCCCCTTTCTTTTTAATTAAAATCCTTCTTAGACTTCAATCGAGCTACACAGGTTTTAGTTCATTCCCCGCAGTGATAAAGTAGAAGTGCTGAGGTTTCTAAGTTTATGGCTCTAGTAACCTCCCTAACTTCGGTTTGTTCTTTCCATAATACATAATGGATCTAGTCTCCTTCATTATTACACACTTGAGTGATTGTTCCTGTAAAATAACTGTTGCCTCCCTTGCCATTGTCCCCAAGGAGATGTCGCCTCCTCCAGTAAAACCACCACGTTGAGACAAATCCTCGTCACTGTAAAAAATCCGAGGACCCCCAAAGGGTGATCTTCACTTTTTGGGGGGCTTTTTTTTCGGAGCGGCCGCCTCGGAAAACCCTTTTTCGACGTGGGTCGTCGTAGGTGTTGTTTTTGCAACCGGCCCCCCCTTGGTGGACCCGTGGGCCCCCCCCCCCCGCCCGTCCCTCGCCGGGCCTAGCCGCCCGGGGGGGAAGGGGGGCCGCCCCCCTCCCCCGACCAGGCGCCTGCAGCCCTTTCCCAGTACGGCGCGGCCCACTCACACACAAGACCCGGGAATGCTTACGAGTTTGCCTCCCGTCAAGGACGACTACCCGCAACGACTTTGGCCAGGCGAGAGCAGCGACGGACATTTGACCAGCGGCTTTTATACGTGCTGCTCCCCGAGGGCCGCCGCCAGTGGTCACTTTCTCGGCGGACCACAAACGGCAACGGCCGAATCACATACGGGGCGAGGCACCCCCCCGCCGCCGCGCCGGCCCCTACGGCCCCCCACCCTACGCCTAATGGCCTCAGCCTGCAGGCCGCATGCACGCAACCCTGCTTATGCCCTCCCCCACATGAATTATTGACCCCCCCCGCCCCCCCGCGGGACGCTGTTCTGAAATAAAGGCACTACAATCCCCTTGTCATTACCTCCCACTCTAACAACACTACCCCAAAGGGGGTAGTTATGGCAATTGGAAAGAGAATGTTATTTTTGGGCTTATAGATTAGATAAAAAGTAATGGGGTGATTGGAGTTATCAGACAAAAGCTACTTTTTTCAAGCACCCAATATTTTTAAAAACTTTTGTTCTCCATGAAGCGGGGCAGCCAGGTTATGTAGTGCGTTAATTATCCAAAAAGAAAATGATGCAAGAATTAACGGGTTGGATCCCAGAAAAACTGTCTTGGCCCCCACAAGCGTCCGCAGCGAATGAACCCTATTCACCAGACCTTGCCACCTCCCAGCCAGGCGTAGGCAGGCACTGTGGCAGCATGACGGGCCCTGACACGTCAAATACCCACAGTAATTGATAAAAATTATAATATTAGTACATATTAATTTTGAATAAAATAATGATAATGTAATAAATAATAAAAAATAATAATAAAAAAAAATAAATCATAATGAAAATAATAATAACAATAAGAAGAAAAAAAAACAACAATAAGATATGATACAAAAAAAATGATAAATTATCAACAACAATAATAATAATAAGTAATAACTTTTACATAAAAGTCTACAGATTAGTGAAATGCGGAAGCGTCCCCGCAGAGGGGTTCACCCCCACTTTCTCCCCCGTTTCCCCCCCTCACCTCGCAGCGCCCCTCTTTAAAAAGGGAAAGGGCCCAGTTCAATAAAACTTACCTTTTTTCCTTTTTCTTCTTGGGTTCCGCCCCCCCCAGGTAATTACCCCGGTACCAAATAGCCGCCCCCCAGGTCATTACCCGCGCCCCCCCGGCAACAACCGCTGCCCAGAGGAAACATAAAAGGGAGACAAATGTTAAAACCTTATGTGTGCACCGAAGTTATGGTGGTATCCAAAAAAAAAACTTCATATTTGGAAAAAAAAGTTTTCAAAAAAAAAATTGTAAAACAGTAAAGTGCTAAAAAAAAAAAAAGTAAAAAGGAGTACAAATTTGAAACTTAAGGATAAGAAGAGAAGAAGGGGCTAACCCAAGAAAGTAGAAAAATAGGAGAATGGAATTCAGGAATGAAGGATTGCTTGAATTCTTCACGAAAAGAGAGAGAGAGAGAGAGAGAGAGAGGAGGAGGAGAGAGGAGAGGAGAGAAGGGAGAGAAGGAGAGAGGGGAGAAAAGGGGGGAAAAGAGAGAGAGGAGAGAGGGGGAGAGAGAGAGAGAGGGGAGAGGGGAGAGAATGAGTTTTTTGGGGCCTTTCCCGAAAAATATTCCTTTAAATAATTTGACATAAGCGGCCCGCCCGCTGCAAATCCCGGGGAAAAACGACGGGAAGAGATTTTAGAAAGGGGGGGGGGGACAGTTACTGGGAGGGTCTTGACACTCCTTTTTGGAAAAAATTTGGTGGAAGGTGGAAAAATAGAAACATGAAGAGAGTTTTCCCGAGTTTACCAGTGAATGGGATGAAAGAGTGAAAATATGGTAACCTTGCATTAGGGAGATGGGAAAAATAGGGGTGATAATGAGTAGAAACTCTTTTGCAGCGGGCCGCGTGGGGGGGGGGGAGGCAGCAGTTGGGAGGTTCAGAAGAGCAGTAAGCATGAAAATAACGGGGAGAAGATAGCAAGAGGAGAAATATGGCGGTGTGATTTAAAAAAATTTAAGAAGGCAGTCAGAGGAGGGGAGTTGTGAGACGAAAAGCTTTGGACTCAAACCTGTTTGGGGGCTGTATGAGTGGATCCCCCCCCAAACAGTGAGAAAATACCCAACTGGGCGGGAAAAGGGCCCCCGTACAGAGCAAGCAACGGGAGGGAGAAAAAAAAATTGCCCAGTAGTTGTATTTTTATCGAGCGAAAAACTTGAGTTTATATTTGCTGGTAAAAAAATTTTGTTGCCATAATAACCCCTTGCCATTTTTCCTTTAGAGGGGATAGTCCCCCCTCTGGGAAAGGGGAGAGAGTGCGGACAGAAAACTGTTTGGCAGTACAAAGTCCTCGTAGCAGCGGGGGCAAGGTGAAAGGAATCATCTCTTGAAGGGCACCAAGGGGTGGATCATCACTTTGTTTTCCCAAGAGCGGCGGGGTGGCTGGAAAGCCCGCGAGGCGTGGGCTGCGTGACCCTAACGCTCCCCGGGCACACACAGTTATAAGGGGGGCGCGCTCCCCCCATATCTAACTGCAGCGCCTCCCCCGCCACCACCACCACCCCCACCATGACGCCCCCTTTCCCGGAAGCTGCCGCGCTGCCGCTGCCGCCCCCCCCCCCCCCCCCCCCAACCACCCCCCGCCCCTTTCCCCCCCTGCCCGCCCCCCCCTTCTAGCTCGTTTACCTCTTGTGTTTTGGGTTTTGTTGCAGGTTGTGATGTGGGCGCCGCCCTCGCCGCCCTTCCCCGCCGCAGCCCCGCGCCCTTTGGACACCCCTCCTCATTTACGGCGCGCCCCCCTCACATAAAAGGGACCCGGGGAAATGCCCTACGAGTTTGCCTACGCCGTCAAGGACGACTACACCGGAACGATTTTGGGGGGGGCCAGGCCCGAGACAGCGGGGGACAGTTGACCAGCGGCTCTTACTCGTCGCTGGCCCGACGGCCCCGCCAGCTGGTCACTTTCTCGGCGGACCATCACAACGGCCCACCCCGGGGCCCAAAATCACATACAGGGCGAGGGCCCCCCTACCCGCCCCGCGCCGGGGGGGCCCACGGACCCCCCAGGGCCCACGGCCTTTAAACGGGCCTTTCAAACCTGCACGGCCTGCATTCAGGGACAGCCCGCTCATTTACCGGTTTGCCCCCGTGTAATTATTGGGCCCCGCCCCGCCCCCCGGGGCGCTTTTACTTGTAAATTTAAAAGGGACATTTCAATTTTCCTTGTTTTTCACTCCCCACTTAACAAAAACTTACTACAAAAAAAAGCGAAAAACATTTGAAATTTTGGGAAAAACGAAAAAAGATCATGAATTTTTTATATACAGATTTTTTTTAGATAAGGGTTTTAAACCGGGATGGGAAAAGACAAGAAGGAAAGGGTGGGGAGGCGCAGTGTAAGGGACACACACCACAAGACACACCAGACCACGCCACCCGTGCCTGCCGCCTCGCCTCACACCGCCGCCTACCCACTACACAACCACCTCGCCACTGCTTCTGATGCCTGCCACCCCACACTCCTTCGGTACATGAATAGTACCGTTGATGTTCTCCTACACACCCCTTACGATACAATAATATGGCATAAAAGTCTACAGTTAGTTAAATGTAGCAAGGCGTCACCACAGAGTTTATCAGTCACATTTGCTTCTCTGTACAGACTTTCCACCCTCGCACGGAGCTTCATGTTAAAGTGAAGGCCGAGCTTCAATAAATACTTGACAGTTCTTCCTTTTCCTCTTTTGGCTCACGCCCCCCTAGGTAATTACCTAAGCCCCCCAGGATAAGAAACGCTGTCCTACAGGAAACAAATAGGGGAAAAAATGTTAAGCTTGATGTGTTCTACCTGAAGTTATAGTCGGTATCTCAAAAAACTTTGTTTCGGGGAAAAAATGGTTTCAGTTTTTTTTTTTTTAAATATTTGCATATGCTAAAAAAAAAATTAAAGGATTACAAATTAGTAAACTTAAAGATAATGCAGAGTATAATGGAGTTCTGTTCATTATACTCTTGCAAGAAAGCAGAAAAATATGGGTGAATGAAATTTTTGGAATGAAGGATTGGATTGATTGCATTATTCACGGAGAGAGAGAGAGAGAGAGAGAGAGAGAGAGAGAGAGAGAGAGAGAGAGAGAGAGAGAGAGGGAGAGAAGAGAGAGAGAGAGAGGGAGAGAGAGAGAGGAGAGAGGGGAGAGAGAGAGAGAGAGAGGAGAGAGAGAGAGAAGGGAAAGCAGAAAAACACCCACACACACACACACACACACACACACCACACCACCACCACACACACAACACACCCCACACACACACACACACACACACACACACACCTTAAAGACAAGCTCGAAACAATAGAAAAAAATAATAACTCAGCAAATAATCAAACAATTCAGAAGGAGAAATAAAACAAAGGAATTTTTCAGTGTATGCCTCAAAACCCTCCTTCGGCGCCCCTGGCAGGAGAGACAGGTATGAGGATCCTCGAATTGCTTGTTGGATCCTTTCAAGAGACAAGGTCGTCCATCCCTCCTTCCTAGTTCCCCTTTCCCTTCCCCTTTCCCTCCCTTCCCTTTTTCCCTCCCACATCCTTCCCTTCTCCTTCTTTTCCCCTTTCCCTTTTTCCTCCCCTCCCTCCCCCTCTCTCACTCTGCATTCTCTTAACTTTTTTCCAGTCTCTGTGTCACTTCTACATGTTCTCTCTTGTTTTCTCGTTTCGACTCTCTCCCCGTCTCCCCTCTTAAATTCCCCTTTTCTGTCTCTATGTCACTTACTCCCTGTTTCTCTCATCTCATTCTCTCGCTCTCTCTCTCTCTTCTCTCTCTTCTCTCTCTCTCTCTCTCTCTCTCTCTCCTCTCTCTCTCTCTCTCTCTCTCCTCTCTCTCTGTCAAAAACAGCTTTAAATTTGACGCAGCAAACTTCCTTCTTTTTCTTTTATCATCTTCTCCTTCCTCATCTCATCTCTCTCTCAGACCTTCGCTTCATATTTAGCCCTTAACCTGTATACGCTATCCTCCTCCTCCTCCTCCTCCTCGCAGTTATGTTCATGAATTGGCGATTGGCTTTCAAATCGTAAAAACGGGTAGTAATAAATGGCGAGGCATCTGATTGGTTAGATGTTTAATAGTGGGGTGCCTCAGGGCTCGGTCTTGGGTCCTACTCTCTTTCTGATATATATCAACGATCCGGACTGCGGACTTGTATCTAAAATATCGAAATTTGCAGATGTCACCAAATTAGGCGGTAAAGCATATACTAGAGAAAACTGCGAACTCATACAACGTGATCTCGACAAACTATCAGATTGGAGTGATAAATGGCTATTAAAATTCAATTCCGATTATGTAAAGTAATGCATATAGGCAACGATAACCTCAAATATAACTATCAAATGCAAAATAAATCGTTTTAAATGAAGTACAGCAGGAAAAGGGTTTAGGTGTCATCATTAGTAATGATCTTTAAAACCAGTACGCATTGCCTAGCTGCCAGTAAAAAGGCGAATGTGGGTGTGGGCTTCATTAAACGCAACTTTGAACATAAAACTCCGAAGTAATGCCCAAGATTTTACCCCGTCTTTGGTTAGGCCGCACTTAGAATGTGCCGTTCAATTCTGGTCGCCCTGTTTCGTAAAAGATCAAGCCAAATTGGAATCAGTTCAAAGAAGAGCAACCAAACTAATACCATCTCTGCGAAATTCATCTTATGAAGAGAGACTGCGGAAACTTAATATGTTTTCTTTAAGGGATCGTAGAATCCGTGGGGACTTGATAGAAACCTTTAAGATCCTAAAAGGATTTGAAGTCACTTGTCATTTGAAGAAGAGAACCTATTCAAGCTTTCAACTCAAGTGACAACAAGAAATAACGGTTTAAAACTGAACGGTCAACGTTGCATCACTGATCTCCGTAAAAATTATTCCAATGTTAGAGTCGTTGATCGATGGAACAAATTACCAGCAAATGTTGTCGATGCCAGCACAATAACTTCCTTTAAAAACAGACTTGACGCGCACTGTAAAGTAAATGGGTATTGATATTGCCCTGCGAATTCATAATATAGTCCCCCGGATCGATTAGTGATAGTGGTAGTTGTAGTTAGCATATTTCATATCCTATCATTCTGCACTACGAAACTTCCATGTTCCTATCTTCTTTAGGGACATGATATCCTTTTCCAACTGTCCTCTTACATGTAGTTGATAGTTAGTAGTATGTAGTACAACAGATACCCTAGTTATGGACCAATAGGTCTCCTGGTGTCTGTTATTCCTATGTATTCCTATGTAGTCCTCCTCCTCCGTCCATGACCCATTCCACTCTTTACAAAACAACAAACAACACTTTTCCTTAACACTCTATGTGGTTTGAAACAATTAACAGGGTCACAGGAAACAAGGCTGTGTGTGTGTGTGTGTGTGTGTGTGTGTGTGTGTGTGTGTGTGTGTGTGTGTGTGTGTGTGTGTGTGCGTGCGTGTGCGTGTGCGTGTGCGTGTTCGTGTTCGTGTGCGTGTTCGTTGTGTCGTGTGTGTGTGTGTGTGTGTGTGTGTGTGTGTGTGTGTGTGTGTGTGTGTGTGTGTGTGTGTGTGTGTGTGTGTGTGTGTGTGTGTGTAAGGGAAGGGTGTGGTGATTTTTAATGAGAACTTAGTAAACATAGCCTTCAGTAAGACCTGTGAAAGTGTGTTAGTTTGTGTGTCTGTCTGTCTGTCTGTCTGTCTGTTTATCTGTCTGTCTGTCTGTCTGTTTATCTGTCTGTCTGTTTATCTGTCTGTCTGTTTATCTGTCTGTCTGTCTGTTTATCTGTCTGTCTGTTTATCTGTCTGTCTGTCTGTTTATCTGTCTGTCTGTCTGTTTATCTGTCTGTCTGTCTGTTTATCTGTCTGTCTGTCTGTTTATCTGTCTGTCTGTTTGTTTATCTGTCTGTCTGTCTGTTTATCTGTCTGTCTGTCTGTTTATCTGTCTGTCTGTCTGTTTATCTGTCTGTCTGTCTGTTTATCTGTCTGTCTGTCTGTCTGTCTGTTTATCTGTCTGTCTGTCTGTTTATCTGTCTGTCTGTTTATCTGTCTGTCTGTCTGTTTATCTGTCTGTGTGTCTGTCTGTCTGTTTATCTGTCTGTCTGTCTGTTTATCTGTCTGTCTGTCTGTCTGTCTGTTTATCTGTCTGTCTGTCTGTTTATCTGTCTGTCTGTTTATCTGTCTGTCTGTCTGTTTATCTGTCTGTCTGTCTGTCTGTCTGTTTATCTGTCTGTCTGTCTGTTTATCTGTCTGTCTGTCTGTCTGTTTATCTGTCTGTCTGTCTGTTATCTGTCTGTCTGTTTATCTGTCTGTCTGTTTATCTGTCTGTTTGTCTGTTTATCTGTCTGTCTGTTTATCTGTCTGTCTGTTTATCTGTCTGTCTGTCTGTTTATCTGTCTGTCTGTTTATCTGTCTGTCTGTTTATCTGTCTGTCTGTCTGTTTATCTGTCTGTGTGTCTGTTTATCTGTCTGTCTGTTTATCTGTCTGTCTGTCTGTTTATCTGTCTGTCTGTTTATCTGTCTGTCTGTCTGTTTATCTGTCTGTCTGTTTATCTGTCTGTCTGTTTATCTGTCTGTCTGTCTGTTTATCTGTCTGTCTGTCTGTTTATCTGTCTGTCTGTTTATCTGTCTGTCTGTCTGTTTATCTGTCTGTCTGTCTGTTTATCTGTCTGTCTGTTTATCTGTCTGTCTGTCTGTTTATCTGTCTGTCTGTCTGTTTATCTGTCTGTCTGTTAGTCTGTCTGTCTGTGTATCTGTCTGTCTGTTGGTCTGTCTGTCTGTTTATCTGTCTGTCTGTCTGTTTATCTGTCTGTCTGTCTGTTTATCTGTCTGTCTGTTTATCTGTCTGTCTGTCTGTTTATCTGTCTGTCTGTTTATCTGTCTGTCTGTTTATCTGTCTGTCTGTCTGTTTATCTGTCTGTCTGTTTATCTGTCTGTCTGTTTATCTGTCTGTCTGTCTGTTTATCTGTCTGTCTGTTTATCTGTCTGTCTGTCTGTTTATCTGTCTGTGTGTCTGTCTGTCTGTTTATCTGTCTGTCTGTCTGTTATCTGTCTGTCTGTCTGTTTATCTGTCTGTCTGTCTGTTTATCTGTCTGTGTGTCTGTCTGTCTGTTTATCTGTCTGTCTGTCTGTTTATCTGTCTGTCTGTTTATCTGTCTGTCTGTCTGTTTATCTGTCTGTGTGTCTGTCTGTCTGTTTATCTGTCTGTGTGTCTGTCTGTCTGTTTATCTGTCTGTCTGTCTGTTTATCTGTCTGTGTGTCTGTCTGTCTGTTTATCTGTCTGTGTGTCTGTCTGTCTGTTTATCTGTCTGTCTGTCTGTTTATCTGTCTGTGTGTCTGTCTGTCTGTTTATCTGTCTGTGTGTCTGTCTGTCTGTTTATCTGTCTGTCTGTCTGTTTATCTGTCTGTCTGTTTATCTGTCTGTCTGTCTGTTTATCTGTCTGTGTGTCTGTCTGTCTGTTTATCTGTCTGTGTGTCTGTCTGTCTGTTTATCTGTCTGTGTGTCTGTCTGTCTGTTTATCTGTCTGTCTGTCTGTTTATCTGTCTGTGTGTCTGTCTGTCTGTTTATCTGTCTGTGTGTCTGTCTGTCTGTTTATCTGTCTGTGTGTCTGTCTGTCTCCCTCCATTTATATCTTTTCATCAAAATATATCAACAATTATTTTTTATTATATTACATTTTATTCTAATTTTCATCTCCTTTTCTTTCCCTCCGCCCTACATTTTGCCTTTCCCCTCTCCTTCACCTCCCCCCCTCCATCCCCCCACACCGACCCTCCCATCACCCCCTCTAAATTAGCCCCGTAACCACTACAACACTTTATATGGGAGGGAAAGGTAGGGGAAGGTTATATGGAGTGGCCTGCTATTGGGGAGGAAAAGAGAGGAGTGGGAATTAGCGCAAAACCAAGGTTATGCCTATTTACCTCTCTCCTCCTCTCCCTCTTTCCTTCATACCTCCTTCTCCCCCTTCTTTACCTCTCTCCTCCTCTCTCTTTCCCTCCATACCTCCTTCTCCCCCTTCTTTACCTCTCTCCTCCTCTCTCTTTCCCTCCATATCTCCTTCTCCCCTTCCTTTACCTCTCTCCTCTCTCCTTCTCTCCCTCTTTCCCTTCATATCTCCTTCTCTCCTCTTTCCCTCCATCTCTCCTCTCCTTTATCTTTCTCCTTCTCCTTCTCCTTCTCCTCCTCCTCTCCTCTCTCCTCCTCTCCTCCTCCTCTCCTCTCCTTCCTTCCTCCTCCTCCTCCTCCTCCACCACCACCCCTCCATACATTCCTGCCCCTCCATTCCCCACCATGCACACAGGAGCGAATATCGACATAATCAAGGCTAAAGAAGTTATGGTACATTTCCAGTTTGACAACGAATTTACTTTGGTAGACAAAACTATTTTTTTCTGGTGAGTTTTGATGTGTTTCGAATTATTCTGCTAACCGTTCCTGTCGCAAATCAGTTTTTTTTGTGTGTGTGATTTGTACCAAAACTGATTGATGAACAAATTTAACATAAACGAATCTTTACCTAACCTAACCTTTACCTAATCAAAAAAAAAAAAAAAAAAAACTATTTGAGACAGAAAAGGTTAGCAAAATAATTCAAAGCGCATAAAAACACACCATAAACTAGGGGGGGGGGGGGGGGGGGGGGGGGCACTCAGTAGAGCGCATACCTCCGCCCGAATATAAAAAAGTTATAAAAAAGAAAAAAGTAAAATTATATAATATATATATATATATATATATATATATATATAATATATATATATATATTATATATGCATTATGCACTCAGTATGAGCGCATACCTCCGGCCGAATATTTCATCAATTGGTTGCCATGGCAACAGTTGTCAATAGATTTCATCCAAAATTAAATCAGTTCTTCCTTATACCAAATAGACTTGGTATACCGAGTCTGGTCCAAATCTATTCGTAACTTTTCGAGAAATCCTGTACACTAACAAACAGATCGGGGTGAAAACATAACCCCTCCAACTTCGTTGGCGGAGGTAAAAATAATGTCGTCCACCAAAGTAAATTTGGTGTCAAACTGGAATAAAACCGAAGTAACATTATTTTTCTTTACATCATATGAGAGTAACCACGAGCTAAAAAAAGGGAAGGGAAATAACAAAAAATAACATAAGTTGCCAATTCCTAATACTAACAGTCACCCAACAACACTCAGAACCGATTTATATAAAGAGACACGATTTATATAAAGAGTATAGTAACATAAGAACCTTCGATATCAAAATAAATGCATAGATAGATGTATACAGCATATAGATAGATGTGTGATGCAGCATAGGCAGATAGATGTATGATACAGCATAGATAGATAGATGTGTGATACAGCATAGATAGATAGATGTGTGATACAGCATAGATAGATAGATGTATGATACAGCATAGATAGATAGATGTATGATACAGCATAGATAGATAGATGTGTGATACAGCATAGGTAGATAGATGTATGATACAGCATAGATAGATAGATGTATGATACAGCATAGATAGATAGATGTGTGATACAGCATAGGTAGATAGATGTGTGATACAGCATAGATAGATAGATGTATGATACAGCATAGGAGATAGATGTATGATGCAGCATAGATAGATAGATGTGTGATACAGCATAGATAGATAGATGTATGATACAGCATAGATAGATAGATGTATGATACAGCATAGATAGATAGATGTATGATGCAGCATAGATAGATAGATGTATGATACAGCATAGATAGAGATGTGTGATACAGCATAGATAGATAGATGTGTGATACAGCATAGATAGATAGATGTATGATACAGCATAGATAGATAGATGTATGATGCAGCATAGGTAGATAGATGTATGATACAGCATAGATAGATGTATGATACAGCATAGGAGATAGATGTATGATACAGCATAGATAGATGTATGATACAGCATAGGAGATAGATGTATGATACAGCATAGGTAGATAGATGTATGATACAGCATAGATAGATGTATGATACAGCATAGGAGATAGATGTATGATACAGCATAGATAGATGTATGATACAGCATAGATAGATAGATGTATGATACAGCATAGATAGATAGATGTGTGATACAGTATAGATAGATAGATGTGTGATACAGCATAGATAGATAGATGTATGATACAGCATAGATAGATAGATATATGATACAGCATAGATAGATAGATGTGTGATACAGCATAGATAGATAGATGTATGATACAGCATAGATAGATAGATGTATGATACAGCATAGATAGATAGATGTATGATACAGCATAGATAGATAGATGTATGATACAGCATAGATAGATAGATGTATGATACAGCATAGATAGATAGATGTATGATACAGCATAGATAGATAGATGTGTGATACAGCATAGATAGATAGATGTGTGATACAGCATAGATAGATAGATGTATGATACAGCATAGATAGATAGATGTGTGATACAGCATAGATAGATAGATGTGTGATACAGCATAGATAGATAGATGTATGATACAGCATAGATAGATAGATATATGATACAGCATAGATAGATAGATGTGTGATACAGCATAGATAGATAGATGTATGATACAGCATAGATAGATAGATGTATGATACAGCATAGATAGATAGATGTATGATACAGCATAGATAGATAGATGTATGATACAGCATAGATAGATAGATGTATGATACAGCATAGATAGATAGATGTATGATACAGCATAGATAGATAGATGTGTGATACAGCATAGATAGATAGATGTGTGATACAGCATAGATAGATAGATGTATGATACAGCATAGATAGATAGATATATGATACAGCATAGATAGATAGATGTGTGATACAGCATAGATAGATAGATGTATGATACAGCATAGATAGATAGATGTGTGATACAGCATAGATAGATAGATGTATGATACAGCATAGATAGATAGATGTATGATACAGCATAGATAGATAGATGTGTGTATTAGATAGATATAGATATGTAGATAAGGTTAATAATAAATGAATAGATAGATAAAAAGATAGATCAACAGATGGATAGAGTTGAATATGTTGATTAATAGACAATTGAGATACAGTATAGTGGATAGGAGTGGATAGATTGATTTAATTACATTTTTACATGAGGAAGGGACAAGGGACAAGGGACAAGGGACAAGGGACAAGGGACAAGAAAGAAACAGAACAGAAACACTTAACATAACACTCTTCAACACTCAGAACCAGAGACACGATTTATATAATAAGTAGCAACATAATAACCTTCGATAATAATGACATTTTTATACGAGGAAGGGACAATGGAGTGTTGAAGGGACAAGGGAGTGTTGAAGGGACAAGGGAGTGTTGAAGGGACAAGGGAGTGTTGAAGGGGCAAGGGAGTGTTGAAGGGGCAAGGGAGTGTTGAAGGGGCAAGGGAGTGTTGAAGGGGCAATGGAGTGTTTAAGGGACAAGGGAGTGTTGAAGGGGCAAGGGAGTGTTGAAGGGGCAAGGGAGTGTTGAAGGGGCAAGGGAGTGTTGAAGGGGCAAGGGAGTGTTGAAGGGACAAGGGAGTGTTGAAGGGACAGGGGAGTGTTGAAGGGGCAAGGGAGTGTTTGAAGGGGCAAGGGAGTGTTGAAGGGGCAAGGGAGTGTTGAAGGGGCAAGGGAGTGTTGAAGGGACAAGGGAGTCGGTTGAAGGGGTAAGGGAGTGTTTGAAGGGGCAAGGGAGTGTTGAAGGGGCAAGGGAGTGTTGAAGGGGGAAGGGAGTGTTGAAGGGGCAAGGGAGTGTTGAAGGGACAAGGGAGTGTTGAAGGGACAAGGTAGTGTTGAAGGGACAAGGGAGTGTTGAAGGGGCAAGGGAGTGTTGAAGGGGCAATGGAGTGTTGAAGGGACAAGGGAGTGTTGAAGGGGCAAGGGAGTGTTGAAGGGGCAAGGGAGTGTTGAAGGGGCAAGGGAGTGTTGAAGGGACAAGGGAGTGTTGAAGGGGTAAGGGAGTGTTGAAGGGGCAAGGGAGTGTTGAAGGGGCAAGGGAGTGTTGAAGGGGTAAGGGAGTGTTGAAGGGGCAAGGGAGTGTTGAAGGGACAAGGGAGTGTTGAAGGGGCAAGGGAGTGTTAAAGGCAAGGGGAGGTTGAAGGGGCAAGGGAGTGTTGAAGGGGCAAGGAGTGTTGAAGGGGCAAGGGAGTGTTGAAGGGACAAGGGAGTGTTGAAGGGACAAGGGAGTGTTGAAGGGACAAGGGAGTGTTGAAGGGGTAAGGGAGTGTTGAAGGGGCAAGGGAGTGTTGAAGGGGCAAGGGAGTGTTGAAGGGACAAGGTAGTGTTGAAGGGACAAGGGAGTGTTGAAGGGGCAAGGGAGTGTTGAAGGGGCAATGGAGTGTTGAAGGGACAAGGGAGGTGTTGAAGGGGCAAGGGAGTGTTGAAGGGGCAAGGGAGTGTTGAAGGGGCAAGGGAGTGTTGAAGGGACAAGGGAGTGTTGAAGGGGCAAGGGAGTGTTGAAGGGGCAATGGAGTGTTGAAGGGACAAGGGAGTGTTGAAGGGACAAGGGAGTGTTGAAGGGACAGGGGAGTGTTGAAGGGGCAAGGGGGTGTTGAAGGGGCAAGGGGGTGTTGAAGGGGCAAGGGAGTGTTGAAGGGGTAAGGGAGTGTTGAAGGGACAAGGGAGTGTTGAAGGGGCAAGGGAGTGTTGAAGGGGCAAGGGAGTGTTGAAGGGACAAGGGAGTGTTGAAGGGGCAAGGGAGTGTTGAAGGGGCAAGGGAGTGTTGAAGGGGCAAGGGAGTGTTGAAGGGACAAGGGAGTGTTGAAGGGGCAAGAAGTATGTATATATGTATGTATATGCATATATATATATTTCATTTTTATTATCTTTATTATTTATTTTGTTTCTATCCCTTGTTTGTTTGTTTTTTGTTTTTCTTCTGTCAAACTGTAATAGATGTAAATAAATAAAAAATAAAATAAAGGGACAAGAAAGAAAACGGAGAAGGAAAACGCTACCTGGCGAGAAGTTTGACTGGCGGCGCGGCGAGGGAGCAAAGGGGACAGAAGGGGGGGGGGGGGGGGGGGGCATAGGTGAGCATGTTTGGCCACGGCAGTATCAAACTAGCTTACAGGAGGGAAGGTTATCCGCCGCCCCCCTAAAACACTGCCCTTCAGAGCCTGCAGAAACCCCGCTGTGAGTGTGTCCGTCCGTCTGTCTGTATGTATATATGTATGCATGTCTCTGTCTGAACCTCACACACCGCTAAAGGCGCTAATGATCTTCAGTAACCCTGTGTGTGTGTGTGTGTGTGTGTGTGTGTGTGTGTGTGTGTGTGTGTGTGTGTGTGTGTGTGTGTGTGTGTGTGTGTGTGTGTGTGTGTGTGTGTGTGTGTGTGTGTGTGTGTGTGTCTCATTGATTGAAGGAACTGCTACTGCTTGGCGGGCTGACTGTTGCTTCTTGAGAATACTGGTAGTAGTAGTAGTAGTAGCAGTATTATTATTATTATTATTATTATTATTATTATTAGTAGTAGTAGTAGTAGTAGTAGTAGTAGTAGTAGTAGTAATAGTAATACCAACACAGCCCCCATCCACAGCACAGCCCCGAGACCCCCATCTACAGCACAGCCCCGAGACCCCCATCCACAGCACAGCCCGAGACCCCCATCCACAGCACAGCCCCGAGACCCCATCTACAGCACAGCCCGAGACCCCCATCCACAGCACAGCCCCGAGACCCCCATCCACAGCACAGCCCCGAGACCCCCCATCCACAGCACAGCCCCGAGACCCCCCATCCACAGCACAGCCCCGAGACCCCCCATCCACAGCACAGCCCCGAGACCCCCCATCTACAGCACAGCCCCGAGACCCCCATCCACAGTACAGCCCCGAGCCCCCCCCATCCACAGCACAGCCCGAGACCCCCTATCCACAGCACAGCCCCGAGACCCCCCATCCACAGCACAGCCCCGAGACCCCCCATCCACAGCACAGCCCCGAGACCCCCCATCCACAGCACAGCCCCGAGACCCCCCATCCACAGCACAGCCCCGAGACACCCCATCCACAGCACAGCCCCGAGACCCCCCAGCCACAGCACAGCCCCGAGACCCCCCATCCACAGCACAGCCCGAGACTCCCCCATCCACAGCACAGCCCCGAGACCCCCATCCACAGCACAACCCCAAGACCCATTCACAGCACAGCCCCGAGACCCCCCAGCCACAGCACAGCCCCGAGAACCCCAGCCACAGCACAGCCCCGAGACCCCAGCCACAGCACAGCCCCGAGACCCCCCAGCCACAGCACAGCCCCGAGACCTCCCATCCACAGCACAGCCCCGAGATTCCCCCATCCACAGCACAGTCCCAAGACCCCCCATTCACAGCACAGCCCCGAGACCCCCATCCACAGCACAGCCCCGAGACCCCCTATCCACAGCACAGCCCCGAGACCCCCCATCCACAGCACAGACCCGAGACCCCCCATCCACAGCACAGCCCCGAGACCCCCCATCCACAGCACAGCCCCGAGACCCCCATCCACAGTACAGCCCCGAGACCCCCCCATCCACAGCACAGCCCCGAGACCCCCTATCCACAGCACAGCCCCGAGACCTCCATCCACAGCACAGCCCCGAGACCCCCCATCCACAGCACAGCCCCGAGACCCCCCATCCACAGCACAGCCCCGAGACACCCCATCCACAGCACAGCCCCGAGACCCCCCATCCACAGTACAGCCCCGAGACCCCCCAGCCACAGCACAGCCCTGAGACCCCCCATCCACAGCACAGCCCCGAGACTCCCCCATCCACAGCACAGCCCCGAGAACCCCCCTCCACAGCACAACCCCAAGACCCCCATTCACAGCACAACCCCGAGACCCCCCAGCCACAGCACAGCCCCGAGACCCCCCAGCCACAGCACAGCCCCGAGACCTCCCATCCACAGCACAGCCCCGAGACTCCCCATCCACAGCACAGCCCCAAGACCCCCATCCACAGCACAGCCCCGAGACCCCCCATCCACAGCACAGCCCCGAGACCCCCCATCCACAGCACAGCCCCAAGACCCCCCATCCATAGCACAGCCCCAAGACCCCCCCATCCACAGCACAGCCCCGAGACCCCCATCCACAGCACAGCCCGAGACCCCCCATCCACAGCACAGCCCCAAGACCCCCATCCACAGCACAGCCCCGAGACCCCCATCCACAGCACAGCCCAAGACCCCTCATCCACAGCACAGCCCCAAGACCCCCATCCACAGCACAGCCCCAAGACCCCCATCCACAGCACAGCCCCGAGACCCCCATCCACAGCACAGCCCCGAGACCCCCCATCCACAGCACAGCCCCGAACCCCCCCATCCACAGCACAGCCCCGAGACCCCCATCCACAGCACAGCCCCAAGTCCCCCCATCCACAGCACAGCCCCGAGACCCCCCATCCACAGCACAGCCCCAAGACCCCCCATTCACAGCACAGCCCCGAGACCCCCCATTCACAGCATAGCCTCGAGACCCCCCATCCACAGCACAGCCCCAAGACCCCCCATCCACAACACAGCCCCAAGACCCCCATCCACAGCACAGCCCCGAGACCCCCCATCCACAGCACAGCCCCGAGACCCCCATCCACAGCACAGCCCCGAGACCCCCCATCCACAGCACAGCCCCAAGACCCCCCATCCACAGCACAGCACGTGATCAAGGCCCTGGGTGAATGACACAAGCATACAAGCATACCGCAACGTATTCTTTCCTGCTGCAAAGAATTCCTACAAAAAAAAAGTCTTTCTTCCAAGATATGCCTCACTTATTTTTTCCCCTAATAACAGGTATCGTGTACGCCACTTGAACACGTAATCTCTTTATAGTCTTACAAACTATTTTTTTATTTTTTTATTACTTCCTCACTTTTTATATACTTCTCATTTCGTCCATATATTTCCTCTCTTCTCCTCTCATTATATACCTCTTCTCTTCTCTTTATCCCTCATTTCCTCTCTTCTCCTCTCATTATATACCTCTTCTCTTCTTTTTATCCCTCATTTCCTCTCTTCTCCTCTCATTATATACCCCTTCTCTTCTCTTTATCCCTCATCTCCTCTCTTCTCCTCTCATTATATACCTCTTCTCTTCTCTTTATCCCTCATCTCCTCTCTTCTCCTCTCATTATATACCTCTTCTCTTCTCTTTATCCCTCATCTCCTCTCTTCTCCTCTCATTATATACCTCTTCTCTTCTTTTTATCCCTCATTTCCTCTCATTTCACCTCTTTCCTCCTTTTCTTTTTCGCCGCGGCACGCATCGCACGCATCAAATCTTTACATTTTTATCCCCATTTTTTCTCTTCGTCCTATAACACGGAATCGCCTTATAATCTTACAAACTCTCTTTTTTTTGTTGCTAGATATATTCCTGCACTATTTCCTACCTTCTGATCCTCCGTCTAATTGTTCCTATTATCCTACGTACCATCTACCTCCTTCTCCTCTTCTTCCTATAACACGTAATCGCCTTATATAGTCTCACAAACAATTTTTTTGCTAGATATGTTCCTGCAATACTTCTTAGCTTCTGATCCTTCGTCTATTTGTCCTCTTATCCTATCCTAGCTCCTTCTCCTCTCCATCTTATAACACGTAATCGCCTTATATAGTCTCACAAACCCTTTATTTTTTGTTTGGTATATATGTTCCTGCGATAATTCTTAGCTTCTGATCCTTCGTATATTTATCCTTATCCTACCTAGCTCCTTTTCCTCTTCATCATTTTCTTCATATTCTTACAAACTTTTTTCTTGGCTTAACTCTTGATGTTCCTTCAATACTTCCTTCCTTCTAATCCTTCGTCTAATTTCTCCTCTTATCCTATCCTTCCTAGCTCCTTCTCCTCTTCAATCTTTTTCTTTTACTTTTTTCCATTGCTATATCTAGTTGCGTCTATTACTCCTCTATCCTACTTAGCTCCTTTTCCTCTTCATTTTTTTATTTTACTCTTTTTCCATCGGTTTATCGAGTTGCGTGCCGTGTATAGGCGTGTCACGGTCTCTGTCAACTTCGAAAATTGCTGTTTCTCGTGTAAAATTGGTGAGCGGGGGAGGGATGGAGAGAAGGAGGGAGAGAGAGAGGGGGGGACAAGAGAGGGAGAGAAAGGAGAGAGGAGAGAGGGAGAGGGGACGAGAGGGAGGGACAAGAGAGAGAAAGGGGAGGGAGGATAAAAGGAGAGAATGGAGCGAGGGAGGGGAGGAGAGAGGGAGGGAGGAGAGATGATGAAAGAGGGAGAGAGAAAGAGAGGGAGAAATGAGAAGGAAGGGAGGAGGGATAATTATAGATATATAGAAGAATGATGAGAAAATAATGGAGTTCCGAGAGAGAGAGAGAGAGAGAGAGAGAGAGAGAGAGAGAGAGAGAGAGAGAGAGAGAGGAGAGAGAGAGGAGAGAGAGAGGAGAGAGAGAGAGAGAGAGAGAGAGAGAGAGAGAGAGAGAGAGAGAGAGAGAGAGAGAGAGAGAGAGAAGGAACACAACATGAAATAGAGAGAAGAGAAACGGTATAGAAGTAGACACAGACGGCTATACAGTTTGCGTGTAAACATGCGAACACATTCCATTTTCAGACGGCATTGATTCCTACAACAACCACCACCACCACCACCACAACCACTACCATCACCACCACTACCACTACCTCCAAAAACCAGCCAGTACCACTACCACCATCAACAACACCACAAGCACTACCACCATCACCACCACTACTATACTATACCACCAAAAACCACCACCATCACCAAAAACTAGCCAACACCACCACCACCACCACTACCACTACCACCACAACCACCACCGTGACAACTATATCAACTTTCTTAGCTAACATGAAGAAATTAGTGATTCCTTTCATTCTTTCAGCTCTCCTATTTCTAAGTGTTTACTCTGCTCCTGCTCCTCCTCCCCTCCTCCTCCTCTTTCACCCCCATAGTTAAATAATCAGGTAGGAATGCGGGACAAATGCAAGGAGGGCAAGTAGGGTGGACAGGTGAGAGGGAGGGTGAGAGAGAGAGAGAGAGAGAGAGAGAGGGAGGAAGGAAGGAGAGAGGGAGTAAAAGAGAGAGAGAAAGAGGAGGAGAGAGTAAAGGAGGGAGTAATATAAAGTAGGGCGAGGTAGTTTATTATGAGTTTGACCTAAAAATGTGCTTGACCTCTTCCCTCTTCGCCTCCTTGACCCCCCTCCCTCCCTTCCCTCCCTCTAATCATAGCTACGTTACACACACACACACACACACACACACACACACACACACACACACACACACACACACACACACACACACACACACACACACTCACACGGTACTAAACTAGGACAGATAACACAAAAAAAGAGATACGTAAAAACTGACACCTGAATACGAATAAAAAGGAGAGAGAGAGAGAGAGAGAGAGAGAGAGAGAGAGGAGAGAGAGAGAGAGAGAGAGAGAGAGAGGAGAGGAGAGAGAGAAGGAGAGAGAGAGAGAGAGAGAGAGGAGGACAAGAAACATAAGAATGGATAATAAGGAGGAATAGGAACTTTAGGAGGAGGAGGAGAGGAGGAGGAGGAGGAGGAGGAGGAGGAGGAGGAGGAGGAGGAGGAGGAGGAGGAGGCAACTTGGCGCCAGTATGAGTAGGTAACTAAAGTAAGTGTGAGTGTGGACTGTCACGCTAACTGAGAGGAAGGAAGGAAGGAAGGAAGGAAGGAAGGAAGGAAGGAAGGAAGGAAGGAAGGAAGGAATGAAGGAAAGATGGAGAGAGAGACGAAGACAGGAAAGAAAGATAAGATAAGATAAGATTTTCATCCTATCTAGACACTTTGCAAGTACCAACTACAAGGTTATTGACTATACAAAGCGCCGCCACGTCAGCACGAACTAGGCGGACTCGAAGAAAAGGACTCGCAGGAAAGAAAGAAAGAGAAAGAAGGGAAGGAAGGACGAAAAGATGAAAAGAGATGAAGACAGGAGAGAGAGAGAGAGAGAGAGAGAGAGAGAGAGAGAGAGAGAGAGAGAGAGAAGAGGGAGAGAGAGAAGAGAGGAGAGAGAGAGAGAGAGAGGAGAGAGCGAGTAAAGATGTAGAGAAACATAAGGAAAGAAAGGAAAGAGAAAGAAGGGAAGGAAGGAAGGACGAAAAAGACAAACGAAGAAAGGAAAGAAAGGAAGGAAGAAAGAAGGAGCGAGGAAGGAAGGACGAAAAAGAGAACTAAAAAATGAAGGAAGGAAAAAAGAGAAGAGAGAAAGGAAGGAAGGAAGAAATAGCTGAAAAAAGAGACGAAAACAGAAAGGAAAGAGAAGGAGAAAGAGAAAGAGAGAGGGGAAGGAAGTAAGCAAATAAAGAAAGGAGAGAGAGAAAGAGAGAGGGGAAGGAAGTAAGCAAATAAAGAAAGGAGAGAAAGAGAAAGAAGAAGAGGGGAAGAAGGAAGCAATAAGAAAGGAGAGAGAGAAAAGAGAGAGGGAAGGAAGTAAGCAAATAAAGAAGGAGAGAGAGAAGAAGAAAGAGAGGGAGGAAGTAAGCAAATAAGAAAGGAGAGAAGAGAAAGAGAGAGGGGAAGGAAGGAAGCAAATAAAGAAAGAAGAGAGAGAGGGGAAGGAAGTAAGCAAATAAAGAAAGGAGAGAGAGAAAGAAAGAGAGGGGAAGGAAGAAGCAAATAAGAAAGGAGAGAGAGAAGAAAGAGAGGGAAGGAAGAAAGCAATAAGAAAGGAGAGAGAGAGAAAGAAAGAGAGGGGAAGGAAGTAAGAAAATAAAGAAAGGAGAAAGAAAGAGAAAGAGAGAGGGGAAGGAAGGAAGAAAATAAAGAAAGGAGAGAGAGAAGAGAAGGGGAAGGAAAGTAAGCAAATAAAGAAAGGAAGGGGAGAGAGAGGAAGAGGAAAGAGAGGGAAGGAAGGTAAGGAAGAAAATAAGAAAGAGAAAGAGGAGAAAGAGAGAGGAAGGAAGGAAGAAAATAAAGAAAGGAGAGAGAGAGTGAAAGAGAGGGGAAGGAAGTAAGAAAATAAAGAAGAGAGAAAGAGAAAGAGAGAGGGAAGGAAGTAAGCAATTAAAGAAAGGAGAGAAAGAGAAAGAGAGGAAGGAAGTAAGAAAAAAAAGAAAGGAGAGAGAAAGTGAAAGGAGAGGAGGAAGAAGAGTAATAAGAGAAAGAAGAAGAGAAAGAAAGGAGAGAAGAAGAGAAAAAGAAGGAGAGAAGAAGAGAAGGAAGGAAGAAAAGATGTAAAAGAATGAAGACAGGAAATAAAGGAGGGGAAAAAAAAGATTGGCAGGAAAAAAAGAAAAAAAGAAGGAGAAAGAGACGAAGACAGGAAGGAAGGAGAGAGAGAGAGAGAGAAAGGGAGAGAATGAGAGAGAGAGAGAGAGAGGAGAAGAGAGAGAGAGAGAGAGAGGAAGGAAGGAAGGAAGGCATAGGTGACAGGGTGACTAATCAACTAATCGATATGACTGGCGAGACAGGCGGGAAACCCAGTCTTGAACCCTCACCTATCCATTACCTGTCCCCCCCCCCTCCCCCCCTTTACCTGTCACCTTCCTGCCCCCCCCCCTTTAACTCTAACAATGCCCCCCCCCCCTTTACCTATCCTCTTCCTTACCTATCCTCTTCCTTACCTATCTCCTTCCTTACCTATCCTCTTCCTTATCTGTCCCCTTCCTTACCTATCCTCTTCCTTACCTATCCTCTTCCTTATCTGTCCTCTTCCTTACCTATCCTCTTCCTTATCTGTCCTCTTCCTTACCTATCCTCTTCCTTACCTATCCTCTTCCTTACCTATCCTCTTCTTTACCTATCTTCTTCCTTACCTATCCTCTTCCTTACCTATCCTTTCCTTACCTATCCTCTTCCTTATCTATCCTCTTCCTTACCTATCCTCTTCCTTACCTATCCTCTTCCTTACCTGTCCTCTTCCTTACCTGTCCTTTTTCTTACCTGTCCTCTTCCTTACCTGTCCTCTTCCTTACCTATCCTCTTCCTTACCTATCCTCTTTCTTATCTATCCTCTTCCTTACCTATCCTCTTCCTTACCTATCCTCTTCCTTACCTATCCTCTTTCTTACCTATCCTCTTTCTTATCTATCCTCTTCCTTACCTATCCTCTTCCTTACCTATCCTCTTCCTTATCAGTCCTCATTCGTTCCCTATCCTCTTCCTTACCTATCCTCTTCCTTACCTTCCTTCATTCCTATCCTCTTCCTTACCTATCCTCTTCCTTACCTATCCTCTTCCTTACCTATCCTCTTCCTTACCTATCCTCTTCCTTACCTATCCTCTTCCTTACCTATCCCCTTCCTTACCTATCCTCTTCCTTACCTGTCCTCTTCCTTACCTATCCTCTTCCTTACCTATCCTCTTCCTTACCTATCCCTTCCTTACCTATCCTCTTCCTTACCTATCCTCTTCCTTACCTATCCTCTTCCTTACCTATCCTCTTCCTTACCTATCCTCTTCCTTACCTATCCTCTTCCTTACCTATCCATGCAACTGTCCCTTTCCTGACCCCCTCAATCCACCTGTCCTTTTAATTATGAGAGAGAGAGAGAGAGAGAGAGAGAGAGAGAGAGAGAGAGAGAGAGAGAGAGAGAGAGAGAGAGAGAGAGAGAGAGAGAGAGAGAGAGAGAGAGAGAGAGAGAGAAGGAGAGAGAGAGAGAGAGAGCGAGAGAGAGAGAGAGAGAGAGAGAGAGAGAGAGAGAGAAGAGAGAGAGGAGAGAGAGAGAGAGAGAGAGAGAGAGAGAGAGAGAGAGAGAAAGAGAGAGAGAGAGAGAGATTATCTTACCTGTCCTCAAACCAATTAAAAAATAAGTCGAAAAAAAAGAAAAAAAGAAAGAAAATAATATAAGTGATAAAAATAGAAGAAAAAAAATAATGATAATGATAACAAACAATTATAATAACATAATATACATTGCATAAAAAAGACTATGGAGTAAGTGAAATACGGAAAGGCGTTACCGCAGAGTTTCTTCCCATAATCTCCTGAATATCCGTCTGTCCACCCAAGAGTCCACCATTTCTGTCCTCATGTCAACCAAACTTCCAGGAAAGGTGAAGGTCGTCCCTGGGATGATTTTATACTATTATTGAATAAACCTTGGCTTATTCAATATCTTCATTACGTATAGTTGCAAGAAGCTTTTTGTGTAGCCTGGGGTATATTCACCTGACACAGGATTCAATATGTTTTCAATTTCTCTCTCTCACTGCATTCTCTTCCTCGTCCTCTTCTCCCTCTTCTAGTAACCTTTTTATCTTTTACTCCTCTCCCTCTTCCTTTATCTTTTCCTCTTCCCCCCCTCTTCCTCCTCTACTTCTTCCTCTTCTCCCCTCTTCCTCCAATTCCTCTTCCCCCTTCCCCCCTCTTCCTCCTCTACCTTTTCCTCTTCCCCCTTCTTCCTCTTCCCCCTTCTTCCTCTTCCCCCTTCTTCCTCTTCCCCCCTCCCCCTCTTCCACCTCTACCTTTTCCTCCCCCCCACCTCCTCCTCTTCCAAGAACCCTCTCACACTAACCTTTCCCCACCTCACTCTCGCACCTGCAAAGTCTGGCTGCCTGAGTGCCTGCCTGCCTGAGACCTTTGTCAACGCATGTATTATTCAGCAACGCAGGCACCACACACGTACAACACAGGCAACACTATAACAAAATACTGAAGCTATACATACTACAGACACCTCTATACCATTTAATATACATAGAAATTCATAGAAAACCCATCAACTTATTGGTAGTATAATTATATCCAGTATTATTCAGTAACGCAGGAACCACACGCGTACAACTCTTAACAAAATACTGAACCTATACATACTACAGACAACTCTATGCCTTCAATATGCACTGAAATTCATAGAGAACGCATAAAATTAACAGGAAGTATAATTTTATATCCATGGTAATTAATAGTATTTTTTAGGAGCGTCTAGTAATCAATATGAAGTGTCTGGTAGAGTTAATAGCTTAGTAACGACATCGCTAGGCCTTTCATATACACAGAAATTCATAGAAAACCCATAAAATTAACAGGAACTATACAAAAAGTTATATCCATGGTAATTAATAGTATTTTCTAGGAGTTTTCTAGGAGTGTGTAATCAATATGAAGTGTCTGGTAAAGTTAACAAAGTGCCGACCAATGAAAAAGCTCGTATGTTATGCTTATTGATGTTACCAGGAAAGGCAGTGACGTAGCTAGACGGAGGAGGAGGTGGAGGTAGGTGGGAGGTGGAAGGAGGAGAGGAGGAGGAGGAGGAGGAGAGGAGGAGGAGAGAGGAGGGAGGAGGAGGAGGAGGAGGAGGAGGTGGAGGGGGAGGAAAAGGTGAAAGGAAAGCGTTTGAGGAGGAGGAAGAGGAAGAAGAAGTGGAAGAAGAGTGTTTGAGGAGGAAGAAGTGGAAGAAGAGTGTTTGAGGAGGAAAAAGAGGTGGAGGAGAGGGAGGAGGAGGTGGAGGAGGAGGAGGAGGAGGAGAGAGAAGAAGGAAGACGAGGAGAACTTGAGTAGGAGCGTGTTTGCCAATAGTAAAAAACTTGAGTTCCCCTTAAAATCTATTCCTGTCACAACGTTTTCTGTCATCATATTTGTCCTGCACTGCACCTACTTATCACCTCCTACATTTCTATCCCTTGTTTTTTTGGTCTTTTTTTCTTCTGTCAAATTGTAATAGATGTAAATAAATAAAAATAAATAAAACACTCCTATGGCCTAGTTTTTGCCCCCCCCCCCCCCCCCCCCCCCCCCCATGTAATCCTCCCTCCCCTTTTTTTTTAATAAACTTTTTTCTTTTCTTTTTCTTTTATTTCTTTAGTAAACTTTTTTCTAACTTAATATTTTTTTTTAATAAACCTGAATAAACTTTTCTCCCATCTTTTTTCTATAATAAACTTGTAAACTTGTGAACTTGTAGCACGAGGCACCCCCATGTCATGTCTAGCTTGAATGTTACATGGAATTCCTTAATAATATGCTCTTGCCACATACGATCTCCTATAAGCTCAGGCAATACCATATCACCACATACAATCTCCTATCATAAGAACATAAGAACATAAGAAAACAAGGAAGCTACAAGAGGCTTGTATGTGCTACTGAAGACAGGTACATAATATAAACTACTGTGCATGCATCTTCAGTGGCACATACAAGTCTGTAGTGAGTTTACATGATGAGTCATTCGCTTCCTTATTTTGTAAAGATAAAGCCCCGTCACACATTCCATAATGGTACCACGAACGCGCCAACAATGCAGTGCGCAGCGCCGTCATGGTCCTGGTTATGGGTCCATCGTGACTGATCGTGACGCTCGTGACGCGCTCGGCCGAGGCCACGAAAAGTTAGTGCGTGCACTAAAAAATCGGGAAGCTCCCCGACTTTTGTACCTAACGCAGCGCTATCGTAAGTCTATCGTGACGCTATCGTTATCTATGTAGCAGCTTCGTGACACTATCGTGATCGTGGTATGCCTATCGTGAGGATAAGAAACCGTTACGCGCGCCTTCATCCCTACCTTCCCCCCCTTTTTAGCACCCTCTTCCGCCTTCTCCCCCCTTTCTCATTCACCTCCACCCACCCTCGACTCCCTACCCACTACTCCCAGCACCACATGGTGATTCCCCCACCCCCCTTTTAACCACTCACATCTCCACCAACAACGCCTTCTCCATCCCCAGCCCCCCTCCCCCCCGTATCCCCATCAACACCTACACCCCCTTCTTTATTACAACTCCCCTCCCCCGTTTCCCCCCTTCTCCATCACCAACACCCACCCCTGTTTCTCCCACCTTCATCTCTACCCCCTTCCTTCTCCATCACCATGGCAACACCCACCCACGTGTGTGGCATGTTGCTAGCTAGCTCTGGACGCTATCGTGATACGTTCATGGCACCGTCATGGCACTGTCGTGTTTATCGTAGCTCTATCGTGATGACAAAATGACCGTTGATTTTCCATTCGTGACGTTTGATTTGTAAAGGTTTATTGTACAATTAAACATACAGGACATATATATACAATACAAGCATGTACAGAAATACACATACACCAGCAAAAAAGTACAAAGCGGGCATCAGCCCGCCGGTGAGGAGAGTATCCCGTCAAGCTACGGGAGGGTCGCGTGGAGGCGTGGTGACGGTGACGTCACCTGCGTCACTGATCACCCGGCCGGGGGCGTCTTACAGCTATCATGACTCCTTCGTGACCATCTTACGACCGTCATGACACATACGTACGGGCAGCGTGACATTGTTGTGAGGCTATCGTGGTCTGCGTTTATCGTGGTCAAATTTCACGATAGCGTCAATAATCAAATTGGTGGCGCTATCGTGGTTCGATTATTGAATGTGTAAAGGGAGCTTTAATAAGTCATGTAATACGCATTATTGTAATAGTGAGCCTCTAAACATTACGTTTTCTTTGAACTTTAAAGAATAATTTTGAAAGGCTGACTACAAAAAAATATAAATAGCCAAGGGCAGAGTTGACAAGACTGTTAACTAAGGAGACTAAGTTGAAGAGGACCTATGAAGCGATACTGAGCGTCAAAGTCACAAGAAGAAGAAAATTCATACAACTTCGCATGTATAGCTTTTAAGATATACTGTATATTGAAGAAATAAAAAAACTCAAAGTTTGAACATAATAAGCAAAACAATGCACAATGAAAATATACTTTGCAATAACACATCAAATCCATGCACGCAAATTCGACCTTGGGAGAATGTTTACTGCATTAGAAAACGAGAAATCCGGCGCACGCAACCACTGCACGCAATGTAAATAGAATAAAAAAAACAATGCGCAATGAAAACAGACTTTACAATAACACAAAATCATGCACGCAAATTCGACCTTGGAAGGATGTTTAATGCGTTAGAATACCAGGAAAGGCACGCACACGCAACCCCCGCACGCAAGCCTATCTCCCTGTGATTACCGGGCCACCCAAGATAACGTATCACTGAAGGCACCATCTGCGTCCCCTTGTAATCTTCCTTGACAATAAACGTAACATAGGCTATTACGCATCAATACTACCCTTTATTTTCAGTGTTCGTTCAGTCAGTCTTCAGTTCAGTCAGTTTTCAGTTCAGTCAGTCTTCAGTTTAGTCAGTCTTCAGTTCAGTCAGTCTTCTGTTCAGTCAGTTTTCAGTTCAGTCAGTCTTCAGTTCAGTCAGTCTTCAGTTCAATCAGTCTTCTGTTCAGTCTGTTTTCAGTTCAGTCAGTCTTCATTTCAGTCAGTTTTCAGTTCAGTCAGTCTTCAGTTCAGTCAGTTTTCAGTTCAGTCAGTTTTCAGTTCAGTCAGTCTTCTGTTCAGTCAGTTTTCAGTTCAGTCAGTCTTCTGTTCAGTCAGTTTTCA
>JACEEZ010012734.1:557500-562500 GCA_016584305.1 Chionoecetes opilio
TGCTTAATTTCCTCTTCTATACTTCTAATAATAATACCTTCACCTACTAGTACCTTCTAATAATACCATCACCTACTAGTACCTTCTAATAATAACACCTTCATCTACTAGTACCTTCTAATAATACTACCTTCACCTACTAGTACCTTCTAATAATAATACCTTCATCTACTAGTACCTTCTAATAATACCATCACCTACTAGTACCTTCTAATAATAATACCATCTACTAGTACCTTCTAATAATACCATCACCTACTAGTACCTTCTAATAATTATACCATCTACTAGTACCTTCTAATAATACACCTCATACTAGTACCTTCTAATAATAACACCTTCACCTACTAGTACCTTCTAATAATAACACCATCTACTAGTACCTTCTAATAATAACACCTTCATCTACTAGTACCTTCTAATAATAACACCATCTACTAGTACCTTCTAATAATAATACCTTCATCTGCTAGTACCTTCTAATAATAACACCATCTACTAGTACCTTCTAATAATAACACCTTCACCTACTAGTACCTTCTAATAATAACACCTTCACCTACTAGTACCTTCTAATAATAACACCATCTACTAGTACCTTCTAATAATAATACCTTCATCTACTAGTACCTTCTAATAATAATACCATCTACTAGTACCTTCTAATAATAACACCTTCATCTACTAGTACCTTCTAATAATAACACCTTCATCTACTAGTACCTTCTAATAATAACACCATCTACTAGTACCTTCTAATAATAACACCATCTACTAGTACCTTCTAATAATAACACCTTCATCTACTAGTACCTTCTAATAATAACACCATCTACTAGTACCTTCTAATAATAATACCTTCAGCTACTAGTACCTTCTAATAATAACACCTCACTACTAGTACCTTCTAATAATAACACCTTCATCTACTAGTACCTTCTAATAATAACACCCACTACTAATACCTTCTAATAATAATACCTTCATCTACTAGTACCTTCTAATAATAATACCCATCTACTAGTACCTTCTAATAATAACACCTTCACCTACTAGTACCTTCTAATAATAACACCCATCTACTAGTACCTTCTAATAATAACACCTCATCTACTAGTACCTTCTAATAATAAACCTCCATCTACTAGTACCTTCTAATATAATACCCATCTACTAGTACCTTCTAATAATAACACCTTCATCTACTAGTACCTTCTAATAATAACACCTTCACCTACTAGTACCTTCTAATAATAACACCTTCATCTACTAGTACCTTCAATAATAACACCTTCACTACTAGTACCTTTCAATAATAATACCTTCATCTACTAGTACCTTCTAATAATACACCTTCATCTACTAGTACCTTCAAATAATAACACCTTCATCTACTAGTACCTTCTAATAATAATACCTTCACCTACTAGTACCTTCAAATAATAACACCTTCATCTACTAGTACCTTCAAATAATAACACCTTCATCTACTAGTACCTTCTAATAATAACACCTTCATCTACTAGTACCTTCTAATAATAACACCTTCATCTACTAGTACCTTCTAATAATAACACCTTCATCTACTAGTACCTTCTAATAATAATACCTTCATCTACTAGTACCTTCTAATAATAACACCTTCACCTACTAGTACCTTCTAATAATAATACCTTCACCTACTAGTACCTTCTAATAATAACACCTTCACCTACTAGTACCTTCTAATAATAACACCTTCACCTACTAGTACCTTCTAATAATAACACCTTCATCTACTAGTACCTTCTAATAATAATACCTTCATCTACTAGTACCTTCTAATAATAATACCTTCACCTACTAGTACCTTCTAATAATAACACCTTCACCTACTAGTACCTTCTAATAATAATACCTTCATCTACTAGTACCTTCTAATAATAACACCATCTACTAGTACCTTCTAATAATAACACCTTCATCTACTAGTACCTTCTAATAATAATACCTTCATCTACTAGTACCTTCTAATAATAACACCTTCACCTACTAGTACCTTCTAATAATAACACCTTCATCTACTAGTACCTTCTAATAATAACACCTTCATCTACTAGTACCTTCTAATATAAACACTTCTAATAATAACACCTTCATCTACTAGTACCTTCTAATAATAACACCTTCACCTACTAGTACCTTCTAATATAACACCTTCACTACTAGTACCTTCTAATAATAACACCTTCATGTACTCTAATATAAAAACCCTTTTAATAATAACACCTTCATCTACTAGTACCTTCTAATAATAACACCTTCACCTCTAGTACCTTCTATATAATTTAAAATAACACCTTCATCTACTAGTACTTCTAATATAACACCTTCACCTACTAGTACCTTCTAATAATAACACTTCTACTAACTCTCTACTATTCCTCTATATACTGTAAATACTTCTAATAATAATACCTTCTTCTACTAGTACCTTCTAATAATAACACCTTCACCTACTAGTACCTTCTAATAATAACACCTTCACCTACTAGTACCTTCTAATAATAATACCTTCATCTACTAGTACCTTCTAATATAAACACTTCTAATAATAATACCTTCTTCTACTAGTACCTTCTAATCAGTTTCCTATGTCTCTTTCCTTCCCATGTACTTTCTTTGCAACCCAATACGTGCCTGAGTTTCGATCTATATCATCTACCAATTCTTCTCTCCCATTAGTTTCCTAGCCTCCTATGACCTATACTTTCCTTCCAAGTTTCCTATGTCCTTTCCTCCCATGACTTTCTATCCAGTTCAATATTCTGACCACCCTCTTTACCACCACCCACATCACGCCCACAACCCTCCCTCCACCCGCAGGTCCCTGAATGAGCCGTCACCGCTGCCACACACCCACGCCCACACACTACCGCACCCTCGCGCTTCGCCTCGCCACACTCTGACAGTCTCGCCCGAACGTCAACCCGGGACGGACGTGTATACCGTCACGACCCGCCCGCTTAGTGCTCAACCCGCAACCCCCGCTAACCCCCCTAACCCCGCCACCCCGCCGCCACCATGGTGATCAAGGAGAGGAAGAAATTGGAGGTGAAGAAGGAGGAGAAGAAACCAGAGAAACCGGACCACAAGAAAACACAGGAGACGAAGAAACACTCTCATACACATACGTCGAAACCAGAGCAGTGTATTTGCCAGATATGCACGTGTGGGTGAGTACCTTACTACATCTTAAGACCCTTTAGACCCTTTATAAACAACACCAAGACTAAGAACCAAGAGTACCTGCCTACAGTGCCCTCCACCCCTTCACCTGTGATCCCCGCACTTCCCAGTAACAGCCCGAATCTGTCAGTGAAAAATGGGAGTGCGAGGAGTCAAAAACCACCTACCCGCAGAATGGGAGACCAGCACGCTATTATCCTGACCATCGTCGCGAGTGTATGTGTGTGTGTGTGTGATAGAGCGCCCAGGGTGACAGGTAGAGAGGGCAGGTGCAGAGGTAACGGGTGGGAGGCAGGGGGTGGGTGGGGGGGGGGGGCAGCAAGTCAGGCAGCGCTCGAGGGTGTCAATGGTGTAATGTCTTCCTATAGGCGGCACCAAGGTCTATAGAGTACATAAGGTCTATGCACCGAGGACTATAGAGTATATAAGGTCTGTGCACCAAGGTCTATAGAGTATATAAGGTCTATGCACCAAGGTCTAGAGTATATAAGGTCTGTGTACCAAGGTCTATAGAGTATATAAGGTCTATGCACCAAGGTCTAGAGTATATAAGGTCTGTGTACCAAGGTCTATAGAGTATATAAGGTCTATGCACCAAGGTCTAGAGTATATAAGGTCTGTGTACCAAGGTCTATAGAGTATATAAGGTCTATGCACCAAGGTCTAGAGTATATAAGGTCTGTGCACCAAGGTCTATAGAGTATATAAGGTCTATGCACCAAGGTCTAGAGTATATAAGGTCTATGCACCGAGGTCTATAGAGTATATAAGGTCTATGGGACCAAGGTCTAAGAGTATATAAGGTCTATGCACCGAGGTCTATAGAGTATATAAGGTCTATGCACCGAAGGTCTTAGAGTATATAAGGTCTGTGCACCAGGTCTAGAGTATATAAGGTCTATGCACCAAGGTCTAGAGTATATAAGGTCTATGCACCAAGGTCTATAGAGTATATAAGTCTGTGCACCGAGGTCTAAAAGTATATAAGGTCTATGCACCGAGGTCTATAGAGTATATAAGGTCTTGCACCGAGGTCTATAGAGTATATAAGGTCTATGCACCGAGGACTATAGAGTATATAAGGTCTATGCACCGAGGTCTAGAGTATATAAGGTCTATGCACCGAGGTCTAAGATATAAGGTCTATGCACCAGGTCTATAGAGTATATAAGGTCTATGCACCAAGGTCTATGCACCGAGGTTATAGAGTATATAAGGTCTGTGCACCGAGGTCTATAGAGTATATAAGGTCTATGCACCGAGGTCTATAGAGTATATAAGGTCTGTGCACCAAGGTCTATAGAGTATATAAGGTCTATGCACCGAGGTCTATAGAGTATATAAGGTCTATGCACCGAGGTCTATAGAGTATATAAGGTCTGTGCACCGAGGTCTATAGAGTATATAAGGTCTATGCACCGAGGTCTATAGAGTATATAAGGTCTGTGCACCAAGGTCTATAGAGTATATAAGGTCTGTGCACCAAGGTCTATAGAGTATATAAGGTCTGTGCACCAAGGTCTATAGAGTATATAAGGTCTATGCACCAAGGTCTATAGAGTATATAAGGTCTATGCACCAAGGTCTATAGAGTATATAAGGTCTATGCACCAAGGTCTATAGAGTATATAAGGTCTGTGCACCAAGGTCTATAGAGTATATAAGGTCTATGCACCAAGGTCTATAGAGTATATAAGGTCTGTGCACCAAGGTCTATAGAGTATATAAGGTCTAGGCACCAAGGTCTATAGAGTATATAAGGTCTATGCACC
>JACEEZ010012735.1:0-20368 GCA_016584305.1 Chionoecetes opilio
CGGCCCGGAATAACCCGCCCGGAAATCCCGGCCGTGGGGTCGGCCGGGTGGGGAGGACCCGGGGAGAAAGCTGTTGCCTCTCCGCGCGGCGGGATAAAAATGAAAAGAAATCATCGTACCTCGGGCGCCCTACTGGATCCGAAAACACACCTTCTGACTCACCAAAACCTCCTCACCGCTACACAGTCCCCTTTTGTTGCAAACAAAAAAAAACTCGAACTGCGCATGCGCGGAGGGAATATTTTATAGTAATTGATTTTAAAGGGGCCCAAACATGAATTGTTGATCAACAAAGGCATGCCAGGCGTCCTACGACAACAAATCCGCCCTTGTTTTCAACAAAAGGGGGGGGGCGGAACAGCACATCCCCGAAGAGGAAAGTTTACAAACAAAGACTTTTATAGCAAACATTCCCAGGGTCCCCCGAAAACATGGTGGAGTTTACGGAAAATTGCCAAATATAGGGATGAAAAAAGCCCTTTACTCAATTTACAAAAAAATTTTGCCTGGGCGGATGCGCAGTTCGCTTTTCTTTTGTTAGTAAACAGGGGGACTCCCTCAAAAAACAGACTGTGGTCACACGACACCGGCATGTCTTATTTTTCCAAAACCCCCATGACCGGGGTTTGTGCAGAGCTTTCCTGTTCCGGAAGCGGCGGGGGAATGGCAAATAAAAAAACTATTGCCTTTTGAATGATAAAAGAAAAAACTTAAAGTTTTCATGACTCGATTGTAAATTAGCTTAGTTTTTTTTTTCTTCACACACCCCACACCCACAACCCCCCCCACCCACCCACCCACCCACCCCCCCCCACCCCCCACCCCCCCACCACCCCCACACAAACACACACAGATCAGGTAAAAATTTTGATATTACAAAATTCCTAAATCAACTTAAAAAAACATAAAATCATTAACAAAATTCCAAAAATCTAATTTAAACAATCATTAAACTATCAACAATTATAACTAGTCCACAGCATATGCTAAATATATTAAAAATTCCGCCTTGGCTTTTAGTTATTTATAGGTATTCAGAACCTCATGAATAATTTTAAAAAGAGTTGCAGTGAAAACTGAAGGAGAATAATCTTCATCGTGGTGAATTGGTAAAAAATCTCTAATACCTTGTTCAGGGGGGCATTTTTGGGGGATAACTTGTTGCTCGTTGATTCACCACACCTAATGCCTTTCCTAAAGGGGCGGGCGGCCTCCTTCCCCTTTTTTCCATCTACCCGTTTCACACGCTAGTGAATGGCCCCTGCTACGGGAAATGTGTGAAAGATAACCTATGAATTTTTATTTATACTTTTTTTCTTTTTATACTCATGAATTTCCCTTTTCCGGGTTATACATTTGTAAGTTAATCTTTAATGAACACTTTTCTTTTAACCGTCAATTTTCATTTTAAAAATTGCTTCACTTAACGGGGTTTCATCCTCATTTACAAAGTTCCTAAAATAATCTACTTGTACATGTTCCCGAAATTTTTTAAATAAATTTTTTACAAAAACGTGGGTCACATTATACTGGGATCTTCATGCCATCAGTACGGGGGAAAAATTTATGTTGTTTTTATTTCACTAAGTCTTGTAAAGTGGGGTAACCCGATTCAAAACAAACATCGTTACACTAGATTTCCTAACCCTTATTTTTTTCAAGCCCAGTTGTAAAACTTCACCCTGGGGTTTCCGGTCTGCTCCTATAAAGTTCAATCCATAATCAATGAGAATAAGTGCTCGTAAAGACTCTTTTTTTTTCCCCTAAGGGGACATCATTATTTTTTTTACAAAGGAGACAAATTTTACGACATGGCCCATTCTTATTTTTGCGTGAGCTGTTACGGCGCGGATACACTGAACCATCACTCGTGAACGGCGAGCCAGTTACCCGATACATCTGGCAGTGCTCCACCCACCCAAACCCCACCACCCACCCCCCTAGTCGGCCTATGATACATATATTTGAGCTTCTACTACTTCAATGTGTAATATTGTAGCTCATAGGTATGTGTTAATGAAAATAAACTAAATTAATGACATAATTATGTATCTTGATTATCACATTATATTATTATTATTACTATTATCATTATTATTATTATACCCTATTAACCAATTATGATCGGAATTACTATACATAGGCCTATGTGCTTTTATGAGATGCCGTGAAGTCAAGGTCTCGACGTGTGTGTATTTGAGGGCCGTGATGTCGGTGGGCAAGGTTACGCCCCCCGCGACAGCCTCTGTCCCTTATCTGTTAGTGCCGCTTTGCCTGATGCAGGCGTCCGCGCCGCAGCGGTGGTGTTGCAATTTTAATTAAAGATAGGCGGCGGGGGCGCGCGAGAGGCTGGAACAGTCTTGATGACCGTGTTGAAACATTAGGTGAAATTGGTTATCCCCATACGTGTCCAGTACGTATGAAGATAACATGTACTTACGTTTTGTAGTGTGGAAAACGTGGAGCCCGCGAGGCTATACACATCCAGGTTGTATGATAATTATGTTTCGAATAACTGAAACAGAGTTTACGTCTTACACACGTTGTATTTACAGTCCTCTGTAAATAACGTGCACAGAATGTATGCCCCTTGGGCATTGTTCAGACACACACAACCACACAACACCAACCGTCTATAGCTCTCTGACGTCTTGGCGTCTAGTTCCCCCACAGCGATGCCATGGCGTGGTCAGGGTTCCCGCCTGGCGTCAGGGTTGTGGCCGTGTCCGTAGGTGCTGTCCCTGTTTCTGTGATGACGTGGCAAGGCGTGTCAGTTCCTTTACATGCATGAATCATCTACCTCTAATGTATTAATAATTAAATGAGATATTAGTATAAAAAGTAAAATGCAGGAATAAATCATAGAGGGGCAACACATTGCCTATAATGCCAACAATACTGTCCTGTGCCACCCCTCACCTGTATAATGAATGGGGACAAGGCATCGCTGGGGTATACAAAGCGCCCTCACCTGTATACTGGAGTGGGAGCAAGGGCTCGCGTGGTTACAAAGCCCTCACCTTAATAATGGAGGGGGAGCAGGGCATCGCTGGGTTACAAAGGCCCTCCACCTGTAATATGGAATGGGAGCAAGGGCATCGCTGGATTAACAAAGGCCCCTCACCTGTAATAATGGAGGTGGAGCAAGGTCATCGCTGGGTTACAAAGACGCCTCCCTGTAATAAGGGAGGGAGCAGGGCGTCGCTGGGTTACAAAGGCCTCCAACCTGTAATATGAGGGGGAGACAAGGGCAATCGCTGGGCTACAAATTCCCTCCCCTGTAATAATGGAGGGGAGCACGGCATCGCTGGGTTACAAGGCCCTCCACTTTGTAATAATGGAGGGGCAGCAAGGCATCGCTGGGTTACAAAGGGCCCCACCTGTTATAATGGAGGGGGAGCAAGGGCATCGCTGTTGACAAGTGCCGCTCACCTGTATAATTGAGTGGAGTCACAAGGGCAATCGCGGGTTACAAAGACTCACCTGTATAATGTAGTGGGATCAAGGGTATCGCTGTGATACCAAGACCCTCACCTGTAATAATTGGAGGGGGAAGCAAGGGCATCGCTGGGTTACAATGCCCTCACCTGTAGATAATGGAGGGAGAGCAAGGGCAGCGCTGGTACAAAGACCCTCACCTGTAACATGGAGGGTTTAGCAAGGTCATCGGCGGGTTACACGGCCCCTCACTTGTACTAATGGAGGGGAGCAAGGGACATCGCTGTGTTACAAGGCCCTCAACCTTTAATAAGTAGGGAGATCAAGGCATCGGGGGGATGGTTCATAAGGCCCTCACCTGTAATATCGCTGGGTTACATAAGCCCTCACCTGTTTCAATAATGGAATTTGCGCAAGGGCACATCGCTGGGTTTACAAGCCCTTACCTGTAATAATGGGAAGGGGAGCAAGGCATCGCTTGGGATACATAGGCCCTCACTCTGTATAATGGAAGGGGATCAAGGCATGGATGGGTTTACAAAAGCCCTCACCTGTAATATGGAGGGGTAGCAAGGGCATCGCTGGTTACATAGACCCTCACCTGTAATAATGGAAGGGGAGCAAGGGCATCAGGGGGGGGGGGGGGGATGGATTACAAAGGCACTCACCTGTAATAATGGAGGAGCAAGAGTATCGCGCTGGGTTTACATAGACCCTCCCCTATAATAATGAAAGGAGAGCAAGGGCTTCGCTGGGTTACATAGGCCCACCCTGTATAAATGGGATGGGGAGCAAGGCATCGCGGGGTTACATAGCCCTCACCTTATAATGGAGGGGGAGTCAATGGGCTCCGCTGGGGGGGGTTTACATAGGCCGCTCACCCCCCCATGTATAATGGGGGGACAAGGGCATCGCTGGTTACATAGGTCCTCACCTGTAATAATGGAGGGGAGCAAGGGCAATCGCTGGGTTACATAAGTCCTCACCTGTAATAATGAGGTGGAGCAAGGGTATCGCTGGGTTACAATAGGCCCTCACCTTAATAATGGAGGTGAGCAAAGGTATCGCTGAGTTACATAGGCCTCACCTGTAATTAATGGAGGTGGAGCAAGCATCACTTGGGTTACCAAAGTACCCTCACCTGTTAATAATGGGTGGGAGCAATGGGTCGCTGGGTTACTAGCCCTCACCATGTAATAATGGAGGGGAGCTAGGGTATCCGCTGGTTTACATATGCCCTCACCTGTAATAATGGCGGGGGACAAAGTATCGCTTGTTACATAAGGCCCTCACCTTATATGGAGGGGGACAAAGGCATCACTGGGTTACAAAGGCCACTCACTGTTACATAAATGGAGGAGGAGCAAGGGCATCGCTGGGTTACGATAGGACCCCTCACCCTGTAATGAATGGAGGGGGAGCACGGGTATTGCTGGGTTTACATAGGCCCTCACCTGTAATAAGGAGGGGAGCAGGGCTATGTGCTGGGGCTCTGCATATGCCCCTCACGCTGTAATAATGGAGGAGGAGCAAGGGGGGGGAAGGGGTTAAAAAAAAATCGCTGGGGTTACATAGCCCTCCCTGTAAATAATGGAGGGAGCAAGGTACGCTGTTACATAGTCCTCACCTGTAGCTATGGAGGGAGGAGCAGGGTATCGCTGGGTTACATAGACACTCACCTGTAATAATGGAGGGGGAGAAGGTATCGCTGGTTACATAGCCCACCCCTGTAAGAATGAGGGGGCGCAAGGCATCGCTGGGATAGCATAGGCCCTCACCTGTAATAATGGAGGGGAGCAAGGGTACGCAGGTTACATAGGCCCTCACATGTATATGGTAGGGGGAGCAAGGGCATTTCGCTGGGTTAGATGGCCCTCACCTGTACTAATGAGAGGGGAGCAAGGGCGATCGCTGGGTTCATAGGCCCTCCCCGTATATGGAGGGGAGCAAGGGTATCGACGGGGTTACATAGAGCCTCACCTGTATAAAGGAGGGGGAGCAAGGCATCGTTGGCTTACATATATTAGGCGGCAAGTGGTTCGCCTCCACTTTCCATTGACCCTTTAGTCGCTCATACAGTTACTTATCGCTGACAAATAGCTTTTTTATGAACGAACGTAATCAGAGAATGCATGAACATCGGAAGCCCACTGTATGAGTTTTCTCCCCCGACTGTGTAAAATTCCGTCCATTTCCAGTCTCATTCGGACTAATTGAGGAAATAACTCTAGTCCTCCCACTCTCAGACCCCCCTTCATTATTTTTCACCATTATTATCATGCTATTTCCTTCATCCTCTCCATTATTACTAACACTACCTTAACCTCCCCCCTCTCTACTAAACCACACTTCTCTCTTATCATTCCTCTCGTAAGTTGCAGTATTCTCCCCTTCTAATGAATAATTTTACTGACAATTAGATTTCTATTTTCCCTCAGTTATACCCGTATTACCCCTTCCCCTTGTTATGTGGGGGTGTGGTAGGTGCTCGTTATAAGAGGCGTGGTTAGGACTGAGCTTGTCAGGTACTTGTGATAGGTTATGGAAGTTAGTTACGTAGGTAGACCGTGAGGTTGAAGAAGTAGATTGAATATTTGAGTAAGCAGATCAGTAGATAGATAGGTATGTAGATATTGAGGTAAGAGATTCAGGTAAGATCGAATAGATAGTAGACAAAGGTTGACAGTTTGTGTTTTTGGTTGGTAATAGATTACTTAGGTAAAGTTTAAGTCATTAATAGGTAAGTTATACAAGGGAAAAAATAGAGACAAAATGAGGTTGGTTAGGGTAGCTTAGGTTAAGAAAGAAAGGAATAAAATTATAAGTAAAGGAAAAGTAAGGTGTAAAAAATAGCTATGAATGTAAGTAATAGAATAAGCCTATCATATCATTGGCTTCCTTAAGAAGGAGCAATAAAAGTAATAATAAGTCTAATAAAAGTAAGGAATTTGAAACAAAATAGTATGCAAATAAGGAGGTAAGAAAAATAAAAGCTCATATATAATTCGTATAGCGGTCCGCATTAATTTTGTCTCGTAAGAAATAGTGTACCACGCAGGGACACCGGGGCGCACCTGTACCTGTCCTGATTCGCGTAATAAACTACCTACCTACCTGGGCATGTGACCGCCCCCCCCCCCTATGAACGTCACCCCCACTACTACCCCCCCTCTGCCCCCTCGTAATTCATAACCCTGTTTGGGTATCTATTATTTTCATGAGAGGAGTATTTAAGCCCCTTTACCCCCATGCCGTCGCCTCCGTGTAGCGTGGCTAGCGTGCTGGCTTACAAATCTGAGGGCCCTGGTTCGATCCCGGGCCAGGGCAGTCGGTGACCATCCTAACCATCTGTTCTTTCCTTCCTTTCGGGGTTTGATAAATGGGTAACCTGGGGTAACCTGGGGAAGGTAACTGTGGTACCCGGGAGTCACACAGCCCTGTTGTCCCAGGGTACCAGGTCCTCACCCACCACAAGTCTCTGAAGGGCTAATGCCACGAGATTGAGCACCGAATGCCACGCGCAGCTTAGCGTTATGCTCCCATCCTTTACTTTTTTACCCCCCCTGCATGTGCGCTTCGGCTATATAAACGCATGGAGGGTGGACGTAGTCTTGTAACCCACTCAGGAATGCGCGGTTGTCTGTCTTAGTGCATGAATCTATACTTTTTAGAGCTGGCTGTTAAGGATGCTCGTCTGTTAATTAGGTTGATCTTTGTGAGAGAGGAGAGAGGAGAAAGAGGAGAAGAAGAGAGAGAGAGAGAGAGAGAGAGAGAGTAGAGAGATGAGTGTGTGTTCCACAAGAGACAAGGTTATTTCGTTCCGGGTGGTGCTGACTATTTTTTTCTCTGGGAAGACCTTTACCGTGTGGCAAAAAGTGGCGGTTCCTCAGAAGTCAGCTGTGTACAAGTGGGATGAAGGAGTGAAGATGTGGTGAACTTTGTAAGCAAGGGATGAGATAACCGCGGAGTGGAGAGGCAGTTAGCGTTAGAGAGGGCGTTACCATGAAAAGATGGCTGAACAAAAAGATGGAAACGCACTGCCGAGGATTGTGTACAAAGGGGAGGTAAAAGTGGCTATTGAAGAGGAAACTGATCGAGGAATAGACTATTGCAGTTTTAAGTTCTTTTTTCTTGTGTGTGTGTGTGTGTGTGTGTGTGTTGTGTGTGTTTGTGCGTGTGTGTGTGTGTGTGTGTGTGTGTGTTGTGTAGTGTGTTTAGAGGATCCTTATCTATAGGAGCGGACGAGAACCTGCAACCTGGTTGAAGAAATATAGAATTTGATTAACACTAAATGAATTTAATACAAAGAAAACCTACTTACTACTACAATTGCGATCAGATTTTTTTCTATTATCTTGAAGTTGTACATATGCAGTAATTAATCCATTTTTATGTTCAATGTACAGAGAAAAAGAATTTGTTGACTGGGTATAAAAAGGTGAATAGGAGTGTAGTCACGATCCGGGTTTCTCAAACTGGGGGTCGCGACCCTCGAGGGTCGCGAAAGTCTTCTGGCGGTCTCGAGATTTCTAGAATGTGCAAAATGCATAGAGAACACAATTGCCTAATTTTATTACTATTTCTTTGTCCTCTATTTCAGTATGAAAACAAAACATTGCTTATCTTTTCCTAACCTTTAAATTACTAACAAAAAGGGATAACAGAACATATCTGCCTGTTTAGAAAAAGGTGATCCTGTCTCCCTTTGTCCGCCTTCCCTTGCCGTCAAGTCTTCACCGCCGCGCTCACTTACTGTCCACTATACTTGTACGTCGATGCCCAACCCTTGTTTATGCATTACAAATCCACATCACCAGTTTATACTTTATTTGGTGACTTATTTTTTTTGATGCCTGTGAAGCAGAATATATGAATGATTGCAACTGATTACGGTATCATTTAGTATTCATAATGTACCGAATATATATACCATAGAATGTTTATGATACGGAGTTAATAAGACTACTATAATGGGTGGGTATGTATTTACCTGTTGTGTTTTCAGGGCGCTGAGCTAACACTCTTGTGTCCCGTCTCCGTATCTACATTTTATCAATCTTTCTTTCAAACTGGGGCACATTTATGTGCCGAATCCCTCCTCATTCGTCCATTCCAACTATCTACTTCTACCTTTCTAAGAAGAACTGTAACTACTTCTTTATGTTGTTCAGGCATCTCCTCTTCGAGTTTTTTAAATTTCCTCTTGTGTATCGACTTTCCTTTTTGTTTCCGAGTTCATTAGCCTCTCATTGTCTGCTTTTTCCATCTTCGTTATCAGTTTACAAACTGTTATCAATCTCCATCTTTCTCTTCTCAAGTGTTTGGTACTTTAATTGTCCTTTATTTCCTCAACCTTTCCTCATAGTAAAGTTCTTTTAGCCCATGGTACATACCACTGCCTGGTACCATCTTTGTAGCCATTCTCTGTATCCTCTCCAACTTTTTCAATGTTTTCCCATTTCCATCACGTGACGCTTTATTCACATAAATTCCATTTCCCATCTTCTGCTCCATTCGTGGATCTTGTTCAGTCATTTGTATTGTTTTTCCCACTCTTTACGTTTGATTTTTCGCATAATAGTTGTTGCATCATCTGCCAAACAAACTCAGATACTTTATATGTCATCATCAGTATTGACATAAATCATGAACTTATGGTGGCCAGCACTGATCCTTGTGGTACCCCACTAAATACCCTTCTCCATTCAGATTTTTTTTATCCTTTACTACTCTTCTCATTTCTCTCCTCTCAATACTTTTCCATCCAAGTTTGATCATCCGGTTGAGTGTCCTCCTATTTGTTCATTATTTTCAAGTAGCCTCTAATGGACTTTATCAATGCCTTGTGTGTGTGTGTGTGTGTGTGTGATGTTTGTGTGTGTGTGTGTGGTGTGTCTGTGTGTTGTGTGTGTGGGAGTGTGTGTGTGTGTGTGTGTTGTGTGGTAGTGTGTGTGTTGTGTGTGTGGTGTGTGTGTGGTTTGTTGTTGCGCGATGCGTGCGTGCGTTGCGTGCGGCGTGCGCCGCGAGAGAGAGGGAAAAAAATGCAAATGTGTCAGATTGTCAGAAGTGCTTTTTGGTAATGTGGGGGGGGGGGGGGGGGGTCGCAAAGCCTTTCGAAATTATTTGGGAGAGTCGCAGGCCCAAAATAGTTTTGATAACCACTGGTCTAAATCGGCAGTGTTATTCAACTGTTTCTAAGTTCATGCACGTCCGGGAGCTTTCAGAAACATCATGTACCCTTTTCTCCTTTACGTTCGTATACAACTATCAAAATTACATAGAAACCATAGCCACACAAGAATACCGATACACCACGTGTGGGAAAGGATATATTTGGTGGACTTTTCAAGACGCAGTTTTTGTCAAACTCGTCGTGAAAGGTATGTCAATATCATTATACTTTTTCCCACACTTTGAGGCTGTATCTGCTATTTGGGTGGCATGGTTCTTCATATTTTTGCTACAGTTTTATACAGCTGATTGTAATATAGGAAACATACTATTATACTCATAATTTTATCCTACTTATCTGCAATTTTAAGTATATTTCTTCCATTACGAGGACACTTTGCAGTTTTCTTACCTAAAATGTGTTGGTTGCTGTGGCACTCGTATGTACACTGTCCAATGCCAGTAGCCCTGTCACGCAAGCCCCTTGTATCCCATGTTATACCCTTTGGAGAACTCTGCACTGGCTGCTAATCACTGGTCTAGATCTTTGTGTCGTGTTGATTGTCGAACCATTGCGAACATACTGACCTTATGTGTTAGAGGTTCAGTGACCATTGACATACATTGACCTATAGTTTTAAGGTTTATGAACCATTGGCATATGACCTATAGTTTTAGAGGTTTTTGTGAACCAATTGACAATTTGACCTATATTTTTAGAGGTTTGAGTGAAACCTTGACAATTGACCTATAGCAGAGGTTTAGTGGAACCATTGACATACTGACTCTAGTCTTAGGGTTTAGTGAACATTGGACATATTGACCTATAATTTAGAGGTTTAGTGAACCATGGACATAACTGACCTAGTAGTTTAAAGTTTTTAGTAAACCTTCTTGGACATATTGACCTATGTTTTTAGAGGTTTGTGAACCATTGGCCATACTGACCTATACGCTAGAGGTTTCGTGGACCATTTGGACATACTGACCTATAGCTAGAGGTTAGTGAAACCATTGGACATACTGACCTATAGCTTAGCGGTTTAGTGAACCATTGGAAACTGACCTAGAGCCTTAGAGGTTTTGTAGAACCATTGGACATACTGACCTATAGCTTAGAGTTTAGTGAACCATTGGACATATTGATCTATAGTTTAGAGGTTTGTGAACCATTGGACATACTGACCTATAGCTTAGAGGTTTAGTGACCATTGACAATTGACCTATATTTAGGAGTTTGAGGTGAACCATTGGACATATTGACCTATTGCTTAGAGGTTTAGTGGGGGGAAAAAAAAAACCATTGGACATACTGACCTATCAGCTTAGAGGTTTAGTGACATTGGACCTATTGCCCTATAGCTTTAGGGTTAGTGAACCTTGTACATAGATTGACTCTATAGCTTAGAGGTTTTAGGTGACCATTGGCATATTGACCTTAGCCTTAGAGGTTGAGTGAACCATTTGGACATACTGACCTATGCTTAGAGGTTTAGTGACCCTTGGACTACTGACCTATAGATTAGAAGTTTAGTGAACCATTGACATATTGAACTATAGCTTAGAGATTATGACCATTGGACATATTGTACCTATAGCTTAGACTTAGAAGGACTAGACTCCCCCATCCTGAAAACTATGTAGCCTATATGTTAATTAAGTAATCTATAACAATTATCAGGTTGGTGTAATTAACTTTAAGGGTGATGATGTATTCGTGTTTTAAAGCTTGTTTAAGATAGAAGTCGGGGATAAGTTTGTGTGGTGTGTGTGTGGTTGTGGTGTTTGTCATTTTTCTTTTTTTTAATTAGAGTTACAATTTGCAATGAGTCAGCAATACACCGTGTTTGCATCTTCAGTCCTTCCGGAGGAGCTCTTTGTTTGTTTGTTTGTTTGTCGTTCTTGTTTTTTTCGTCCATTCAAGGTTGTAAGTATGAGGAGTCTTTTCTCGGTAATGGTTTTCTTTGTCTTACTCCTCTATCCTGACCTTTTGTTTTATTTCTTCTTTATTTCGTTTTTTTTAATCATAATTATTGCTTCATCATCATCATCGTCATACACACACACACACACACACCCAGCACACACAACGACATGGACCACACACACACCACACAACACACACACAGGCCCAACACACACACACCACACACACAACACCTACCCCCCTAAACGGCTTTGGGCGTTAAAGCTCACGAGCTTATTTTGTTGTTTGTTCGATTCCCGTCCCCGCTCGTTCCCGGGGATTTTATCCACTGCAAATTAGGGCGGGTGTGTCCCCTTGTTCAAGCGGATGGTTGTTTGTGGGTGTGAGTATCCCAGCATTACCTAAGAAGTTAATTATTCCGTAATCATAAGCTGCAGTTCGCTCCGAGAGGTGAAACTGTGATCGCAGTTAGTCTTGCGTGGACAAGACCATGACTGGGATGACCGCGCGCACAGCACAACACACACACACACACAGCGTGTGTGTGTGTGTGTGTGGTGGTGGTGTGTTTGAAACGTATCTGTCTGAGCTATTTTTTTTTTTCTTTACCTTCTCTTTTGTGTGTTTTGTTTATGCTTTTTGTGAGACCTGCTTCTGTGTGTGTAATCTGTTTTTTTTTTTCTCTCTCTCTCATCTCTTCCTCTCTCTCTCTCTCTCCTCGTCTCTCGTCTTCTCTCTCGCTCTCTCTCATCTCTCATCTCTGTCTCCGACTCTCTCCTCTCTCACTCTCATCTCTCTCTCTCTTCTCTCTTCTCTCTCTCTCCTCTCTCTCTCGCTCTCTCTCGTCTCTTCTCTCTCCTACTCTCCTCTCTCTCTTCTCTCTCTCTCTCTCTCACATACACAATATAATGATTTTCTGTACGCAATTTTCCTCCCCTTATTATACATTCTCCTACGTGAGCTGACCTAACCCTGTGCTTCGTGGCCTTGTGTTGGCGTAGGGTGCATGTTTGTGTTTGCCTCGGCAGGGGCACCAGCGGAGGTCTTCTTGTTGTTACCAGCAGAGAGGGGTGAGGGGGAGGTGGGGTCTCTTGTTTACTCCCTTGTGTTTCGCTCTTTGGCTATTTGATGTTCATTTTTTGTTTGTATTTCAGTATTGTTCAGGTCTTGATCATTGTTATTGTTATTGTTTTGTTATTGTGTTTGTTGTATATTTCTTTTTCGTGTGTAATTTTGTGTTTTATGTGACTATGCTTTGTTTTTTTTGTTGATTTTGTTTTGTTTTGTTTTTTGAGGTAATGTAGATAGTTTTTTGGTCATTTTTGCCTTTTTGCCTTTGATTAGGATTGTTTTTGCTATTTGTTAGTGATTCGTGTTGATCGGCATTTTCATATCAATTTTTTTTCATGTTTTGCTTCGACTTTTCTTATAAGTGACCGCGTTTAGCATTCTGAAATTGCACATTTTTTTTTTTAACTTTATGTTGTCACCGATAATGTCTGGGGATATATACTAAACATTTCCGTATTGACTTTTATATTTTTAGATGTTTTGTTTTTTGCTCAGTTTCACTCTTATATTATTTTGACCAGGAGGTTTTGTTTCCCTAATACTTACTCACTCTATAGGGCAGCCATAAGCAATCCATTATTTCTCACTATTTACATTTATTTCCCTGACTGTCAGTGCTATGTATGCAGTGTTTCATCTTCAGACTTACTACGATATCCCTGGGTGGGCATTTTCGAAGGGAGCTCTAAACTACACACGCCTCTTAGCGTCCTAAGACGACTTAGTTCCGCTAAGAAGACGACTAAGGAAGCATTTTCGGGCGTCATCTTGAGCCTCGTGTAAGGGACAGAACCAACCCTTCTTAATGCCACCTAACCAATCTCGCGGGGCGAGAAGAAGTCTGTATTTGGCGGGAAATACGTTACCACGCTCGAAGGGAGTCCTCTCTTCTCTCTCTCCTCCCTCTCTCTCTCTCTCTCTCTCCTCTATCTACTCCTCACTCTCTCTCTCTCGACTCTCTCTGCAAATCTAAGATATAATCAATTGCTCTCCAGTCTCGTCTCGTCTCCTCGATCTCTCTCCTTGCATCTCTCATCTCTCCTCTTTTTCTTCTATTATTTCATTCTCCCAACTCTTCCACTTCTTCTTCCTTGATTGGCCGGATTATATATGTATTTCTGCTACAGTCAGCAGTGCAGTGCCCCCGCCCGAGGGGAGTCTGCTCCTCGTCTCTCTCTTCTTCTCCATCTCTCGTCCTATCTTACTCTCTCAGGTATCTCCGACGTTGCGGATCCTCTCGTCTCTCTCTCTATCTCTCGTCTCTTCTACATTCGACGATCTCGTCTCTCTCTCACACCTACTTTCTCATCTGCTCTCATCTTCGTCCTCTCACACCTCTCTCTCTCTCTCTCTCTTTCTATCATCTCTCATCTCTCATCTGCTCTTCTCGTTCCTCTCTCTCTCTTCTCTCTTCATCGCTTCTCTCTCTCTCTCTCTCTCTGGGTGGGTGTGTGTGTGCTGTCTTACTATTCAGCGCTTTCAATGTTGAACTTATTTTGAATGCGTTTTTTTGCTGCTGAGCGAGAGGAGAGAAGAAGAGAGAGAGAGAGAGGAGATGGAGAGGTAGAGGAGAGAGGAGAGACTTTGTAAGCCGTACAGACGAGTGGCAGTCTCTTTTTTTGCTCTCTCTCCACTTGTCTGAATTGATCGGCGTTACGGTCGTCATAAATTATTTCCTGAATTCTGATTATCTTGGTTTCGCTACCATCGCTTCCTCCTCTGCCTCCTCCTCCTCCTCCTCCTCCTCCTCCTCCTTACTCCTCCTCTCTCCATCCTCCTCCTCCTTCTCCTCATCCTCCTCCTCCTCCTCCTCCTCCTCGAGTGGAATGAAGGATACAGTATTGCACGTACTTGTGAGATTCTTTGGCATTAGCTTCTCTCGACAACACGAAATACACGCGACCGTTCAATTTCATCTCGTGTCAGAAATTAGTTCCTGAGGGTCACGGCGGAAATGTCTATGATCACACAGCCGCGGAGGGGAATGCTGGTCTGAACAATTTTTCTTCTTGTGGACTCAAAAGGAATGGGCAAAGAGAATAAAAAAAAGTTAACAACAAGGCCCCTAGCTCGCGTTCCGCCATAAAGAAGGAGCAGTAAGATTAAATAACAGAAAGGAAGGGTGGATTCAATTTAGTTCAGGAGGTGTCTTGATCAGGCTCAGATTGAAAATATTTAAGTCTGTAGGAAAGATGGAAAAACTTCACAACTGATCTTCACGTTTACAAGAAGAAGAAGAAAACAAAATAATACATTCACCATTGCGTTAGTTTTAAGAACGGAGAGTATAGAGTTGTACACATTAATCACCTAGTGATGATTCATACCTTATGGAGATATAGATGCACAGTCCTCTTTATAGATCAGAAAAGCCCAGTTAAAGTGAAGTGATGCGGTGTTTAAGTTTTGTCTGATCTTAACCCGATCACAGACAGTACACAGGACGAGACCCCCCGCCCATGGAGGAGCCCGCCCGTGCCGCCCGTTGAGCCGAGTAACCCGCGCCCATGGCCCGCTGACGGTGGTGGAGTGTTGAGCTACGTTATGCGCGTCACTCACCCAACCAAGGTGTCAAGAAGTTACTAAGCTAAGTTTACTTGGCTAGGTTACAGGGTCAGTTGATGTAGGCATGAGTTTACAGGTCAACACTGGTAGGCGATACGATGCATGTCAAAGATCCTCCTGCGTGCCTCCTAATGTTAGCAGCATCAGCAGCACAGCAGCAAGGTGGGGGGGAGGGGGCGGGGGCCTCAAGGCTCCTGGTGGGGGCTCGTAATATCCTCACATGTCCTAAATTTTAAGTTTCAGCTTTTCACCCGGTGTGCTTAGTTTAGAACTCTTGTCCGAATCCGTAAGTGCTCAAACTTGGACTGATTTTCTGTACCGTGAAAATGTTCATCATTTTGGTTTTTTATACTTGACGACTATGATGATGGCAGTGTTTTTTTGTCTTGGTCCCGTTAAGGGGAAGAGGGGGGAGGATAACCTTGCTTGCTTTCCTGTTTACTGTATTATTTCTTTTTCTCCCCCGTGGATGCGTCATTAGCAGCTACTGAAGCGGCTTTAACAGAGGGTGTGCCTACGGTCAACCACCTGACTTACTTGCCGCTGCCGGAAGGTCTAATGTCCTATGGTTCATCCCCGCCTCCGCCCCCTCCGCCGCCCGGGCTGCGTGGCCTGAGGCCTTTCGCTGCCTGCCACGCCCTCGCTGCATTATTACAGCATCGGCGCTCGAGCCCAGCACGCGCCAGGTCACCGCGGCGAGCACCCGAGGGCGAGGTGACCGACCGAGGGAGAAACACCGCGGGGGCGCAACGAAGATGAGAGAGAGGATTGAAGAAGAGGAGGAGGAGATACCTACCTTGGTGACTGGACTAAGTTTTAAAGTCCTCCTCCTCGAAGGCAGTAGGCTTAGTATGCTCCCGTCCACAGCTCCTCCTCCTCCAGCAGGCAGTATAAAGCCCCGGGAGTTGCTGCGGCCCTTCCATAGTAGTATAATTTGGAGAGGATAATAACGGCGCGTACCCCCGCCACAAAACTCACACTATTGAATTTTGAGTGCGCCTGAGTTTATTCACCCGTCCTCATGGAGTTGGATTTCTTGGATGAACTCAAAGGGCAACAACGGTATGGGGTTAGAGTAGGATGGAGTAACGAGGAGTCAGGAAGAGTAGCAGGAGAGTATGAGATATGAAATAGAGGAGTAGGGTAAGGAGTAGAACGAAAGGAAAGAGTAGCGGAGGAGTGTGATATATGAAATAGAATACAAACCAAGGCAATATGAAAGGCTGGAATTGTTGAATGAAAGTAGGAAAGGAAAGAGAAAATTTGGGTACAGAATGAGGAATATTTGGAGGGATGAAATAGTAAAATAGAAGGAAAAATGTGAATAAGAAAGAAAAGGAAATAGGAGCGACACTTGGTAGGATAGCGTGAGTGAGCGAGTAAGTTTTGAAAAAAAGCAGTAATAAAGAGATGTAGAGAGAGAGAGAGAGGGGAAGAGAGAGAGAGAGAGAGAGAGAGAAGAGAGAGAGAGAGAGAGAGGAGAGAGAGAGAGGAGAGAGAGGAGAGAGAGGGGAGAGAAGAGAGAGAGAGAGATTCAGATTCAGATTCAATACTTTTATTCACAATTAACATTTGTGAAAAAGACAGTTTCAGGATAACAGCCCTTATCGCGGTAACAGATTTTACTGGTAAATATGTAATTGATAAAATAGTACAAGCAATTGAGTACAATGGCAGTTGTAGAAAGGCTACCTATAGAGAAGCACAGAGGAAATCATTTTAGTTCTTGTTGTCCTTTATATCAATCACCTAATGGCAACAGAATTCGGGATCAGAGAGAGAGAGAGAGAGATAGAGAGAGAGAAGAGGAGAGAGAGAGAGGGGAGAGAGAAAAGAGAGAGAGGGGAAAAGAGAGAGAGAGAGAGAGAGAGAGAAAAGAGATTGGCGTAGTTAGGCCTGGGCATTGGGGGCTGTAGCCCCGAATGTTTTATGAATAGCTCTGAATAGCCTTTTTTTGTTTTACTTTTTTTTATAAATATAAGAATAGCTCTGACTGAGGCCAACACAAAATTATAGTAAGAAATTATATATTTGGTTAGATGTTGCTTGGCATTATGCTGATGGCGTCCATCAAGGGCCTAAACTATGGAATAATTTGCCTGCTTGCATCATTCATTCTGGAAGTCTGTGCACTTTTAAGTCTAGGCTTAGAAATTTACTTCTAAGTGACCCTAAGTGAACTTTAAAGTGTTTTCTCTTTTCAAATACTTTGCATATTTTATTATTAGTATTATAAAGATATATCAAGTGACTTTTAGTTATACTTTCAATGTCTCTTTTGACTGATTTTTTGTGTAAAAAACTTTCATTTATGTGACTTAGATTTTTCTTTATTAGCATGATATGTATAGGACATCTATGATGTAAGTTTGAGAGAATAGCCATGTTTCATGGAAATAAAAAGATGTATTAATATTTTTTATTACTCTTTCTCTCTCTCTCTCTCTCTCTCTCTCTCTCTCTCTCCTCTCTCTCTCTCTCTCTCTCTCTCTCTCTCTCTCTCTCTCTCTCTCTCTCTCTCTCTCTCTCATTCATAAAATAGCCTGAACACGGATATTAATGCATAATCTATATTTATTTACTAATAACTATAAAAATAATAATAACAATAATAATAATTATAATAAGATAATATGGATAAAGATAATAGGATAGTGATGTTCAGACATATTTTGAAATATGTGGTGGAGGCGATCACTCCACGTGGGCCCCTCGTGTGCCCCGCCACGCGGCAAACCCAGTTCCTTCACGGCGGCATGACACTCCTGCGCGCTGTCTTGCACCCCTTTGATATGCAGCCTGCGGCGTGCAGGGTCCAGCAGGACCTGAACGGAGTAGGGGCCTTCCAGGTAGTGGAGGTAACACTCATCAGACCCCGCCAGTCGCTCCACGTTTTTCGAGGCACGATGAGGCTTCGCCGCACCTCTTGATTGACCTCCTCGTCCTCCTGTCCGTCAGAATTTGGTTGCATATTCTGTGAGGACTCAGCCGGTATTTCCCCGCCTGGTGCGGGCAAGGCCAGTGACTTGCGTGTCCCGTGGCCGTCGAAGCGGAGGTATGAGTCTTGTCGGGGCATCAGGGCGTCACAGGTAAAATCCGGGAACTCCACAACGAACAAGCGTCGCAGCAGTGGCAAAAGAGGCGCTACTACACAGTGCTGTGCCTCACTGAGACACAAGCGACGGTCTGGTTCCTTCAGTAGTAATGCGGTGCACACATGTTGCCGGCGGCGGGGCCATGGCAGGGTGTGCCGGGCCCAGGGGAACCCCGCCACCAGGGCCACAGACACAACCACCACCACCACACACACGACCACCACAAAACCCCAGCACAAACATGTTTTTGCTCTTGTTCTGCCCGCTGCACCTGCCTCTGCAGACAGGCCGCCGTTCCTTGCTGCCCAACACCAGGGGCAGCACTTCCCGCCAGCTGCGCCGGGGGGGAAACCACACTCCCCAAGGGGGTTCCTTGGGAGGGGCCCGCCACGACGCGGCGGCCAGGCGCCCCCCGCACCTTCCCCAGCAGGTGGTGTGGGGCCCTGCGTCACGCCACCCCGCATCGCCTGGCGCAGCTTGTCGCCCTCGAACAACCAGGTTCACCAGCACGAGGGTGAGCGCCACCCCCCAACCACCAACACACCGACCACGCGCACACATCTCAGGTTGACTTTGTTATTCATTTCTGATATTAATATATATTGTGAGGAAAGTAGTGGAAAAAACCGCGGCAATGAGGGTCCTCAAAAGGGGATGGCAGTGGAGGGGACCCTGGCCTGAAACAAAGGGTCGCCGCCTGGCCCCTACAGGGTCTCGCTGTCTGGGTCTTGCTGCACACAACATTATAAGCCAAGTCACATTTTTCATCTGTAAGATCATGGTAATACTATTATTTTAAGATATGGTAATACTATTACTCTCATGTATTGATAGTATCTGTTGACGCTCACTGAGCAGCGTCACCCAAACACAAGGGTAACATACTTTATGGAAGATTATTCATATTTCCCTTCTTTTCTAGCATTTTTCTAGTTTCAATTTCCTTATTTCACTTTATTTGGTTGTATATTCAGATTTTTTCCTCGTATTTCTTCTCATCCCTTTCTTGCCCATCTAATACCTTGTTCTTTTCTCCATTTAATCATTCCTTTTTCCTTGTCTCCTTTTTTCATTTCCTAGCTTTTTCTCTTCATTTTTCTCGCCTTTCTAAGTTTCTATCCCGTGATCACTTCATTCCTTCCTCACCTAACTACTTCATTTCCATTCCTCATTCACTCATTCCCAGGAGAAAGGGAGAGTAAGGAAGGAAAGAAGGAAAGAGAAATGGAGGAAAGAAGGGGATGGAGTAAGTAAATGAGGAAGGGAGATTATGGAGTAAAGGAGTTGGGCATCAGCTGTTAGACACCCCTGTCAGCGGATAGACACCTATCCGCGCCAGAATTTTTAATTATCCTCAAAACCCGAAGCAAAACAGTAACTAAGCTATTTTCAACGCCAATTTGCTAAGAGAAGTATGTAGACATTGATTGCAATGATATTGTAAGATAATAGTAAAGACATGTACTCTAAACAGCGAAGCCGACCGGACACCCCTGCCGCCATCTTTTACCCCAGCAGGAAAAACATCCCCACGGATTGACCACAGGCCACATTTTTTACCCTAGTTAGTAAAATTCGTAGACTCCGTCTGTCCTCCCTCCCTCCCTCCCTCCCTCCACACTCATTATCTCTCTCTCTCTCTCTCTCTCTCTCCTCTCTCCTCATTCCTCTTCTGTCCTTCTCTTCTCTCCCCTCTCTCTCTCTCTCCCCTCATTTTTTCCCTCTCTCTCCCCTCTCTCTCTCTCTCTCTCTCTCTTTTCTCTCTCTCTCTCTCCTCTCCTCATACACACACAAAAACGTAAAAATTGGAAATAAAATATATTCGTAAATAACAGATATTATTTCAGCAAGATTATAAAGTGAGTGAGAGAGAGAGAGAGAGAGAGGAGGAGGACGAGATAAGAAGGATTTGACCGTCGGTCAGTAGGGGACTCTCTCTCCTCTCTCTCTCTTCTCTCTTCTCTCTTCTCTCTTCCTCTCTCTCTCTCTTTCTCGCTCATCTTCTCTCTCTCCTCTCTCTCTCTCCTTTCTCTCTTTGGATTTATTTCGTTTGCCCTTTTCCCCAATCTCTTTTTTTTTTTTTTTGTGTTCCTCTCTCTCG
>JACEEZ010012736.1:0-2500 GCA_016584305.1 Chionoecetes opilio
AAAATTTTAAAAAAAAAAGGATAAAAAGGAAAAAAAGGAAAAGAGAAGAATTACACGAAAGAAGACAATAAACAAGAAGAGGAAGACAGAAAAAAAGGAATTCCAAACCCCTAAAGTATGCACCGGGAAATTTTTGATAAACCCTTGCAACAATGAGGGGGTGGCGCGCCCGACACCCTGCCTTTGGCGTTTAAATAAACCCTTTTATAAGGGGGGACAAGGTTTCCAGATCCTTTTTATGCATGCTTTGATATGTGATACGATCCCATAAAATTAAATTAAAAGTAGCATGAAGTATAGTCCCTTCACGGGAGCGCAAAATTTTAGCAAAATTTAAAACGCGTTTTTCTCAAAACTATATAAAATGAACATAAAATTTTTTTTGCTTTTTTTTTTTGGCCACGATTTTCACGAAACTTTAGGACACACAAAAATCAAATATCGTAGAAAAAAATCTGTCGGTTTTTTTTAAAAGGGCTTAGTTTTGATATAATGGGAAAATTTAATTTTTTTTATTTTTTTTATTTTAAAATTTTTTTCGCAAACAGTTTAAAAAAAAACAAAAAAAAAAAGTTAGAAACAATGAATTATCAGATGGGTTTTGTCAAAAGGGAAATGGTCAAAAAAAATGGCTGAGAAAAATAAATTCAAAATTCATAAAAAACCCAAAAAAAATAATTTTCTTACATTTTTAAAAATTTTTATTTCACTGATCGTTGAAATTTTCATGTGATAACAAGAGTACTAATATACAAAACAATAAATTATTCGACCGTAGATGAAATTTTAATTATGGGAAACTTCTCAAAAGGGAAAAGGGAAAAAAAATACCCTTTAAAAATTTGGTATACCATTTTTTTATTCTCCATTTTCTTTATTTTCTTTCTTTCCAACGATTTTATTCTCCCTGTGTGTCTTTTCTCTCCCCTTCTTTTCTCCTCTCTCTCTCTCTCTCTTCTCTCTCTCTCTCTCTCTCTCTCTCCTCTCTCTCTCCTTCCCCTCTCCTCTCTCCCCTCTCCCTTCTCTCTTCTTCTCTCTCTCTCTCTCTCTCTCTCATTGTATTCACGCTTCGATGAGATAAGTAAATATAAAAGGTCAGAGTTAAAAAAGTATGATATTTTTAGTGGGGGGAAATAAACCCTTTAAATACTTCTGTGTTGAAGGAGGGATTCTTTTATTCTGTGTGTGTGTGTGTGTGTGTGTGTGTGTGTGTGTGTGTGTGTGTGTGTGTTGTGTGTCGGGGGCTGTTTTGGTGTGTGTGTGTGTGTGTGTGTGTGTGGGTGTGTGTGTGTGCGTGCTGTTTTGTTTTGTTTTGTTTTGTTTTGTTTTTCACGCAAATTGACACATCTTGATATTAAGAGACAAGGATATAGAGAAGGGAGCGAGGAGAGAGAAGGGAGAGAGGAGAGAGTAAAAAGAAAGGAAGGGAAGGAAGAAAAAAAAGTAGAAAGAGGAAAACAGTAAAATAAACGATACAGTAAAGAATAAAAAGTAAAGAGAGTAAATAACATAACATTCCTACCAATTTTCATATACGCTGCAAAATCGATAAACCACAAAATACATTGATCATAAAACAGTAAGATACCCGACCAATCAAAACACGTCACACAGCCACACAGACCAATAGGAGGGAGACGAATGGCGTGCGTGACGTTCTTGTCAGTGTCAGTATCAGTCATGACAGACACTCGCGTAATGCAAACTCAAACGTTATTCTTGAGACGCGGAAGACGAATGAGGGATCAGGGCATGCCAGGAACAGAACTCACGTCTCTGTTTCCATTCCAAGCCTTTATTCTCTCTCTCTCTCTCTCTCTCTCTCTCTCTCTCTTCTCTCTCTCTCCTCTCTCTCTCTCTCTCTCTCTCTCTCTCTCTCTCTCTCTCTCCCCTCGTTCTGTGTTTTCTCTCTCTTCTCTCTCTCTTTCTTGTCTGTCTGTCTGTTCTGTCTTCTTCTCTTCTCTCTTCTGTCGGGTCTGTTGTCTGTCGCTCTCTTTCAATCTCTCTCTCTCTCTCTCTCTCTTTCTCTCTCTCTCTCTCTCTCTCTCTATCTCTCTCTCTCCTCTCTCTCTCTCTCTCCTCTCTCTCTCTCTCCTCTCTCTCTCTCTCTCTCTCTCTCTCTCTCCTTTGTCTAATTTAAATCCTATTTTCTCTCTCTTCTCCTTTCCATTCCATTCTCCAATCCTGTCTATCACTCCTACGACTCAGTTTATGATCGTAGTATTTTCATGCTCTACCTATGCTACTACCTGCTCCTACGCTCACGACTCACTTACGATCGTTCCATGCCCTACCTTGCTATACGATCCCATCCAGGGGAAGTATTATTGATGTCAGTCATCGCCGGTTATGTGTGGAGAAAAATTTGGAGGTGGTCGAAGTTTAAAAGATTTAAGGGGGGGAGAGAGAGAGCAGAGAGAGAGATGAGTGAGTGAGATGATGAGAGAGGAGAGAGAGAGATGAGAGAGAGGAGAGAGAGAGGAGATGAGAGAGAGAGAAG
>JACEEZ010012736.1:7500-40000 GCA_016584305.1 Chionoecetes opilio
ACTTTACTTTCCTTTCCTTTTTTTATGGTTGGGATCTTTTATTTTCCTTTCCGTATATATTTATTTTTCTTAAAGGAATTTTTAGAGGTTCTCATGTGCGTATATTTCTGGTGCTGACGATGATGGTAATAATGGAGGGCGTGAAAATGGTATTGAAATAAGTCATGATGGTAATAATGGAAGGCGTGAAAATGATATTGAAATAAGTCATGATGGTAATAATGGAAGCCGTGAAAATGGTATTGAAATAAGTCATGATGGTAATAATGGAAGGCGTGAAAATGGTCCTGAAATAAGTCATGATGGTAATAATGGAAGCCGTGAAAATGGTCCTGAAATAAGTCATGATGGTAATAATGGAAGCCGTGAAAATGGTAGTGAAATAAGTCATGATGGTAATAATGGAAGGCGTGAAAATGGTCCTGAAATAAGTCATGATGGTAATAATGGAAGCCGTGAAAATGGTCTGAAATAAGTCATGATGGTAATAATGGAGGCGGAAAATGGTCCTGAAATAAGTCATGATGGTAATAATGGAAGGCGTGAAAATGGTAGTGAAATAAGTCATGATGGTAATAATGGAAGGCGTGAAAATGGTAGTGAAATAAGTCATGATGGTAATAATGGAAGGCGTGAAAATGGTAGTGATATAAGTCATGGATGGTAATAATGGAAGGCGTGAAAATGGTAGTGATATAAGTCATGGTGGTAATAATGGAAGGCGTGAAAATGGTAGTGATATAAGTCATGATGGTAATAATGGAAGGCGTGAAAATGGTCCTGAAATAAGTCATGATGGTAATAATGGAAGGCGTGAAAATGGTCCTGAAATAAGTCATGATGGTAATAATGGAAGCCGTGAAAATGGTCCTGAAATAAGTCATGATGGTAATAATGGAAGCCGTGAAAATGTCCGAAATAAGCATGAGGAAAATGGAGGGCGTGAAATGGTCCTGAAATAAGTCATGATGGTAATAAATGGAAGGCGTGAAAAGTAGTGAAATAAGTCATGATGGTAATAATGGAAGCGTGAAAATGGTAGGAAATAAGTCATGATGGTAAAATGGAAGGGTGAAAAGGTAGTGAAATAAGTCATGGTGTAATATGAGCGTGAAAATGGTTAGTGAAATAAGTCATGGTGTAATAATGGAGGGCGGAAATAGTCCTAAATAATCATGATGGTAATAGGAAGGCTGAAAATGGTGAGTGAAAAAGTCATGATGGTAAAATGGAAGGGTGAAAATGCGTAGTGAATAAGTCATGAGTAATAATGGAAGCTGAAAATGGTAGTGAAATAAGTCATGATGGTAATAATGGAAGGCGTGAAAATGGTAGTGATATAAGTCAGTGTCTTAATAAAGGGGCGACGGGGAGATGAAGTGGGGAAGGAAGATGGATTTGAAGGCGGCTGCTGCGCGGGCCAGGAATATGAGCTACGTGATGGCCTCGAGGAACAAAGAGTCTCGTGAAAACTGTGAAGAGTCTATGCGAAAGGAAAAAGGAAATAGAAGAAAATTGAAACTATAGTATTGTCCCGTTGAAAAGTGTTTGTTTGGGGGAAAAAAATACTGTAAACGGTAGATAATTTTTAGGAAAGCATACAGGTGTGATTACGAAATAGAAGTAGAATTATGCGAAATAGAAGTAGAATTATGCGAAATAGAAGTAGAATTATGCGAAATTGAAGTAGAATTATGCGAAATAGAAGTAGAATTATGCGAAATAGAAGTAGAATTATGCGAAATAGAAGTAGAATTATGCGAAATAGAAGTAGAATTAGAAATAGAAGTAGAATTATGCGAAATAGAAAGATAGAATTATGCGAAATAGAAGTAGAATTATGCGAAATAGAAGTAGAATTATGCGAAATAGAAGTAGAATTATGCGAAATAGAAGTAGAAATTATGCGAAATAGAAGTAGAATATGCGAAATAGAAGTAGAATTATGCGAAATAGAAGTAGAATTATGCGCAAATAGAAGTAGAATTATGCGAAATAGAAGTAGAATATGCGAAATGAAGTAGAATTATGCGAAATAGAAGTAGAATTATGCGAAATAGAAGTAGAATTATGCGAAATAGAAGTAGAATTATGCGAAATAGAAGTAGAATTATGCGAAATAGAAGTAGAATTATGCGAAATAGAAGTAGAATTATGCGAAATAGAAGTAGAATTATGCGAAATAGAAGTAGAATTATGCGAAATGAAAAAGAAAATGGAAACTAAGGAGTATATAAGAATTGAAAAAAGAAATTGAAGCTGTGAAAATTGTAAACTATGCGAAATGAAAAAGAAAATAGAAACTGTAGTACTGTCCCGCTGAAAAATTATCGCCGGTGAAAAATACTGCAAACGATACCTAGATAATTTTAGATAAAACATTTAGTGTGAATACGAAATAGAAGAAGAAAATAATATTTTCTACTTCTCTACGTTTTTCATTTCGCATATTTAGAGAAATGAAAAAAAGAAAATGGAAACTGGAGTCCTGTTGAAAAATAATCGTGAATGGAAAATACTGCAAATGGTAGAAAACTTTAGTCTGATATAAATAAAAAGTAGAATGACGAAATAGAGTAGAATGTTACAAAATCCGACATGTAGGAATAGGAAAATATCTTAAAATATCTATGTATGTATGTATGTATGTATGTATGTATGTATGTATGTAGCAGCAGTGGCAGAAAGGAAAATATATAACGTCAAGGTGTTTGCAAAATTGGAAATCCTCTTCTTGCCTCGCCTCAGGAAAAGATCTCTTGTCATGCGAAGTCCCGGCGGCATTTGGCGGTGAAGAGGAAAACCACACACGCCAAGACCGAGAAAGTGGATGTGGTAACAGAAAGTGGAATGCTGTAACAGAAAGTGGAATGTTGTAACAAAGTGGAATGCTGTAACAGAAAGTGGAATGCTAGTAACAGAAAGTGGAATGCTGTAACAGAAAGTGGAATGCGGTACGAAACAGAAAGTGGAATGCAGTAACAGAAAGTGGAATGTGGTACGAAACAGAAAGTGGAATGCGGTACGAAACAAAAGTGGAATGCAGTAACAGAAAGTGGAATGCGGTACGAAACAGAAAGTGGAATGCTGTAACAGAAAGTGGAATCCGGTACGAAACAGAAAATGGAATGCGGTACGTAACAGAAAGTGGAATGCGATACGTAACAGAAAGTGGAATGTAGTAACATAGCTGCATAGTTTTTTAGTCACATATTTAATACTACTTGACAATTTTTTACTATTACGTCTCAGGGTACCAAAAACCTAAGTGTCTACAAAATACTTCAAATGATAAAGTCTAACAAGCTTCTCAAAACGTGCTAAGTGTAATTCGGTCAACGCCACACTCTCATGCACATTGTACCCTGTCACCCTTTTCTTTCGCGTCTCAGTGTACCAAGAACCTAAATGTCTGCAGCAAAATACCTCAAATGATAAAGTTTTACAAGCTCTCAAAACCAAAATACCTCAAATGATAAAGTTTTACAAGTTCTCAAAATGGGCTAAGTGTAATTCGGTCCACACCACACTCTCACATCGCACCCTATCACCCCGTCTATTGGATTCCCTGGCTGATAAAAGAAAGAAATATGATGGAGCGCACTGGCCTTCGTGATAGAGAGGGAGATTGAAGAAGACGAGACGAAAGAAAAAAAATTAACAGCTTCGGATGATCACACGATATCGCTCAGGCAGAGAAGACAAGACAGACGAGGTGCAGAGATGAATGGGGGAAGAGGTGCAGAGATGAATGAGGGAAGAGGTGCAGAGATGAATGAGGGAAGAGGTGCAGAGATGAATGAAGGAAGAGGTGCAGAGATGAATGAGGGAAGAGGTGCAGAGATGATGGAGGGAAGAGGTGCAGAGATGAATGAGGAAGAGGTGCAGAGATGAATGAGGGAAGAGGTGCAGAGATGAATGAGGGAAGAGGTGCAGAGATGAATGAGGGAAGAGGTGCAGAGATGAATGAGGGAAGAGGTGCAGAGATGAATGAGGGAAGAGGTGCAGAGATGAATGAGGGAAGAGGTGCAGAGATGAATGGAGGATGAGGTGCAGAGATGAATGAAGGGAAGAGGTGCAGAGATGAATGAGGGAAGAGGTGCAGAGATGAATGAGGGAAGAGGTGCAGAGATGAATGAGGGAAGAGGTGCAGAGATGAATGGGGAAGAGGTGCAGAGATGAATGAGGGAAGAGGTGCAGAATGAATGAGGGAAGAGGTGCAGAGATGAATGAGGGAAGAGGTGCAGAGATGAATGAGGAAGAGGTGCAGAGATGAATGAGGGAAGAGGTGCAGAGATGAATGAGGGAAGAGGTGCAGAGATGAATGAAGGAAGAGGTGCAGAGATGAATGAAGGAAGAGGTGCAGAGATGAATGAGGGAAGAGGTGCAGAGATGAATGAGGGAAGAGGTGCAGAGATGAATGGAGGATGAGGTGCAGAGATGACTGGGGGAAGAGGTGCAGAGATGAATGGGGGAAGACAGGGCCGTTTCTTACTCTATGTCTATGTGAATTACGCGGTTGCATAAGGCCCTCGAAGCCACCAAAAAGTCCCCAAGCAGCCATTATTTGCTTTTTTTTAGAATCTAGTCTCTTTTCCCTTAAAGTGCACCAGATTGATGCATTTAAATATTAAAGGCGTGCCCCCGGACCACCTTAGAGAGCTTGGAATCCCCACACTATAGTTTTACAAAATAGGGCCCCCAAACAGCATTTCGCATAGGGGCCCCAAAAGGCTAGAAAGCGCACTGGGGGAAGAGGTGCAGAGATGAATGGGGGAAAAAGCGGCACATGGAGAAATAAAGCGTTACAAATGGTAGCACTATTTTCATAAGATCAATAGTTGGATTTTAGTTGTGCATCATTTTGTAAGGGACAGAGGGAGGGCCAACCAACATGGAAACACAAAAAATTGGTTCGTTCTGAGAGTTTGCAGTGGTCTTTTTTTTTTCTCTCCCTCTCTACTCTCTCTCTCTCTCTCTCTCTACTCTTCTCTCTCTCTGCTCTCTCTCTACTCTCTCTCCTCATCTCTCTCTATATGCGCATGTTTTTTCACACTGCATATATAACGTCTCGTTACTTCTTCTCGCTAGCCAAATGGAAGATTCAGAGATGAGCGAGAGAGAGAGAAGCCGAGCGCGAGGAGAGAGCCGAGAAAAGAGAGAGAGAGAGACGAGAGATGAGAGAAAGAGAGAGGAGAGGAGAGACGAGAGAGAGAGAGAGAGAGAGAGAGGAGAGAGAGCGAGTTTGAGGATGAGAAAGGAGGACAGGGAGGGAGAGACGAGAGAGAGGAGGAGAGAGAGAGAGAGAGGAGAGAGAATTTATAAGGAGTGGTATTTAGGAGATATATAAGGAGTGGTAAATACAGTGGTTTAGGTGTGAGAGAGAGAGAGAGAGAGAGAGAGAGAGAGAGAGAGAGAGAGAGAGAGAGAGAGAGAGAGAGAGAGAGAGAGAGAGAGAGAGAGAGAGAGAGGGGTGGTAAATAGAATGGTTTTGGTGGGTGAGAGGGTACAGCAGGAAGCAAGGCAAGGCACCGCTGTAATAATACCTTGGAAATATTGCCTCCTAAACCTCAAGGTGGCGGCTGCTGTTTGTAATATGAGTGGAGGTCTTTTATTGCATCTTACATAGGGTTTTGGTATCACTGTTATATTTCTTTTGTTTAACCTACTGCCACGACTTTTTACGGGAGTTGAGCTACAAAAAAAACATGTTATAAATATACTAAATATGAAGAATACGAGAGAAAAAATTAAGAAAATGAAAAATAGGAAGAACAAAATACGAAGAAATGTTTGTTGGCCATATTGTATTTTTTTTTTTGTAATCAAGGAAAAAAATGTTGATATAGATAACTTAATTTTATTTTTTGTGATTTAGTTAGCTCAGAGAGAGAGAGAGAGAGACGTGGAAGAGAGAGAGAGAGAGAGGAGAGGAGAGAGAGAGAAGAGAGAGAGAGAGAGAGAGAGAGAGAAGAGAGAGAGAGAGAGAGAGAATATTGAAAAAAATGTTAGTTATACCCAAATTGTACTTTTTTCTATTAATCAAGGAAAAACATATTGATATAGATACCTTAATTATATTTTTAGTGTGATTTAGTTAGGTCAGAGAGAGAGAGAGAGAGAGAGAGAGAGAGAGAGAGAGAGAGAGAGAGAGAGAGGAGAGAGAGAGAGGAGAGAGAGATGACGAGAGAGAGAGAGAGAGAGAAGAGAGAGAGAGGAGAGAGATGAGAGAGAGAGAGAGAGAGAGAGAGAGAGAGTATTGAACAGTTTCCCAGAGACTTCTATTTCGGAGCATAAATTTGAAGATATTGGTTAATCCCTGAATTAAGAAGGTGGATAGAAATAGGAATGGAAAATGGCTTATGTTTGGGAAGAGGAGAAGGGTCGTATTTAAAGCTAGAATAGGAGAGTTTATGTCGTTGGAAGTAGATATGGAGAATAGATAAAAAGGAGAGAGAGAGAGAGAGAGAGAGAGAGAGAGAGAGAGAGAGAGAAGAGAAGAGGAGAGAGAGAGAGAGAGAGAGGAGAGAGAGAGACGAAGAGAGAAGTTAGAGAGAGAGAGAGAGAGAGATATCATAGAATAGTAAGAATAGTTTAAATAAAAGAGAGAGAGAGAGAGAGAGAGAGAGAGAGAGAGAGAGAGAGAGAGAGAGAGAGAGAGAGAGAGAGAGAGAGAGAGAGAGAGAGAGAGAGAGAGAGAGAGAGAGAGATACCTCATTACATCATACATGTCACACGCACATAAAAAAAATAAAAATTATTACTAAAAAAACATTAAAAAAAGAATACTATACATCAAATAGTTACTAATTTCATGTTCAGGACACGTTATGTAGCGTGTAACGTTTAGTAATGTCCATAATGAGCCGTGAGTAACCATGCGTGTCTTCAACTAGTAACAGACCCGCCACCGTTACTGTTACTACTGCATAGGACGGTAAAAATAGCTCCAGTAACTCAATTAATTCTAAAATGTTGAAGTCATATATTTTCATGTTTCCAATTACTGACAATTTTTTTATTTTTAACATTTTTGTGCTGTGTATGTCAGGAGAATTTTATTACGTTACTGATAGCCATAGTAACAGACAAAGCTGCTCTTCATCATTGTATAGGAAAAAAATAATGTATATATGTTTACTATGGACAGAGATTTAAAGAGATTTTAACATGTTTTAAGAGTATAATTTTATTGTTTTTTTTAATTTCATATTTTTGTTTTATTATTGGTTTATTGTTTGTATAAAAGCGTAGTGGTTTATCGGTTATTATATATTGTAAACATGTACATAAGGTAGAATAATAGTTTGGAATGCTATTGGATATGAAAAAAGAAATATGAAATGATAGGATTTTATATATTTTTTGTTATTGGTGGCAGTGAGATAAGATATTTACGTTAGAGAGAGAAGGGGAGACGAAAAGAGAGGGGGAGAGGGAGAGAGGAGAGAGAGAGGGGAGACAAGCGAGAGAGGAGAGGGGAGAGAGAGAGAGACGAGAGAGAGAGAGAGAGAGAGAGAGAGAGAGAGAGAGAGAGAGAAGGAAAAAAAGACCCAGACAAATACACAGAAACAAATATTGGATCGTAAGTTCAGTAATGATAAAAGAAATGAAGAAAGGCAGGAAAGAAAAAAAAAATGAAAGCGTGAGAATTTGATGGAGTGGAGGATGGAGGAAGAAGAGGCAAGACTTGAGGATGAGGATGATGAGGATTAAGTGGAAGAGGTGGAAACTTGCGTGGAGGGAAGTTTTTTTGGGGAAGTGAAGTGAAAATGTAATAGTTTCCTGGAAAATTTGATACATTATGAATTTGTTTCCCTGCGGCCTCGAGTTTCCAATGATTTCTGAGTATAAAGTTTTAGAAAGTGTATTTTAGGGTAATTTAGACTTGAATGATGTTAATTGGTTACGTTGTTTATATTGGTGCTCTTAAAAATACTCATTATTTTGTTCCATTATCCTGGTTTTAAAAGCTTACATTATTGTTGCTACAAGAAAATTAGGAATAATATTTGCTTATAAAAGTAGAGCAAGAAAGAAAACATAAAGGAGAAGGAGGAAGAACAAAAGAAAAGAGGAGGGTAAATATAACAATTAATATGAAAGAGGAAAAATAGAGGAAAAGGGAACGGAGGAGGAAAATCAGGGGGAGGACAGGAGGATAAGGAGATGAGGGAAAAGGAGGACAAGGAGGAGTAGGAGGAGGAGGAGGAGGAGGAGGAGGAGGAGGAGGAGGAGGAGGAGGAGGAGGAGGATAAGGAGGAGGAGGAATACAAAGAAATACAATGAAAGAACAGACAGCAACAGCACTACTGGGCCAAACGAGGCTGCCTGTGTGACTGCTTTCTACTACTATAGTTTCTACGTGTTAGAGGTAAAATAATAGCAAAGTTGAAGGAGGAGAAGGAAGGGGAGGACGAGGACGAGGAGAAAGGAGACAAGGGAGGAGGAGGAAGAGAAAGAAGACTAGGGAGGAGGAGGAGGAGGAGGAGGAGGAGAAAGGAGACGAGGGAGGAGAAGGACGAGGAGGACGAGGAAGCAGCAAGAGGAGGAGGAAGTATCGTGGGAAACATGTCATGATGTGTTTATGAGACAACAACACGAACACACAATTTCACTTCGGGGAGAAATTTTTCTCAGCCCGCCAAAGTTTTTTTTCTGTGTTGGCCGTGAGATTCGTTACGGCAAGGCGTGACAGCGTGTCGTTATACTCGTTTTGCGCGGGAGAACACTGGAATGGAAAGGAAGGAGGAGGAGGAGGAGAAAGGAGGAGGAGGAGATTGAGGAGAAGAAGGAGGATAGAAGAAAATACTCAATATCTCCTGAAAATATCCGATTTATGAACAAAGACAAAAAAACAAAGAAAACGAGACAAAAGACAGAGAGAACAGAAAAGAAGACAGTAAAAGAGATAAGACAGACAAAGAGAAATAGAAAATGAGTAATAAGGGAATTAGAAGAAAATATGATGGTGAAATTTGGAGTAAAGGGAAGTAGGCGGCGGAGTAGAATAAATTGTGTAAAAGGGACACAAGAAAAAAATGAAAGGGAGAAAAAGGAAACAGAATGGAAGGTGAAGTGGTAAGAGAGAGAAAAAGAAAGAGAAAAGAGAGCAGAAGCATAATTTCTCTCTCTCTCTCTCTCTCTCTCTCTCTCTCTCTCTCTCTCTCTCTCTCTCTCTCTCTCTCTCTCTCTCTCTCTCTCTCTCTCTCTCTCTCTCTCTCTCTCTCTCTCTCTCTCTCTCTCTCTCTCTCTCTCTCTCTCTCTCTCTCTCTCTCTCTCTCAGTTCCAGTCCGGTAATTATCTCAACTTATATTATAATTAGCCTCGACCTCTGAAGCTTGAGAGTATATTTCAGAGGCAAACTTTAAATCGCCGTTCACCCCAACTTATAAAAAGATATATTTCCCCCTTCCCCTCCTCCCCCTCCTTCCCCCCTTCCCCTCTCCCCTTCCCCCCTTCCCTCCTTCCCCCTTCCCCTCCCCCCTTCTGCTTCCTCGCCGGCTGGAGTGACGTTTATTGCAGGATATAAGTCTCGCCCAAGCACTGTACCTTCCCGCACTTATAGCCATGCTTCGTAATTTACAGCAGTGAAATTATAGTAATGTTTTAAAAAGGCGGGAAACGTGAGGGTCAAAGGAATTAACACGATTTATTCCTCATTAATTCCATATTGGACGTGATTCATGCCCCTCCAAGGCCGCTCTATCCGTGGGTCGGGTCGGCTTAGCTAACTCCTAGATTATAAAGTTCGGGAAGATGAATGAGAGTACGGTAGAGGAAGGCATAAAAAAAGGAGTGTTTTAAAAAGTAAGAACAGAAACAGGTATGTGATTATAAATAGGAGGAAATTAATGACAGTACGGTAGAGGAAGGAAGAAAAAATAGGAGAGTTTTAAAAAGTAGGAACAGAAACAGGTATGCGATTATAAATAGGAGGAAATGAATGCGAGTACGGTACAGGAACGAAAAAAAAAAAAAGGGTTTTAAGAAGTAAGAACAGGAACAGGAGGAGCGATTTTAAATAGGAGGAAATGAATGAGAGTACGGTAGAGGAAGGAATTTTTTTTTTTTAGAGTTTTAAAGAGTAAGAACAAGAGCAGAAGGGGGAGTTTAAACAAGGAGTAGGATTTAAGAGGAAGTAACGGAGTGTTTTGGAAAATAAGAACAGGAGCAGAGGAGGGATTTTAAACAAGAGAGAAGGATTTAAGAGGAATACAGGAATATCTTGGAAAATAAGAAAAAGAGCAGAAGGGGGATTTTAAACACGAGAGTAGGATTTAATAGGAAGTAATGAAGTGTTTTGGAAAATAAGAACAGGAGCAGAGGGATTTTAAACAGGAGAGAAGGATTGAAGAGGAATACAGAAATGTCTTGGAAAATAAGAACAAGAGTATAAGAGGGTTTCTAATCAGGAGAGTAGGATTGAAGGGGAAGTAAAGGAGTGTTTTGGAAAATAAGAATAGGAGGAAGAGAAGGAGTGTAAACAGGAGAGAAGGATTGGAAGGAAGTAAAGGAGTGTTTTGGAAAATAAGAATAGGAGCAGAAGGGGATTTTAAACAGGAGGGGAGGATTTAAGAGGACGAGGAAGAGGGTTTTATAATTTGCTCATTATTTATGCCTGGGCGCGCCATGCTGAGGGGAAGTTCGCGGCTGGAAAATGAGATATAATGATGCCGCCTAATTTTTGACATCGCGAGGAAGGTTGTGAGTGATTTTTCTACTCGCCTTCATCAAAAATTTAAAAAACAGGAAGCTCATTTGTCTTTTTAAAATCTTTTATACAAAGAATATGCAGCTATACGTACATACATACATACATACATACATACATAGATTCATTCATACATACATACATACATACATACATACATACATACATAGGGCGACATGCGTGCATAGATTCATACATACATACATGGATAGATTCATACATACATACATACATACATACATAGGGCGACATGCGTACATAGATTCATACAACATACATCTATAATAATATAAGCGAAAGTGTGTCTGTCTGTCTGTCTGTCTGTCTGTCTGTCTGTCTGTGTGTGTGTGTGTGTGGTATAGGTTTTCCCCCCCCCGTGGGGCAAAACACCTCAATGGCACATTTTTTGGGAAACAGGCTGACCAGGGGAAGGTCATAAGCCCACTTTTGAGATGATCCGATCACTTTTTTTTTTCTTTTTTTTTGCAGCCTATTTTTCCGAGAATTGTGAAAAAAAAGTGGGTTGCGAGAATTGAGGAAACCTTGATGTAGGGTGATGGTAATGGGTGAGTGAATGGTGGGGTGATGGGTAATGGGTGTGGGGTGATGGGTGAGTGAATGGGTGGGGGGTGATGGGTTGGGGGTGATGGGTGATGGGTGAGGGAATAGGTGGGGGGTGATGGGTAATGGGTGAGTGAATGGGTGTGGTGATGGGTAATGGGTGAGTGAATGCGTGGGGGGTGATGGGTAATGGGTGAGTGAATGGGTGGGGTGATAGGTAATGGGTGTGGGGTGATGGGTGAGTGAATGGGTGGGGGGTGATGGGTTGGGGGTGATGGGTGATGGGTGAGGGAATAGGTGGGGGTGATGGGTAATGGGTGAGTGAATGGGTGTGGTGATGGGTAATGGGTGAGTGAATGGGTGGGGGGTGATGGGTAATGGGTGAGTGAATGGGTGGGGGGTGATGGGTAATGGGTGAGTGAATGGGTGTGTGGTGATGGGTAATGGGTGAGTGAATGGGTGGGGGGTGATGGGTAATGGGTGAGTAAATGGGTGGGGGGTGATGGGTAATGGGTGAGTGAATGGGTGGGGGGTGATGGGTAATGGGTGAGTGAATGGGTGGGGGGTGATGGGTAATGGGTGAGTGAATGGGTGGGGGGTGATGGGTAATGGGTGAGTGAATGGGTGGAGGGAATACATACATTTCTACATCCATGATTTCAGGAAAGTTAGAAGGGGCTATCTGGAGAGTCCATGTTTGGTGGGCCGAAGGCCCCACCAAACACAGGTGGTGGGCCGAAGGCCCACCAATAGCCCTCCGCAGGAGCTAGCCAAAAAGTCCGCCCGGAGGGCGGCTTTGCGGCTAGTACATACATATATACGAAATTTTACTAAGGTTATTATTATTGTCTTTATTATTATTATTATCATTATTTTATTATTATTATTACGGTGGTGCAAGTTGTTTGCAGTATATTTTCTTTTCTCTGTTTCTTTATTATGCAGTTGTAATTACACTTGTATATTAATGTGTATGGTTTTTTCGTTATTACAGGTGTAAGAAACGAAGAAAAGAAAAAAAAAAAACAAGAGTCTGATGATAGTGGACAAATGGAGATAGAAAGTTGAAAGTGAGAGAGACAAGATAGAGAAAAATGGGAACGACACACACTTAAAAATAAAACTGTTAAAATACCATAAAGAAAACGGCAAAGAGACAGAAAACTATTTCTTTGGCCTTGGAATTGCCTATCACTCCCACTACCTCTCATACCACCTCCTGCCACTACCACTGCCACCACCACCACCACCACCACCACCACTGCCACTACCACTCATACCACCACCACTGCCACTACCACTGCCATCACCACCACCACCACTACCAGCACTACTGCTATTACCACTGCCACCACCACCACTGCCACTACCACTCATACCACCTCCACCACTGCCACTACCACTCATACCATCACCACTGCCACTACCACTGCCACCACCACCACCACCACTACCACTGCCACTACCACTACTACTCATGCCACCTCCACCACTGCCACTACCACTCATACCACCACCACTGCCACTACCACTGCCACCACCACACCACCACCACCACCACCACTGCCACTGCCACCACTGCCACCACCACTACCACTGCCATCACCACCACCACCACTACCACTGCCACCACCACCACTGCCACCACCACTACCACTGCCACCACCACCACTGCCACCGCCGCTACGTTTACTCCTACTGCCACTTCTACTACGAGGCAGCCACAGGTCCTCAGTGAAGGATATTAAGGTATGTTGTGATCTATTATCGTAGCAGTATGATATGTATGAAGCTGACTGGTATTATCATTATCATTTTTATTATCATTAATTTTCATTTTAACCATTATTGTTATCATCGTTATCATTTTTCAGTTTTCATGAAAAAATATATGTTTAGGATGTGCAATGCAAGTTGTATTGAGTATTTCTTGATAGCAAACTGCTCTATGTTTGTGCCACTCTACTCGTTTAGGAGGGTGCTACCTTATGTATGAATCAAATATTATGTATAGGAGGAGGAGGAGGAGGAGGAGGAGGGGAGGCAACACGGAAATTAAAATATAGGAGCAGAATGATAAAGATGAATGAAGAAAAAAGGGAGTGTTGCGAAGAAGTAATGTACAAATGGTAACAAAAGAGGAGGAGGAGGAGGAGGAGGAGGAGGGGAAGAGGAGGAGGGGAGAGGAGAGGAGGAGGAGGAGGAGGAGGAGGAGGGGTAGGTGCATTGGGTGATTGAGAACAAAGGAATAAGGCGAGACAGGAGACAGGAAGGGAAAGATGATGAAAGAGAGGGGAAGAGAGGTAGGAATGAGAGAGGCTGGGAACGAAGAGAGATACAGAGAAGGAAGATGAAGGACGAAGGAAGATATAAGCGAGGGATGCATTTCAAACCTCTGATTCACATATATCAAAACTAATATATATTCATCACATTTCCCCTTTTCCCTTTCATACCCTCATCATTTGTCCTGTCTTTAGTCCCCTCTTTTCCCCTTTTTCTTGTCCCCTTTCCCCCCCTCTTTCTTGTCCCCTCTTTCCACTCTTTCTTGCCTCCCCCCCTCCCCAACTCGTAGTTCTTAAGGTTGATTTCCAGGCCTCAGAGCTGGTCGTGTTCGTCTCTATGGTCATTCGCTACTGTATACAATGTTTTCCCTCTATCTTGTCTTAATAGATCTGTTGTCGTCCTCTCCTCTTACTCATCCTCTTCGTTGTCGCTGTTGTCACCTTCCTCCTCCTCCTCCTCCTCCTCCTCCTCCTCCTCCTCCTCCTCCTCTTTTGTTACCATTTGTACATTACTTCTTCGCAACACTCCCTTTTTTCTTCATTCATCTTTATCATTCTGCTCCTATATTTTCATTTCCGTGTTGCTTCCCCTTCTTATTCTACCTTTTTCTCCTCCTCCTCCTCCTCCTCCTCCTCCTCCTCCTCCTCCTCCTCCTCCTCCTCCTCCTCCTCCTCCTCCTCCTCCTCCTCCTCCTCCTCCTCCTCCTCCTTTGGAATTTATCACCTTTAGTCCTATACAAAAGAATTTTTAATAAAGCATCTAGAAATACTACTGTGTTAAAAGAATATAGACTCAGAGTTCATTAAATTAGGTTAGATATAGTAAATTACTGTCACACACACACGCACGCACACACACACACACACACACACACACACACACAACACACACACACACACACACACACACACACACACACACACACACACACACAGGCACGCACGCACGCACGCACGCCACGCACGCACGCACGCACGCACGCACGCACGCACGCACGCACGCACGCACGCACGCACGCACGCACGCACGCACGCACGCACGCACGCACACACACACACACCACACACACACACACACACACACACTAGATTTATATTGGACTGTGTTATTGTGTGTGTGCGTGGCCAACTCTCTCTCTCTCTCTCTCTCTCTCTCTCTCTCTCTCTCTCTCTCTCTCTCTCTCTCTCTCTCTCTCTCTCTCTCTCTCTCCTTCTCTTCTCTCTCTCTCTCTCATCTCTCTCTCTCTCTCTCTCTCTCTCTCTCTCTCCAGAAAGACAAAATATTTTCAGTACTTTCGACATTTCACAATTTTTTTTCAGGTATTCACTTATATATTGCAAACATCATATACCTTGAACACAGGCTCCAATCATTGCAAAATTGTATAAAGTGTATAAAGTGTACACACATTTTATCGAGTTACACCGACACCCGTGGGAAGTTTGAAAAAAAAGTATAAAATAGCGTTTACCTCCAATTGAAAATATTTTGTGACTATCATACGCATTACAATCGCCTTTCGAAATGTCATGAATAAATGTATGTTATTCATTTCCTGTCGTATATTGCCGCTGGTCTTTGGATATTTTGGTTTCAAGTATTGTAGTATTTTTCCGATGATATGCAAAAAGGTAACTTGACATTTTCACTTCAATTTATTTTATCAAGCATTAGAATATTATCATGATTATTTTTCTAATTTGCTATCTTATTTATTTCTTATTTATTTTATTTCTTATATCTCTCATTTATTTCTTATATATTTTTTATTTGTCTTATTTCTTATTTCTCTTATTTATTTCTTATCTTATTTTTTATTTCTTATTTCTTATTTATCTTATTTTTTATTTCTCTTATTTCTTATTTATCTTATTTTCTATTTATCTTAATTCTTATTTCTCTTATTTATTTCTTATTTATCTTATTTTTTATTTATCTTATTTCTTATTTCACTTATTTCTTATTTCTCTTATTTACTTCTCATTTATCTTTTTATTTATTTATCTTATTTATTTATCATTTCTCTTATTTAATATTTCTCTAGTCTTATTTCTCTGATTTATTATTTCTCTAGTCTTATTTCTCTGATTTATTCTTATCTCATCAAGAAAAAGACGATTACACACACACACAAAACTTAATTTAGTGTGCGGGCGGCATATTCCCCACGCTATGCGAGTATGTGGTTTCCCAGTGAAGACGCTTGGCTGTAGCTCCGAAACTAACCATAGGATTTACTCGAAAATACCCTCATTGTGATTCCCACACAAAGTTACTATCTGTATTCAGGGAACTCAGCCTTCCCTAGCCGTAACCTAACATAAGAACATAAGAAAATAAGGAAGCTACAAGAGGCCGTGAAACCTATACGAGGTAGTTCCTGTTACCTAACACTACTTACATCCACCTTTCATACCTATCCATGAATTTATCCAGCCTCCTTTTAAAGCTCCCTAATGACTCTGCACTAACTACCTGTCTACTGAGTCCATTCCAATCATTCACCACCCTATTTGTGAACCAGTTTCTCCCTATTTCCTTTTTTTTTTTTACATAACCTAACCTAACCTGACGTGTTCAAAAGTAAACGCGACATACTGTTCCAGAAAACGGAAATATGCGTGAATATGCGAGCGGGCGAGCAATCTTTCTTCCTGACTCCTCTCTACTCCTCTCCTTGCCTGGGATAAGTCAAGTTAGTGTAGTTACCCGTGTGTGGTGTCCTCGCCTCGGCGGGTCCCGGGCTGGCAGACAGTGAGGGACAGAAGCACTCTTGCCCTGAGGAAGGAGTGATGAGTCTCTTAAACGCGGCGACGACGTGGCGAGACAAGGCTCTTTAGCATCCATGAGAGAGAGAGAGAGAGAGAGAGAGAGAGAGAGAGAGAGAGGGGGAGAGAGGAGAGAGAGAGGAGAGAGGGGAGAAGGAGAGAGAGAGAGGAGCATAAGAACATAAAGAAGATACAAGAGGCCGTGAGACCTACACGAGGTAGTTCCTGTAAAGAGAGAGAGAGAGAGAGAGAGAGAGAGAGAGAGAGAGAGAGAGAGAGAGAGAGAGAGAGAGAGAGAGAGAGAGAGAGAGAGAGAGAGAGAGAGAGAGAGAGAGAGAGATGAAGGCATTATTGAAATACTTGAAAATAATACTAAATTTTATTCCACATTTAGTCTACTGACGAAGCGCTAGAGGCAATGAACATCGAACAAGCTGCTTTTACTCCTACTCTATTTACTTACTCTATTCTACTCTATTGACTTACTCTATTCTCTACTCTCTACTCTATCTGTGTCGAGGCTTTGATGCGAGTCCTCACGTTGTATTACTTCCTCGCTGTTGACAGAGTGAAGGGAATACATTTGTAAGCCTCCAACTCCCGTCAAATGAGGAAACGTAAAATAAAAGTATGGGTAATAAAAACGTTCCCGATAAAAACGTTTTCCTTTCAAACAATATTCCCTTTCTATAAAACGTTTTTCGCCTCAGTCAAACGTTTTTCTCGTATAATAGAATGTTTTTCCCCTCTATAAAACGTTTTTCGCTGCAGTAAAACGTTTTCTTTTTCCCTCTTTTTTTTCCATGAGTCTGGATACAAGCAAGACTTTCCCTCTTAAAACTCTGCACCCTTCCTTCCTTCCTTCTTTCCTTCCTTCCATCCTTCTTTCCTTCCTTTCATCCTTCTTCCCTTCCTTTCATCCTTCTTCCTTTCCTTCCATCCTTCTTTCCTTCATTCCATCCTTCTTTCCTTTCTTCCATCCTTCTTCCCTTCCTTCCATCCTTCTTCCCTTCCTTCCTTCCTTCCTTTCCTCATCCCGCGCTTGTCATTCCTCCTTGTTCTCATTCTCTCCTACAAGGGTATTATGTCTTGTCCTTCGCATTTCTCATTTCCTTCTCATGACCTCCTCCTCCTCCTCCTCCTCCTCCTCCTCCTCCTCAGTACTTGCTCCATTCATTATATCTCGCAGCCTGCTCCTACACTTCCAACATTAATCTTCTCTCCCTTATTCCTCTCTTACTTCGCCTTCTCTACCCCCTTCCTTTCGTCCTCTTACCCTGTTCTGTATTCACATGCTTTATCATCTGATCTTGGACTTCATATCGGGAGTATGTAGAGCACGAAGGACCGAAACTTAAACTAGTATAGGACGCGATTTGGACACTATTGCTCCTCTCAACTGTGACTTTGTATAGTGTGAATCGCGATCATATTCCTACACGCAGCTTGGAATTGCCTGCCACCTTCATCCTCTATTCATTCCCTTCCCTTACCCATGCACACACGCAGCAATACCCCTGCAAACACACGGATACCTTGCCTGGTGTTACTAAACCTTCCACAGGTATTCAGTTCACTTTGAAGGCACCAAGGGCTTTTGTTATGATATTCTAAAGCATCTATAAACTCCTACTTCTTCAAACGGTAGGAATAAATCAAAAAATGTTATTCGTACTGCTGATTTATAGGGTAACACGTATATTACTTACCTCGTATAAATAACGTTCCTCAGGCATTCAGGTCATTTTGAAGGCACCAAGGGCTTTTATTATGTTTTGTTAGGATATTCTAAGGCAACTATAAACTCCTACTTCTTCAGACGCCAGGAATAAATAAATACAGGGGTTATTCGTACTGTAGATTTAGGTAGGTAGGTAGGTAGGTAGGTAGGTGTAGGTAACACACATATACCTTGCTGTGTAACTAAACCTTCCACAGGCACCAAGGGCTTTTGTTATGATATTCTAAACCATTCTAAACCAACCATGAACTCTCACTTCCTCAAACGCTAGGAATAAATCAAGGTTTTTCTCGTACTGTAGATTTATGGGGTCATGGTTGAAGGGTCAGAATCACGTCACACAAGATCAAAAAGTGGGTTCATAAGGTCTTTTAAGAGATTTTATAGGTAGGAAGAAAGCCACAGAGTAGTTTTAAAGCGTGAATGGTGAAATATTGAAAACCATTGCGGAGTCTTTGTCAATATTGAAATGGATTACTCGCTTAAACACTGGCAATGGAGTTATCGAAGAATAGGTTTTGAGAGAGAGAGAGAGAGAGAGAGAGAGAGAGAGAGAGAGAGAGAGAGAGAGAGAGAGAGAGAGAGAGAGAGAGAGAGAGAGAGAGAAGAGAGAGAGAGAGAGAGAGAGAGAGAGAGAGAGAGAGGAGAGGAGAGAGAGAGAGAGAGAGAGAGAGAGAGAGAGAGAGAGAGAGATGAGATGTTTGGCTCCTGTGAAACCCGCCTGGCCTGTGTTGCAAACAGAATAAAAGTAAATGTCCAACAGCGTCATTCCTGCTACGTAAAAATAGAAAAAATTGTGAAAAAGAAGATAAAAATGTCCGCACTATTTATATAAAGCCTTGCAATGCTATCTTTCTCCTGCCTCCTATTTTTTTCCTCTATTTCTCCCTCTCTCTATTTCCTTTTCTTTCTTTCTTTTCTTTTATCCATATTTTTTTATTTCCTCTCATTTGGTCTTCATTCACACATCTCTCTTTCCTCTTTACTGACATCTTACCCTCCCCTATTTTTTTTCGTTCATTCTCACTTCTCCTTTATTTTCCTCTTCATCCTTTCTATTCTTTATCTCCCTCCCTTTCGCCAATTCTTTTTAAGTTTAAACGAAACGAAAGTTTAAACTCGTGTTGTCGCGGTCACCATGAGGCGGCACGTGAAAACGTTGGAAACGTTGTGGGATCTACGTCAGAAGTTTGTTGGCGTGCGCATCATGGTGCCCTCGCCGAAGGACCAGACAGAGGGAATTCTATTGAAGGACCAGACGGAGGGCATTGTGCTGGAGGGAGCCGCGAGCCATGTTGTGGCTGCAGCAGAAGCCATAACAAGTCTCGTGGCCGAGGTGACAGAGGCTGCGGCTCGCCTGCTGAAGGCGCAGCAAGCCAAAAAGGCTCGCAACCACCGCGTCACGGCCGCGCTGCCCTTGCCTCCCAGGATGCGGCGGCACGTGGTGGGGCGCGGCGGCGAGGCCCTTCTCGCGCTCAAACAAGAGAATTGCCCGCCGACCACCGACAGGCAGGCCGCGTGCGTCACTCTTGTGGGGCCGAAGCAGCAGGTGAACGCTGCCGCGGCAAAGATCATCCAGCGCCTTGAAGAGGCCGAGGCGCGGCTCCAGGAGCAGCGAGAGACCCGCCAAGCCCTTCACAAGCGCCTCTGCGGCTCCAGGTTCCCGTGCCTGCAGACCGCCGCCGCCTGCTGATCGGGGTTCAAGGCAACGTGCTGAAGCCGCTGTTGCAGCGGTACACAGACGTGCCCGTGACGCTGCCTCCCGCACAGGACCGGCACACCAGCCACGGTACTGTCGCGGCAGAGGTCAAGAGGCGCCTGGAGGAGGTGGAAGCACAAAGCAAGGCGCGAGGCACACGGGCTGCACCAGACAAGAAACACTCCCAGAAGCCTGAACCCAGAGCCTGCAGGCCGGAGAGGGAGACGCCCTCCGTCTGGAGGCCGAGGGGCGCCGCCCCTTGCAGTGCAGAGAAGACGCCGACGGGAGGCGAGAATGAGCTGCCTTGATTCTGCACAAGGGCAAGTAACTGGCTTTGGTGACGAGCATAACCGCGGGGCGAGGCGTGCGCCGCCTCGGGGCAGCTGTGGCCCTTAGAGGCAAACCAGTTTTGTCGAATCTAATTATTTACTTACAAGAAACTTTTGCGATTGAAGAATTACATGATATGTAACAAGTAATAAGTAAATTGAGATAATGAATAGTTTGTAGTTTCGTTGATAAGAAGATGATATGCAATCTTGCAGTACACAAGTGTAGATTTACGCTCAATGTTTTTCAGTGTTCAGTTTTTCATGATCAGTATTACTGTCACTGCCATCACCAACAACTTATTCCTCAAGAAGGATGGTGGCTGAGAGAGAGAGAGAAAAGAGAGAGAGAGAGAGAGAGGAGAGAGAGAGAGAGAGAGAGAGAGAGAGAGGAGAGAGAGAGAGAGAGAGAGAGAGAGAGAGAGAGAGGAGAGAGAGAGAGAGAGAGAGAGTGGAGATCAATTTAATGTTGATCTCTTCATTGTTTTCTGTGAAAAAGAAAGAAAAGAATACGAACTTTTGTGAATTAAGGAAATGGAGCGGATGTGATTCAACTTAATTTTCCGTTATTTATTTGTTTCTCCTAGAAACTGTGTAATATCCAAGAAATTCTTGAAGATCCCTGTTGTTGTGTGTTCAGGTCGGATGTGTGCGTGATTGTGTGTGGGTAAAATTGTTGTCCGTGTATTTGTGTGGATATGTCTGTGCTTTTTAGTTCACTTGAAAAGCATTTCGGATATGTTGTCGCCTCTCTTGCTTAATTGTGGTGTGTGTTGTGGGTGTGTTTTGCATATTTTAGAAATGTGTTGTTGATAATAGCTTTCCTAATGTTCATTTAAAAAGTCTTTTAATCATTTTCATCTCTCTCTCCTTGCACCTACTTATTACGGTTCTTTCATTTTCGGTATTTTGCATTACTTTCTAACTATTTCTTAATTTTCTTCTCTGATCCACTTAAGGGGATGATGTGTACTGAAGGATGCATTCGTGACTGAATACTCTCTAATCCTCTACTCTTTTTCTTCCTTCTCGTTCTTTTTCTTCTTTACCTTTTTAATTCTTAGGACTGTCCTTCAACAGCCATTAAGGCGCACGGAATTGATAGTAAGAACATTGTACACAATCAACGCGCGTCTACCACATCACCATCACTCCACACATCTGCCAGCACGACATTCACACCTCGCGACGACGGCAAACACAAGACAGAATACACGTCACACACACACACACACACACACACACACACACACAACACACACACACACACACAACACACACAACACACCACACACACACCTACACACACACACACACACACCCACACACACACACACACAACACACACACACACACACACACACCACACACACACACCACCACACACACACACACAAAACACACACAACACCACCACACAACACACACCCCACACCACAACACCACACCACACACCACCACCACCACCACACACACTTTCATGAAAACTTCTTTACACCACCAACACGTTCACGACACTTTAAATTCTTTTATAGCCAAAATTTACTGTTTCTTTTTTTCCTTCCTTTTCTTTCTTCTTTTTTAACTTCTTCTTTTCTTCTTTCTTTTTCTTCCTTCCTTCTTTTTCTTCCTTCCTTCCTTTTTACTTACCGTACTTCATTCTTTTTTCTGATCTTTATTAATTATTTTCTTTATTAATACATTTTCTTTATTTATTTAATTCCCTCATTTAATTTTTATCCTATAGACACCACAGTCACGTTGCATACATTAGTCATTAACATTTTCTATCTCTTTTTCCTACTTTCTTTCTTTCTTTCACAAATTAAGACACGCGTGAAACAGTTTTACATAATTGAGACATGCAGGCGGCGACCTCCTTGAAAGGGGCTCAGGGTCTTGCACTTTTCTTATATACTTTTTTGCGCCTTATTTTACCTGTTATAGAATTTCTCCCATGAGACCGCATGACCCTTTGAACTTTTATTTGTGTGTTTTGTGTAATGTTTGCCTCTCTTCCTTCACCTCCTCCTTCTGTTGGTGTCTGTTCTTTCTTCCTCCTTCTGTTGTTGTCTGTTCTTCCTTCCTTCCTTTCTCCTGTTGCTGTCTGTTCTTTCTTCCTTCCTCCTGTTGCTGTCTGTTCTTCCTTCCTTCCTTTCTCCTGTTGCTGTCTGTTCTTCCTTCCTTCCTTCTCCTGTTGCTGTCTGTTCTTCCTTCCTTCCTCCTGTTGCTGTCTGTTCTTCCTTCCTCCTGTTGCTGTCTGTTCTTCCTTCCTTCCTCCTGTTGCTGTCTGTTCTTTCTTCCTTCCTCCTGTTGCTGTCTGTTCTTTCTTCCTTCCTCCTGTTGCTGTCTGTTCTTCCTTCCTTCCTTTCTCCTGTTGCTGTCTGTTCTTCCTTCCTTCCTCCTGTTGCTGTCTGTTCTTCCTTCCTCCTGTTGCTGTCTGTTCTTTCTTCCTTCTTTCTCCTGTTGCTGTCTGTTCTTTCTTCTTCCTCCTGTTTGCTGTCTGTTCTTCCTTCCTTCCTTCCTCCTGTTGCTGTCTGTTCTTTCTTCCTTCCTCCTGTTGGTGTCTGTTTCTTCCTTCCTTTCTCCTGTTGCTGTCTGTTCTTCTTCCTTCCTCCTGTTGCTGTCTGTTCTTCCTTCCTTCCTCCTGTTGCTGTCTGTTCTTCCTTCCTTCCTCCTGTTGCTGTCTGTTCTTCCTTCCTTCCTCCTGTTGCTGTCTGTTCTTCCTTCCTTCCTTCCTCCTGTTGCTGTCTGTTCTTCCTTCCTTCCTTCCTCCTGTTGCTGTCTGTTCTTTCTTCCTTTCTCCTGTTGCTGTCTGTTCTTCCTTCCTTCCTCCTGTTGCTGTCTGTTCTTCCTTCCTTCCTCCTGTTGCTGTCTGTTCTTCCTTCCTTCCTCCTGTTGCTGTCTGTTCTTCCTTCCTTCCTTCCTCCTGTTGCTGTCTGTTCTTCCTTCCTTCCTCCTGTTGATGTCTGTTCTTCCTTCCTTCCTTCCCTCCTGTTGCTGTCTGTTCTTCCTTCCTTCCTCCTGTTGCTGTCTGTTCTTCCTTTCTTTCTCCTGTTGCTGTCTGTTCTTTCTTCCTTCCTCCTGTTGCTGTCTGTTCTTCCTTCCTTCCTTTCTCCTGTTGCTGTCTGTTCTTCCTTCCTTCCTCCTTTGCTGTCTGTTCTTCCTTTCTTTCTCCTGTTGCTGTCTGTTCTTTCTTCCTTCCTCCTGTTGCTGTCTGTTCTTCCTTCCTTCCTTTCTTCCTGTTGCTGTCTGTTCTTCCTTCCTTCCTTTCTCCTGTTTGCTGTCTGTTCTTCCTTCCTTCCTCCTCCTGTTGCTGTCTGTTTCTTCCTTCCTTCCTCCTCCTGTTGCTGTCTGTTCTTCCTTCCTTCCTCCTGTTGCTGTCTGTTCTTCCTTCCTTCCTCCTGTTGCTGTCTGTTCTTCCTTCCTTCCTCCTGTTGCTGTCTGTTCTTCCTTCCTTCCTCCTGTTGCTGTCTGTTCTTCCTTCCTTCCTCCTGTTTGCTGTCTGTTCTTCCTTCCTTCCTTCCTCCTGTTGCTGTCTGTTCTTCCTTCCTTCCTCCTGTTTGCTGTCTGTTCTTCCTTCCTTCCTTTCTCCTGTTGCTGTCTGTTCTTCCTTCCTTCCTCCTCCTGTTGCTGTCTGTTTCTTCCTTCCTTCCTTCTCCTGTTGCTGTCTGTTCTTCCTTCCTTCCTTTCTCCTGTTGCTGTCTGTTCTTCCTTCCTTCCTCCTGTTGCTGTCTTTTCTTCCTTCTTCCCTCCTGTTGCTGTCTGTTCTTCCTTTATTCCTCCTCCTGTTGCTGTCTGTTCTTCCTTTCCTCTCCTCCTCCTCCTCCTCCTCCTCCTCCTCTCACTTGGTTTATCATCGTCTCACATCTCCTGATCCTCTCCTCTGTCCCGAAGAGGATCTGGGAGCTTTTCTCTAAACTCTTAAGCACGGGAACTTTATATATCAGAGGGATTCCGTAACTTCCCTTAAAACCGAAAAGAAAGAGTTTAGAGTAGGTGAGTATGAGAGAAAAAACCATTCACTCGCACTTTCATTGTGTCACGGATTTCAAGAGGTGATATGATGTTAAAAATTGAAAATAAAAACAAAACTTCAGTATGTCCTCGATTTCAAAAGGTGATAAGAAGAAAGTGTCAGATGATAAGCTGTAAGTGTTTGATGATAAGATGTAAAAAAAAACCGAAAAAACCCATTGTGTCCTTGATTTCAAAAGGTAATAAGAATTAAGTGTAAGATATAAGATGTAAAAAAGAAAAAGAAAAAACGTGTTACCGATTTCAAGGGGTAATAGAAAGAAAGTGTATAATGACAAGATGTAAAAAAACTAAAACAAAAAAGTGTCGGTAGCAGTGTGTATCCCCGAAAACAAAAAGAAAAGAAAAATAGTATTGGTAGCAGTGTATATTTAGGTTCCTAGGGATATCTGTGGAAGCACGCACCTGTCTTCACCTGTGTGGGAGGGGTGACGTAGGTTATAGAGCAGTGTGCCATCCATCGTTGCTCTGCCGTCCGTTCTCTACGACCTGGCAGATGAGCGCGGGATGGGAGGGCAGCGCGTGACGGGACGGTGCATGCCAGACAGACAGACAGTGAGACATTGGGATGAGTATAAATTGTAATCACTACCGTCTACAACACTATAGTCGCCACTGCACTAATGTCACCAGGCGCCATATATTACGAATTTTAGCATCACTACAGACTTGTATGTGCCACTGAAGAGGCATGCACAGCAGTTTATATTATGTACCTGTCTTCAGTTGCACATACATGTCTGTAGTGATGCTAAAATTCGTAATATATGGCGCCTGGCGACATTAGTGCAGTGGCGACTATAGTGTTATTGACGGTAGAACGGTAAATACACAATTACTTACCAAAATTTAATGACTAACTTACCAGTACGGAATATTTACTATAGTCTATTTTTTTTATTATGGTCAAAATGCAGTAAGGAAGCCACGCCCCCTGCCTCCCCTTCTATTCTACGGGGCAGCTGATTGGTGCACTCCTTGTATCATCACTACCAATCACAATATCTTCACTACTTAACAGCGCGTGACCACTGGACAGAGCAATCTTCGCTACAGAGGGTGACAAAATCAAAAATCCCTCTGTAGTGAAGATTGTTCTGCCCAGTGGTCACGCGCTGTTAAGTAGTGAAGATATTGTGATTGGTAGTGATGATATGAGGAATGCACCAATCAGCTGCCACGTAGAATAGAAAGGGAGGCAGGGGGCGTGGCTTCCTTAATGCATTTTGACCATAATAAAAAAAATAGACTATAGGAATATTGATGCCGTGGTATAGCAAGTAAGGTGTGCAAGTTTAATTAATACCTGTACACATCTAACATGTTTAACACCCTTCCTCGTCTCCCTTCACCTTCCATGTGATTTTGTTGTTGTTGCTTTTAACATTTCATAGAAGGGTACAAATATTATATTGATTGATATTCATACATTACAGGCAGACCTTGTAAGGTTTTTTTTTTTTGCGTTCATTCCTATATATAGATAACTTTGCTAATGAAATTGAGTTTGTTAGTTAATTGAAAGTTATACATATTGGCACTTCAATCAGAACATTTTATATATATATACTTCCATGCATTTCTAGGAAGATAAAATAAAAAATGGATATCGAGTATAATGTTTGTATGATAAAAACAATTAAACATACATGAAGACTGAGATTGGATGAAGAACCTAAGTGGAAATAGTGTAGTAAATGATTGTGTTTTGTCGCCGAGAGAGAGAGAGAGAGAGAGAGAGAGAAGAGAGAGAAGAGAGAGAGAGAGAGAGAGAGAGAAGAGAGAGAGAGAGAGAGAGAGAGAGAGGAGAGGAGAGAGAGAGAGGAGAGAGAGAGAGAGAGAGAGAGAAGATAAAAAAAAGAGAAAAAAGAGAGATGAGAGAAGAGAGAGAGAGAGAGAGAGAGAGGAGAGAGAGAGAGAGAGAGAGAGAAGAGAGAGAGAGAGAGAGAGAGAGAGAGGAAGAGAGAGAGAGAGAGAGAAGTACAAAAAAGGGTTCAATCATGTAATGGTGTTTAGGATTGGCGTTTGGTATTTATATTTCCACTTTCTGAACCCTCCCGCGCTCTCATCTCGTTATTGGGATTAAAAGTTAATAACAAAAAATATATACATGTACATTACGTTCATTGCCGTGATTCTAAATATTTGTTTAGTGCAGAACATTAACAGTAGAAAACTATCTTACTTATTGGATCTAAATTGTTCATAACAAATATGTCTATGTCTCTGCTCTCTCTCTCTCTCTCATCTCGTCTCTCTCTCTCCTCTCTCTCTCTCTCTCTCTCTCTCCTCGTCTCTCTCTCTCTTCTCTCTCTCTCTCTCTCTCCTCCTCTCTCTCTCCTCTCGTCTCCCTTCTCTCTCTCTCTCTCCTCTCTGTTTGCTCATCGTTGTTTCCCTATTTGTATTTCTCGTTCTTCTCTTTCCTCTCATTTTTCCTTGCTATATATTTTTCTCTCTCTCTCCCTCTCGTCTCATCCTTCTCTCTCTCTCTCTCTCTCTCTCTCGTCTCGTCTCTCTCTCTCTCTCCTCTTCGTCTCTCTCCTCCCACCTCTCTCTTCTCTCCTCCTCTCTCCATGCTCCCCTCTTCTCTACGCCTCTCTCTCTCGCCTCCTCCCCGCTCTCTCTCCTCCTCTCTCTCTCTTCTCTCTCCTCTCTCTCTCGTCTCCTCTCCTCTCGTCCTCTCTCTCTCCTCTCTCTCTCTCTTTCATCGTTGTTTCTCTTTGTATTTTTCATTTTTCCCTTTCCTCTTTTCTTTTTCTTTATGTCTGTCTTCATATCTTTATCCCCATCTCATTTCCACCTCGTTCTTCTTTCTTCTTTCTTGTATCATTTTTCTTATTGCCTTCTTCCTGAAACTTTTCTCTTACTTTCTCGCTATATTTCTTTTCGTCTTTCGTCTCATTTTCATTTTATCTCTTCATCTTTATTTTTTCTCGTGAGTCATGTTTTCTTTTAGTCAATAGTTTATGCTCTCTCTCTCTCTCTCTCTCTCTCTCTCTCTCTCTCTCTCTCTCTCTCTCTCTCTCATCTCTCTCTCTCCTCTCTCTCTCTCACCTCTCTCTGTCTGTCTTTCTCTGTCTGTCTGTCTGTCTGTCTGTCTGTCTGTCTGTCGTCTGTCTGTCTGTCTGTCGCTGTCTGTCTGTCTGTCTGTCTGTCTCTCTCTCTCTCTCTCTCTCTCTCTCTCTCTCTCTCTCTCTCTCTCTCTCTCTCTCTCTCTCTCTCTCTCTCTCTCTCTCTCTCTCTCTCTCTCTCTCTCTCTCTCTCTCTCTCTCTCTCATTATTATATTATCCATTGTTGTTATTGCCAAAGTTTTCAGCTTCTATTTTTCATTTTCTTTTCTTTTTCTTCGTAGCAATTTTCTGTAATGTATAAATGTGATTAAAAAAGTAAGGCACTGTCAAGGGGTGATGAGTTTTAAGTAGTAATAAGAAGTAACTTAAGTTTTTTTTCTTCTTGAAATTGTCTAGTTTAGTGTCTGTCCAAGTTTTTAAAGTTCAATTATCTCTACGACCCCGATGAAAAATGGTTAACTGAAGTAAAATAAAATGTGCACTTTTTTCTCTTTTTACACAAGATAGAGATATTTATTTTAATGGAATATAAAAGAAAGATGAAAAAATAGAAAATTGTCACTTTCAGAAAATGTAACATGCGCTTTTATATTTATTTTCATATATTGTACAAATATACCAAAATGTACAAGAATAAAGAGAGAAAAAACTTCTTTTTAAAACGCTACTTCGGTAACTCAGCTTCTAAAACGTAAGGGATAACAAAAATATATATAAACAACCATCTTTCCAAAACTCACCTTCGCCATGCCTCGCCTCGTTGCCTCAGTGCCTTACCCTTACAGAAAATAATTACCAACTGTTATTTTTTCTTCAAGCCAATAAACTCAAAAATATGAAACAAAGGTAACAAACTTGTCATGGCACTCTGTACAAGAACAAAAAAAGGAAAAAGGGGAAAGGAAAAAAAGTAGGGATAAAAAGAGGGGAAAATACAGTAACTCGTCCTCCAAAGCGTAAGAGATAACAAAAATATATATAAACAACCATCTTTCCTAAACGTACCTTCACTATACCTCGCCTCGTTGCCTCAGTGCCTTACCCTTACAGCTTCACCTTTCAGGCTTACGAAGAAAATAATTAACAACTGCTATTTTTTTTCTTCAAGCCAATAAACTCAAAAATATGAAACAAAGATAACAAACTTGTCATGGCACTCTGTACAAGAAAAACAGAAGGGAAAAAGGGGGAAGGAAAATAAGAAGGGAAAATAAGGGAAAAAGAGGGGAAAAGACAGTAACTCAGCTTCTAAAAAGGAAGAGATAACACAAATAAATATAAACAACTAGAAATAAAAGTTGAAAAATAGAAAATTATCGGTCTTTCAGAAAATGTTACCAATACTTTTATATTTATTTTCATATATAGTACATACCACCAATATGGAAAAGAAAAAGAAAAAGATGGAAAAAGAGTAACTCAGCATCTAAACCGTAAGAGATAACAAAAATATATATATAAACAACCACCTTTCCTAACCTTTACTATAACTACCAACTGTTATTTTTTTCTTCAAGCCAATAAACTCAAAAATATGAAACAAAGGTAACAAACTTGTCATGGCACTCTGTACAAGAACAAAAAAAGGAAAAAGGGGAAAGGAAAAAAAGTAGGGATAAAAAGAGGGGAAAATACAGTAACTCGTCCTCCAAAACGTAAGAGATAACAAAAATATATATAAACAACCATCTTTCCTAAACTTACCTTCGCTATACCTCGCTTCGTTGCCTCAGTGCCTTACCCTTACAGCTTCACCTTTCAGGCTTACGAAGAAAATAATTAACAACTGCTATTTTTCTTCTTCAAGCCAATAAACTCAAAAATATGAAACAAAGATAACAAACTTGTCATGGCACTCTGTACAAGAACAAAAAAGAAGGGAAAAGAGAGGGAAAAATACAGTAACTAATCTTCTAAAACGAAAGCGATAGCAAAAATAAACATAAACAACCATCTTTCCTAAACGTACCTTCACTATACCTCGCCTCGTTGCCTCAGTGCCTTACCTTAAGCTTCACCGTACAGGCTTACCAAGAAAATAATTACCAACTGCTATTTTTTTTCTTCAAGCCAATAAACTCAAAAATATGAAACAAAGGTACCTAACAAACTTGTCATGGCACTCTGTACAAGAAAAAGAAGGGAAAAAGGGGGAAGGAAAAAGAAGAAGGGAAAAGAAGGGAAAAAAGAGGGAAAAAATACAGTAACTTATCTTCCAAAACGAAAGCGATAGCAAAAATAAACATAAACAACCACCTTTCCAAAACTCACCTTCACTATACCTCGCCTCGTTGCCTTACCCTTTCAGCTGCACCTTTTCAGTACGTCAGCCAGTAAAACAAGTCACTCGTGCCCCTTTGTCCTCCTCTCTCCCTCGACCACACCATGTATACCTTTCCACGCCCCATTCCACAACCCCGCTTTGTTCCTGGCTATGTAAACAGTCTGTGGGGGAACCTTTTGGAAGCGTGGCGGGCTGAGGTTCAATAGAGTCCTGAAAACCTCTTTCTTTGACTCTGTGCAAGTGTTGAGGCTGCTGGGTGGCTGGGGAGGGAGGAACATGGTGGTGAGATTCTGAACTGTGTATAGAAAACTTGGAGGGTATGAGAAATTGAAGGTTTGTTAGAGTACATTTGTTTATCTGTTCATTTCCACCCTATATGGTAAACTTGGGCGAAAATCAGAACTGTGTAAGTGTGTATTGTAAACTTGGGCGAAAATCAGAACTGTGTATTGTAAACTTGGGCGAAAATCAGAACTGTGTATTGTAAACTTGGGCGAAAATCAGAACTGTGTATTGTAAACTTGGGCGAAAATCAGAACTGTGTATTGTAAACTTGGGCGAAAATCAGAACTGTGTATGGTAAACTTGGGCGAAAATCAGAACTGTGTATTGTAAACTTGGGCGAAAATCAGAACTGTGTATGGTAAACTTGGGCGAAAATCAGAACTGTATTGTAAACTTGGGCGAGAATCAGAACTGTGTATTTTAAACTTGGGCGAGAATCAAAACTCTATATGTCCATCTTTTTTTTTTTTTTTCTTGTAAATACATCTTGGTAAGCATGTACTTTATATGCAAATAGAAATAAAAGCAATTTGTAGAATTTTCTGAAAGACTGACAGTTTTACATTTTTGCAACTTTTTTTTTTATTCCATTAAAAGAAATATTGATATCTTGTATAAAAAGAAAACTTGGGCGAGAATCAGAACGTATATGATAAACTAAGGAGATAATCAGAACTGTATATGATAAACTTAGGAGATAATCAGAACTGTATATGATAAACTAAGGAGATAATCAGAACTGTATAGGGTAAACTTAGGAGATAATCAGAACTGTATAGGGTAAACTTGGCGAGAATCAGAACTGTATATGATAAACTTAGGAGATAATCAGAACTGTATATGATAAACTTAGGAGATAATCAGAACTGTATATGATAAACTTAGGAGCTAATCAGAACTGTATAGGGTAAACTTAGGAGATAATCAGAACTGTATAGGGTAAACTTAGGAGATAATCAGAACTGTATAGGGTAAACTTAGGAGATAATCAGAACTGTATATGGTAAACTTAGGAGATAATCAGAACTGTATAGGGTAAACTTAGCGAGAATCAGAACTATATATAATAAACTTAGGAGATAATCAGAACTGTAATAAATTTGGGATCAAACTTTAGGGAGAAAATCAGAACTGTATAGGGTAAACTTGGCGAGAACCAGAACTGTATATGATAAACTTAGGAGATAATCAGAACTGTATAGGGTAAAGTTGGCGAGAATCAGAACTGTATATGATAAACTTAGGAGATAATCAGAACTGTATAGGGTAAACTTGGAGATACAGAACTGTATAGATAACTTAGGAGATATTCAGATGTATAGGGTACACTTGGCGAAATCAAACTGTTAAGGGTAAACTTAGGAATTACAGAACTGTTATGAGTAACCTTAGAGATAATCATAACTGTATAGGTAACTTAGGCGTAATCGGAACTGTATAGGGTAAACTTAGGAGATAATCAGAACTGTATAGGGTAAACTTAGGAGATAATCAGAACTGTATAGGGTAAACTTAGGAGATAATCAGAACTGTATAGGGTAAAGTTGAAGAAATGATGAGAAATGGATGGTTTGTATGTACATGTGTTTGTCTGTTCATTTCCACTTAGAGGTTATAAAAAGTTGAAGGTTTGTGAGTAACTTCGTTTAGCTATTCATTTCCTCGACTTATTATTAGCTTGATGGATGTGAAGCTTATAATAGGAACGGAAATTAACCTACAGTAAGCCGATGCATAATGAAAGATAGTGAAGCTTAAAGAGGATTGTTCAGTTTTGTTTGTTCATTTTGCATCATCTATCTGTTTCTCTCTCTGCCTCTCTCTCTCTCTCTCTCTGTCTGTATGTATGTCGGTCTGTCTCTCTCTGTCTGTCTGACTCTCTCTGTCTATGTCTATCTCTATCTATGTTTCTGTCACTGTGTCTGGGTCTCTTTCTCTTTCTCTCTCGTTTTTTTTTTCTCTCTCTCTCCTCTCTCTCTTTCCTCCCTCTCTCTCTCTTTTCTCTCTCTCTCTCTCTCTCTCTCCTCTTTCTCTCTCTCTCTCCTCTTCTCTCTCGTCTCTCTCTCTCTCTCTCTCTCTCCTCTTCTCTCTCTCCTCTCCCTCTCTCCTCTCTCTCTCTTCTCTCTTCTCCTCTCCCCTCTCCCTCTTCTCTCTCTCTCCTCTCTCTCTCTCTCTCTCTTCCCCCTATCTTCTACTCCTCTCTCTCTCTCTCTCGCTCTCTCTCTCCTCTCACACACACGTTGCAGACTCACTTCGTAAACGTGGAAAATATTTATTCCTTCGGGGATGTACTGATGTCACGTCGCTTCACACAGGAAATAGAGAGGAATGGCAGGAATGCTCAAAATGTGAAGGTTGGCTTTAGCTTGGATAAATGTAAAATATTCGTAGTAATCCAGCATCATATCCGCCAATCCGCCTTCGATCAGACATACGAATTTGTACACTTTGCCACCTACAATTACAAGACATTTATGGATTAAATTTCAATCACCTCCTTTCTCCATCCTCTCTCATTTTTGTTTACTAGAATTAAGACAGACAGAGGGTAAACAAACAAACAAACAAGGAAACAAATAATAAGTCTCGCTATATTCAACTCAACAAGAAATAAAAAAAAGGAAGAAAAAGATAAGCAAAAATCATATCTCTGTGTCTTGGAGTTGTCCGTTTAGTAGTGTTTTTAGGGTCACATATTTTATTATTCTTGACACTTTAAACTT
>JACEEZ010012736.1:52500-65000 GCA_016584305.1 Chionoecetes opilio
TGAACCAAGGACGCTGCACGATACAAAATATTTAAATTAAACTCCCGTCAAAATACTGGATGAAAATGATATCTGTGAATTTACTTCTTTCTCTAAAAACTTTTATGTTTGTGGAAAGTTACGTCGTATTCTTTGACGACGTGTTTCAGTCAAGATAAAATTAAGAAAATTAAAGATAGAAACCATTAAAGAGACAAAAAAGAAAAAAAGAAGAAGAAAAAATAAATAAATATATATATATAAATGGTGAGAGTAAAAACATATAAAAAACTTTATAAAAAACCGCGTTAAAGAAAAGATGGAATAAAAAGGTGAGAATAAAAAAAAGAAGCTTTATGAGAAAATCGCGTTGAAAAATAAACGAAAAAACGTACCTATTCATCATTGTTAAGAATACACCAAAAACATAACAGTTACCCGTACCCTGAAATTAATCTTTATGAAAACATCGATATAAGCTTGTTGTGGAAATGGCAAGAGAACATTGGGGTGAGGGAGTGGTGTGGGGCTGAGGTGTCTGGGTCCGCCCACTAGTTATGTAAGGGCGTGTGGGTGGCGCAGAGGCGGGCGTGATTGGCACCCTCATGCAAGATTCCTGACCCTATCCCTTGGGGGGTTAGGGGGGGGAGAGGGGGGTTGCGGGGGAGGAGGGAGTAGAGTAAGGGAGAGATAGAAGAGGAGGAAGAAATTATATATAAGGAAAGAAATGATAGGATGAATAGGAGAGAAAGATATAGAGATTAATAAAATAGGAGAGGATGAAGAAATAATAGATAAGGAAAGAAATCAGGTTTAGTGTTTGATGTATTACTTTTAGTAGAATTGTTATTAGTGTTGTTGAAAAAAAAATCTAAGTATCCCCTCATTTTTTACCACCACCAACATCACTAGTTTTGATTGCGATGAAATGATAACGATGATGATAATAATAATGATGATAGCAGCAGTGAAAATTATAGGAATACTAACTACAATAAACATCACTAGTTTTGACTGCGAAAAAATAATAACGATGATGATAACAATAATACTGATGATAGCAACAATAAAAATGATAGGAATGATAGCTACAAAAATTACCACCAACAAAAGTAACAATAAGATTTAAACTAGGTAGATAAGGGGAAAAAAATACTGAGTAAAAATACCCTCATTATTCATCTCCTCATTGCCCCAGAAAAAAATATTTAACTGAGGAAGTTTGAGGAAATATCACGAGAGAGAGAGAGAGAGAGAGAGAGAGAGAGAGAGAGAGAGAGAGAGAGGAGGAGAGAGAGAGAGAGAGAGAGATGAGAGAGAGAGAGAGAGGAGCGATGAGAGAGAGAGAGAGAGGAGAGAGAGGAGAGAGAGAGAGAGAGAGAGAGAGAAGAGAGATTAGCAGAGAGAGAAGAGATGAGTAAGAGAGAGCAGAGAGAGCGGAGAGAGAGAGAGAGGAGAGAGAGAGACGAGAGAGAGAGAGAGAGAGAGAGGAGAGAGAGAGAGAGAGAGAGAGACGAAGAGGAGAGAGAGAGAGAGAGAGAGAGAGAGAGAGAGTGAATGAGTGATTTTAGCTTGAGAGAGAGATAGTGAGTGAGTGATTTTAGCTTGAGAGAGAGAGAGAGAGAGAGAGAGAGAGAGAGAGAGAGAGAGAGAGAGAGAGAGAGAGAGAGAGAGAGATCCGTAGTGCGACCAATATAATTTCTTGTGGACGTAAAAAGTTAAGAAGGAAAGGTCAGAGCAGTAAAGGGAGGAGTGACAAAAACGAGAAAAAAATGACAATGACACATGAAACACAAAATCGGGAAGAGCAGAAGAGAAAAGTATTTGGACAAGACAGCAGAAAAATTACTAGGATATATATATTAATTAAACGAGAAGATAATTTAGACCAGGAAAGCTACAAAAAAGATAAAATAAGATAATCAAACATGAAAAACTAAATCGGGATAGGATAGAAAAATAAAATAAATATAAAATAGAATCTGTTGCCATGATAACTGTTACAAGGCGTCCTCCGTTCGTCTGTTTATCTGGTTTTTTTTTTGTCTGTTTTATTATTTTATTTGATTCATGCTTTTTATTTGACAGTTTTTTGGTTTGTCTGTTTTGTTTTTCTGTTAGTTTTGTTTGACTGGATAAGATAGAAAAATAGAATAAAAGATAGAATAAAAGATAAAAGTAATTCGACAAGACATCCCCATCTGTAAAGGAAAACAGAATCAGATCCCCTTCCGTCAAGAGACACGCTAATAAATATAAGAAAAGGGGAAGGCTATTTCTAAAGGCCAGGAGAAGGCGAGGTGCATGAGAGAGAGAGAGAGAGAGAGAGAGAGAGAGAGGAGAGAGAGAGAGGAGAGAGAGAGAGAGAGAGAGAGAGAGAGAGAGAGATGAGAGAGAGAGAGAGAGAGAGAGAGAGAGAAAAAAAAACTAGCTTAAGAGAGTGAGTGAGTGATTTTAGCTTGAGAGAGAGAGAGAGAGAGAGAGAGAGAGAGAGAGAGAGAGAGAGAGAGAGAGAGAGAGAGAGAGAGAGAGAGAGAGAGAGAGAGAGAGAGCGTGGGGATCTGTAAAAGTTGACGGGACAAATCTTTGGTTTGATAATTATAGAAGAGATGATAATTGTATGCTAAAGACTAAATCGGATGAAAGCTATTTGATTATTCATGTGATCTCTTTTATCTTCTACTTCGATTAACATAATTGGTTGATTACTGAGTTTGAGCAGAAAATGGAGGAGTAATTGATTGAACTTTTTGTTGATTCAAGAAAAACAAAAAATGTAAGGAATTGTTATCCCTATTAATCTATTAACAATTTACTTCATACATATGCAAAATACTAACTTTACTTTACGTTACTTTTACTGTGTCCTACAGTAGACAAGGTGTTTGCGACGGTGTGCGTGCGTCCTCTCAGCGGGCAGGGCGGGAGGTTCATGGCCGCGGCGTTCACCAGCGGGAAGGGATGGGATAGGTGGAGGGTTGGTTAGGGATGTAGGGGACAGAGGAGAGAAGGGTGGTGGAGGAGTGACGAGGCTGAATATAGACTGGTGTTGCGCCGGTGTTGCGTGTGATGGAGAGGTTGATGGTGTTTGGGAAGTGGTGGAGGAGGGCGCGCACGGTGTTGATGGCCCTGAGGTCGGTGTCCTGGGCGGGGTGACAGTTGCCCCGGAGCCACCGCCTGAAGGCGTCCTGTGCCCGCCAAGAGTTGTGCTCCGGAAACTTGGTCATGAAGTGCAGGAAGGTGAGGGCGTGGTAGGCGCACGTCCTGAACCCCCGCCGCTGGTGGGAGCCGCGCATCACCGTCACCTACGCCTTGTCCAGGCCGTTGTGGCGGCAGAAGGCCGGGAAGGACGGGTAGGGCTTCTGTAGGTACGAGTCGTAGTACAGGTAGCGGCCGTCGCCACAGCGGAACACTGACACCGCGTGCACGGCTGTGGCGCCGCTCTGCAGGGCACACAGCAGCCCGTGCTCGCGTGCCAGGGCGCCGTGTGTGGACAGCCGGTGGTGGCCGAACACCATCTCCACGCAGCGGCCAAGCGGGCCTGGAGCGCCACGCAGGATGGCGGCGGCGTCACAGCACTGGAGGGCGCGCACATCCTCCAGCTCACGGAGGATGCTGGCGTCTGGCCGGAGGGGCACAGTCTTACGGCCAGAGAATACTGACGTCTCGAGGGCCTGGCCGTCCGCCACTCGAGGACCGTTGGGGGTGGTCACAGGGGTGGTCAGGGGAGTAGCGTGATCATCTCTGACGATGATCACCAAGTCGTCATCAGAAGGTCCGTCCATGATCTGAGGCTGGCTGGGTTACCTAACACACGATGCTCGATGGCAGGCAAGGTTCAGATAATAAAAATAAAATATGAAGATGGGATAAGGAGGTAGGAGTTAGCGCGACAGGTTGGAGTTAAGACGCTGGGCGAGGAACCTTATAAGGAGTATTTTCTTGAAGTTCTATTCTTCTTAACTCCAACCTGCACTTAACTCCAATGTGTCAGCACCTGCACGCGGCACAGTCATTGGTTCCAAGAGGATCTACACAATAATGTATTAACTCCATCCACCAATAGCATTATTGCATTGAGCCCTTCCTGTGTTCCAAGCTTCCTCGCCCCCGCCACTCAGCTCCAACTGACGCAGGGCGAGGCACACTGAAGGCCATTTGCACGATGACCGCCTACGCTGCAGGGTGGAGCGAGCCGTGCGTGTAGCAGGCGGGCCTGTCCACCGCCGCCGCCACCGCCACCGCCCTCAGTGGGTGTCGACGCAATGCCTCCGATGCACAGCGCCTTTGCTGGCCGGCAGGGCAGTCATGACCTTCCTGTCGGAGGTTCCCACGTAAGCGGAGCCACGTAGATTGCGGGGGGTGGGGTAGGGGGGGGATCAAACACAGGACCACAGTATGGCGCGCCACGCTCGTAACCACTTGGCCAGCAAACAGAATGGTTGTGTGTGTACTATTATTATTATTATTATATATAGATATAGATATAGATATAGATATATATAGATATATATTTTTCTTATTATCATTATTATTATTATTATTATTATTATTTGTGTGTGTGTGTGTGTGTGTGTGTGTGTGTGTGTGTGTGTGTGTGTGTGTGTGTGTGTGTGTGTGTGTGGTGTGTGTGTGGTGTGTGGTGTGTGTGTGACGCAGAAATTGATACAAAACTTAGAATTCACTGCATCCACCTTAAAAAATATATTAATAACGTACGCCTGTCCTGTGCATACATGACTTCATGCCACACATGCCATTTGACGTGCATAACGCGGGCCTTCATGACGGGGTCCGCGGCGCACACCAGGCTGACGTAATGGACGGGCCAATGCAAGGCCTCATGTTTCCCCGCCTGCACATTCATGGAGTTAGAATCCCGTTGCATTTGCTGACCATGTTGAATATGCGATCATGAATTAGGATCTGTTGGTCATAACTACCTTTATTGTGTGTGTGTGGTGTGTGTGTGTGTGTGTGTGTGTGTGTTTATCTATTTACCTATAGTTGTAGCATACAGGGCCTGAACTAGTTATTACGTGGATCTGTCTCTGTTTATAGTCTATCTATCTAGATATATAGATATATAGTATATCTTTCTTTAAATTGATATATACTTCCCGTCATTATCATCTCTTTTTCTAGTCCATTCCAAACCTCGCTAATTCTATGTGTGTGTGGGTGGGTGGGTGGGTGGGTGGGTGGGTGGGTGGGTGTGTGTGTGTGTGTGTGTGTGTGTGTGTGTGTGTGTGTGTGTGTGTGTGTGTATGTGTGTGTGTGTGTGTGTGTGTGTGTGTGTGTGTGTGTGTGTAAAATCATGATTGATATACGCCAGTTCCCAGTAAAAAGTAGGGAAACCACAGAAGGAAAACTGCCATAATAAAAAAAACAACTAAACTAAACATAAATTTTGTATTCACTTCAGCAAGACGAACTCAAAAATAATGCATTATGCCACGGCTTATACAAAAAAAAAGTTGATGCCTGATAGCGGGATTCACAGAGGTAACCTAATAGCATCAGTGCAGTGGCGATGTTAATGAAACCGGCGTGCACCTTAAAGCCGAGCGCTGCCTCTTCGCAGTAGCAGCAGTATCGCGTACACGGGAGTCCCGAGGGTGCCGCCACCTCACACCACCCACAACGACACACAATCTTTAACCCCTTGAGGCCCAGAACGTAATTTTCATTGTAATTTGACCACCATTAGACGATTTTTAGTGAATATAAGCAATATTTTATAGATATGACCTGTTTAGTATCCATGACCACTAACTAAGTTACCTTTCGTAATTTTATGGCTAATTACAGACAATTTTATATAGCAAAGGAAAGATCTGGGCGTGAAGGGGTTAAGTGAATCATAATGCCATGTATAACTATTTCGTAAGCATAAAAAAAGTACTCTATCTTGAATATTTAGGGAGGTATTACAAGTTTTTTATTAAAGTTTTTTAGTTAGTTGTTTTATTATAGTTTTTTAGTTAAGTTTTTTATTAAACTTTTTTAGTTAGTGTTTTTGTTATAGTTTTTTTCTTATGTTTTTTTTGTTGATTCACTCTGTCATTCTCTTCTGGTTTTCTATCCTCCCAAAAGAGCGAGGGTGCCGCCGCCTCACCCACCAGCCACAACCAGGATACTTTTCTATTTGTCTCTTCGTATTTGCATGTTTCCCTTCCTATGCCCCATCATTATCCAACATTTGTCTCCATATTCCCTTTACATTTGCCTCTAATTCCTCTTTTCGACTTTTTTCGCCATGTATAACTATTTCATGAACATTAAAAAGTACCTTATCAAGATAAGGTACTTTTATATTATCTTTATCTATTAAGATTATAGACCATCTAGCTATATTATCTTATCTATCTGCACATTAACTCTACCTTCGATTGCGAGTACATTGGAGGACATAGCAGCATGAGCCTCTCTAATCAGAGGCGCTACAAGAAAAATCCTGCCTGCCCCATCACGGGGGATGATCAACCATGTAGGTATAATTTGGTTATTATACCTCCATGGGACCAACCATCACAGCCCTCAAGTGAACCTCCAGGGTCTGCCATCCGAGCCCTGGAGGTCATTGCCTACAGGCGTTATAGGCCTAGATAAAAGAAATATACTTATGGAGTTTTACAAACTGTCATCCTTCTTCCTTTTTCTATTATCCAGAAAGACCTAATTAAAGTGCAAGATCATCAGACGCTTCTCCATACCTTGAAATGTTACGGCAGGGAATTACTTTTTACATCCTCTATTATTTAGAAATAAAGGACAAGTACGGTACAAGTTTATGAATGTCAAAGGTACAACTTTTTCACCACGAATAAAAAAAAAAAAAAAAACATGCTTCCGCCAGGGCTCGAACCTGGGACCTTCTGCGTGTAAAGCAGACGTGATAACCACTACACTACGGAAGCTATTTAAGAAGTGACTACAAAGAGCGTTTTAACTTACGTGTTATTAGTTACCTTGTTCCTGAAGTAAACAAGTGACCGTGATGACATCGTAAAATTGTCTTTCAAATCACTCTTCAAACTTACTTCATTGAGTTATTTCTTCTGTTACAACGTTATGAGGAGATGGTGCTTGTATTATTTTTTCTCGTCTCTCTCTCTCTCTCTCTCTCTCTCTCTCTCTCTCTCTCTCTCTCTCTCTCTCTCTCTCTCTCTCTCTCTCTCTCTCTCTCTCTCTCTCTATCTGAGGTCCTTACTCTATTTACAAAACGGGTGATATGGAGTACCGTCTCTCCCTCTGAAGGTAATTTCTATAACTGGTCTACTTCGACTTTTTTTCATATGGAAGTGGAAATTTATTTAACAGGATGGAAATGTGCTTGTAAGTAAGAGATAAGATAAATATACAAATACGTAGTTTATCCATAGCCTTCTATATATGGACGGTGACTCAAGAAGAAAAAAAGAAAAAAGTGAAAAATGGTAATATAGATGAAATGAATAAAAATACGGTGAGGATGCCTTAATATGAAGTGATTTAGCTTCTTTTTTTTATCTATATTCTTTGTTTTATTATATATATATTTTACTATATATATTTATTTATTATTTTTTACTTGTTACTTTTTATTTTATTTACATGTTTTTTTGTTTTTTTTCAGAGTGCATAAGTGATCGAACTAGAAATTTGTGTCATCGAATTCTGCTTCAAGATTGTACAACGGTTGTCACCCATCAGTGCAAGGGCATCAACTAAAAGGTATGCTATTGATTGCTTATTGTTTTTGTTTGAGGGAGATAGACGGATACTTAGATATAGTTAACTCTTGTAGCTATTGACTTGTTCTATATCTTTACTATTAGTGGAAGAGAGGAAAACTTTTTTGGTGTGTGTGTATGTGTTCTACCGGTTCTGTGTTTACTTTAAATTATTTATATTATTTTTTTTTTACTCTGGAGCCTATATAGTGCCTGTAGGCTATTATCTTCCTTCCTTAGGTTTTATCTTCTTTCCTTGAGGGCTCAGGTGGTTGGCCCTGCACATTATGGAGGCTGTGATAGTTGGCCCTCGTTCGTGGTGGCGCAGGCTGGATATTTATAGTGACACCTGTGATGGTTCATCGTGTTTTGTTGTTATTATTGTTGCTGTTGATATGTCTGTCTGTCTGTCTGTCTATCTATCTATCTATCTGTCTGTCTGCCTGTCTGTCTGTCTGTCTGTCTGTCTGTCTGTCTGTCTGTCTATCTATCTATCTGTCTGTCTGTCTGTCTGTCTGTCTGTCTATCTATCTGTCTGTCTGTCTGTCTGTCTGTCTGTCTGTCTGTCTGTCTGTCTGTCTGTCTGTCTGTCTGTCTGTCTGTCTGTCTGTCTGTCTGTCTGTCTGTCTGTCTGTCTGTCTGTCTGTCTGTCTGTCTGTCTGTCTGTCTGTCTGTCTGTCTGCCTTCATATCCATTTCAGTCTCATCCATTCATCATCTTTTTGTCTTTCCTTCCTTCATTTTCCCCTTTCCCTTCTTCATTTTGTTGATTATTTAAAATACGATGTTCTCAGTCATGCTATCCCCTTCCGTCCCGTCCCCTCTTTTCCCCTCTTCTTTAACTCATTTTCCCCTCACGTTTCTAATTGATCTTTCGTTTTTCCTCTTCTCTCCCCTTTTATCTGTGGTTCCCTCTGTAGTCTCTCTTTTATCTACCATTCTATTCCCTCTTTCCTCATTTACTTTCTTCCGCTCTTTCATTATGTCCTTCTTTTGATATATATTCCTCTATCCATTCATTCAATACGTATCATATTTCTTCTCTCATACTTTTCTGTCTCTTCGTATTTACATGTTTTCCTTCCTATGCCCTATCATTATCTAACTTTTATTCCACATTCCCTATACATTTATCTCTAATTCCTTGTTTCGATTTCTTTTTGCATCACTGTATAATTATTTTCCTCGTTTTCGTCGTTTTCAATATCGTCATTTTTATAGTCACCATTGTCAGATTTCTCTTTTTAATTATTTGTTTGTTTTTAATTCAATCTCTTCCTCGGTCTTGTCATTTCTCGTTTTTATGCTCATATTCTTCCTTGTCCTCCTCCTCGTCTCCTCCTCCTCCTCCTCCTCCTCCTCGTTCTCCACTTCGTCCTCTCGTCCTCCTCCTCGTTTGTACCTATAGCGCCTGTAGGCAGTGGTGACCCAGGGCTCGGATGGTAGGCTCTGAAGGTTCACTTGAGGGCTCTGATGGTTGGTCCTCGCCCGTGGTGGCGCAGGCAGGATTCTTATAGTGACGCCTGTGATTAGAGGCTCATGCCGCCCCCCTGTGTCCTCCGATGCACTCGCAATCGAAGGTAGAGTTGATGGGCAGGGCATGTGGGTGTTCTTAGGCCACTCGACGGTGCAGAAAGATTTGTTTGTTTTTCTTCGGGGATCGAACTCGGGTCACCGAGAACGCCAGTCGGAGACGCTAACCACTCCGCTATACCACCTCCCCTCGTGCTCTCCTCCTCCTCCTCCCCGTCCTCCTCCTAGTCCTTTCGTCTTCATCCTCAGCCTTTTCTCGTCTTCCTCGTCTTCCTCCTCGTCTTCCTCCTCGTCCTCCTCCTCGTCCTCCTCGTCCTCTTCGTCCTCATCCTCTTGTCCTCCTCCTCCTCCTCTTCGTCTTCTCGTCCTCGTCCTCATCCTTGTCTTCTTCGTCCTGCCTGGAGCCTTGACTTAATTTTGAGATTAATACCAGGCGCAGTATATTAGAAGTAATTACCAGGGAGACGACAACACGGTTCCTGCCTCACTGATTGATTAGATCTTCCCCTAACACTGTAATGACTGATCCCTCTACCCTGAGAGAGAGAGAGAGAGAGAGAGAGAGAGAGAGAGAGAGAGAGAGAGAGAGAGAGAGAGAGAGAGAGAGAGAGAGAGAGAGAGAGAGAGAGAGAGAGAGAGAGAGAGAGAGAGAGAGATCAGTTAGTTGTATACTGTGGCGAAACACTTAACGATCTATGTCAATATACTCGTAAATTGTGCCAGTATGACATTGCGTTATTAGCGTTGGTAAGTAATAGACATGTAATAGAAAAGTAATAGATAATAATAGTAATAAAAAGAATAGTAATAGATAATAGTAATAATAGTAATAAAACTGAAAGTATTATAGTTGGTAAGGAATAGTGGCGTTGAACTTTTGAGACAGGTGAAACGTATAACAAAAACCAGGTGTGAGTGTGCTTTATATATATTTTCTGTACCTCCACTGTACGTACTTTAGTCTGACCAATGGCTACCTGGCTTGGAGTGTGTTACGCTAGTGCCTTGTAGTAGTGGTGAGTGATGCGTCTGGTGACCTATTAGTAGCCTTGTAGTAGTGGTGAGTGATGAGTCTGGTGACCTATTAGTAGCCTTGTAGTAGTGGTGAGTGATGATGAGTCTGGTGACCTATTAGTAGCCTTGTAGTAGTGGTAAGTGATGAGTCTGGTGACCTATTAGTAGCTTTGTAGTAGTGGTGAGTGGTGACCTATAGGGTGTCTGGCAACCGACCCTGGATAAAGGCAAAAGGGGGCATGAACATAATAATGAGTAATGTACATAATTGCTAGATACCCTATACTAATTATGCCTATATGACGAGTATAGGTCACCAATCACCACTAATACAGCCTTAGTGTTGGGTGTGCGTGGTGGTATGTATGTGGGTGGTGGGTGGTGCATGGGTTGTTTGTGTGTTCCGGGTGGTGTAGTTGTGGTGGTGTGGTGGTGTGTGTGCCGGTAGCTTGTGTGTGCGGTGTGGTGGTGGTGGTTGTGGTGGGTGGTGGTGTGTGCAGGGTGGTGGTGTGTGCCGGGTGGTGGTGGTGGTGGTGGGTGGTGGGTGGTGGTGTGTGCCGGGTGGTAGTGTGTGCCGGGCGGTGGTGGAGCGACAAATCGAAGCGTCAGGTCAAGACATTTACAGAGACTTACAATTGGAGGAAGACCGAGGCATTTCCAGACGGGAGGTGTTTGAGGAGGAGGAGGAGGAGAGGAGGAGGAGGCACACGCAGGCTCACTCTCACACTCTCTCTACCTCTCTCTCCTACTCTCTCCCGCTCGCTCTCTCCCTCTCTTCCAGTCCGCTCTCACCCAGTTCTGGCTCTCACATAGTTCAACCTCCAGTTGGCCCCGAAACTCCGTGACGGTAGGGCGAGGTGTTCCGTGGCTCTCTCTGGCTCGGTGTTCTCGCCTCCCTCCTGGCACCCGGCTGGCACTGGTCACCGAGGCTCCTGACCCCGCAGTGCCAAGGCTCCCGCCGCCTCTTCCTGCACGCGAGAGGAGGGGACGAGGATTGCTCTGCTCTCGTGTTGTAAAAGGATTTCTGTTGCATTTTTCATAGTCGTCGAGGGAGCGTGAGGACCGGTGTTATCTGCGGCAGGAAGGCAGAGTCCCGGGGAGCGTGGGAGGGCCAGGTGTCGTGTGGCCAAGGACTCTGCCGCCCTTGTCACTTTGGCCGCAGACCCCCGCAGGGATACCGGCGACATGGCCTGCTGACTGCCACCCCTTGCCTGGCCATACTTTTCCAAACTATTTTTCTCTATCATTTACCCTCGAAAATATTGATCTCCTGTGATACTCTGGAGATAAATAGTTTTTAAAAAGAAACACTTCAGGGAGAGGATTTGTAATTCTTTTTCGTCTCCCTCTGAGGGTTGTCTGGACTGAACCAAGTCGTCATATTGATACAGAACAGTCCATAGGAAAGTTACTGTTAGTTCCGAGCTTGCCAGTGACCGCGTCCACCCCTGCACGACCACGCTGTGACGGTCCGCGGGTGTTGCCATGCACGAGTGACGGGTCGTGTCCGGTGTAAGTGCATGTGTGGCGTCGCCCTGGTGTTGGCGCCCCCCGGCTGGCCGCGATGCCCGCCTTGATGCGCTTCGGGGCGATGTGGCAGCCGTCACTGTGGACCCTGCTGGCCGTGTGCTCCGTCGTTTCTCAAGGTGAGTGAACATAAGAAAATAAGAAAATAAGGAAGCTACAAGAGGGTGTGAGACCTACACGAGGTAGTTCCTTTAGTGGTGGTGCATGATGCTGTCCCCGTCATGCCGTGTCATGTCCCCGTGCATCTATCTTGTCCCCGGCAGCCTGAAAGGTTTTTTCTCGCCGCGTCCGGGCATGAAAACGCGTGACAGTAAAGGCAGGTGATGTGAAAGGCTCCCCCACGCCCGTGAATGCGTGCACCTCTTCCTGGCTGCTCGGTGCCGCTTTGAAGGTGTTGCGGCAGTCACCAGGCAACAAAAGGCCGCCTTTCAACACCAAATGATAACGCCAGCCGGGACGCACCTCCTACACACGTTTGTTTGTGTTTATATTTACGTATACATATATATATATATAATAAAATATATATATATATAATATATAATTATATATAATATATTATAAAATTATATAAAAATTTTAATGTATACTACACCGCACACGACACACACACATTGCCACAGACCGCACACACCCTCTAGACACACACACACACACACACAAAACCACACACACACACAACACACACACACACACACACAAAAACACACCCGCGCGCACACCACCCCCCAAA
>JACEEZ010012736.1:70000-92500 GCA_016584305.1 Chionoecetes opilio
TATTTTATTGGTATTTTTCATATTGGAGTGTCATGATTTTTTGTCTATTTTCCACAATCGATCTTTTCACAATTCCCTTAAAGTCTTCGATCCACCCAAAGTCTTTTCTTCTTTTAATCCCAGGACAGTTTCGCTCACGCCTTCCCCTTCCCCTCCTCCACCTCCCCCTCCTTCTCCCTTCTCCCCCCCCTTGATTGGTAGGCCCTAAAAGTTTCTTAGGCAGCTAATATTTTCGACAACCCAGCCTAATTAGGTGAAGGGGAAGGAAGGCTGTGGGAAAGGAGGCGGGGAAGCCCTGACGAAGCTGTGCAGGGTGAAGGAAGCCACCGGAAAGCCATGGGGTCGATAGGAGTTTTAGGAGGAAAGAAAAAGTGAATTATAGTGAAGGAGGTTGTAGATATTGAAAAAAAGAATACCTGTTAGAAGTCATGTGTGTGTGTGTGTGTGTGTGTGTGTGTGTGTGTGTGTGTGTGTGTGTGTGTGTGTGTGTGTGTGTGTGTGTGTGTGTGTGTGTGTGTGTGTGTGTGTGTGTGTGTGTGTGTGTGTATGTGTGTGTGTGTGTGAGTTTCTCTTTCTCTTTCTCTCTCTTTCTCTCTTTCTCTCTTTCTCTCTTTCTCTCTTTCTTTCTCTCTCTCTCTCTTTCTCTCTTTCTCTCTTTCTCTCTCTCTTTCTCTCTCTCTCTTCTCTCTCTCTCTCTCTCTCTCTCTCTCTCTCTCTCTCTCTCTCTCTCTCTCTCTCTCTCTCTCTCTCTCTCTCTCTCTCTCTTGTTATCACTGAGAGCAAGATTAAATTAAGGCTATTAATATTATCACTTCACTTCCTTTATTGATCTTATTTTGTGTAGAAATTCTGTGATGTATTTTCATATTTTCTGGATCGTTCAAAGATTTAGATTTTCATGCAAGTTATATATTAGTCTTTAGGTCACTCATGCTATAGTTATATTTTTGCCAAGCGTTTATTTGCCCTTCATCATTATTATTATATTACTTAGTTATTGCCTTTCATTTTCCTGCCGTTTATTTTTCCCTTCGTCATTATTATTGATTTTTTTTAGTTATTGCTTTATATTTTCGTGCAGTAGCTGTTAGTATGGCAACACGGTATCCAACATAGAGTATTCCTTTCAGTGGCGGTAGAAAACTTTACGTGAAGTTTTTCCTTTGGTTATTGAAACGGACGCCGGCACTTAGGGTCCGTGAATATTTTAGGGTAGTTCACCGAGGCGCCCCACCCTGCGAGGATGCGACTTTTAAAGAGGTAAAGGTGGAGGCGTACGCTGAGGTGGGGGCGTGGCTGCAGTGCTCATCTCCGTCTCCTAAGCCCTTGAGGTTGTGGTGGGACCGTGAGGGCGTTGCTGCGGTGCTCATCTCCGTCTCCTAACTCCTTGAGGCTGTGGTGGGGAAAGATCGTTAGCTCGTAAAGGTGGAGGCGTACTCTGAGGTGGGGGCGTTGCTGCGGTGCTCACCTCCGTCTCCTAACTCCTTGAGGCTGTGGTGGGGGCGTTACTGCGGTGCTCATCTCCGTCTCCTAAGTCCTTGAGGCTGTGGTGGGGGCGCTACTGCGGTGCTCATCTCCGTCTCCTAAGTCCTTGAGGCTGTGGTGGGGGCGCTACTGCGGTGCTCATCTCCGTCTCCTAAGTCCTTGAGGCTGTGGTGGGGGCGCTACTGCGGTGCTCATCTCCGTCTCCTAACTCCTTGAGGCTGTAGTGGGGGCGCTACTGCGGTGCTCATCTCCGTCTCCTAACTCCTTGAGGCTGTAGTGGGGACGCTGCTGCGGTGCTCATCTCCGTCTCCTAAGTCCTTGTGGATGTGGTGGGGGCGTTGCTGCGGTGCTCATCTCCGTCTCCTAATTCCTTGAGGCCATGGTGGGGGCGTTGCTGCCGTGCTCATCTCCGTATCCTAAGTCTTTAAGAACATAAGAACATAAGAACATAAACAAATAAGGAAGCTACAAGAGGCCGCGAAACCTACACGTGGTAGTTCCTGTTACTTAACACTACCTACCTACCCCTTGAGGCTGTGGTGGGGGCGTTGCTGTGGTGCTCATCTCCGTCTCCTAAGTTCTTGAGGCTGTGGTAGGGAAAGATCGTTTGTTTGGGGCACATTGCGCACTCCGCCACCACCCCGACACTCCGGTTACCACAGTTTACCACTCCAGGTTTCCCTAAGTACCCATTTATCGACCAGCTCGTAAGGGAACACGAACATTGGGTAGGCGGCGCGCAGGCTGTCGTGACTCGTGACTCGTGACCTGCAGACGCAAACCTGTGCCTACAGATGCCTACCCGGAAACAATTGTCTGTACAGGACGGAAGCTTAAGTCATTTCGAAAGTTATAATGATAATGATAATAATAATTTTAGTTTCACCCAAAGACTAAGACACAGTAAAGATTTTTTTTTTTTAACAGGAGTAGCTAAATGAACTAATATTAAATGAACTAGTATTAAATGAATAATATACAAACAGGAGTAAATGAATTTAACCCCTTGAGTCCCAGAGCGTAATATCCATTGTAATTTGGCTACCATTAGACAATTTCTAGTGAATATATGCAATATTTTATAGATATAACATGTTTAGTATCCTTCGACTAACTAATTTGGTGTAATCAGTTTTTTTCATTATTTTATGGCTAACAACATACAATTTTTTTTATAGCAAAAGAAAGATCTGGGCGTGAAGGGGTTAAGTACTAAAGCAAATAAAAGATAATATATACATGTGGGCGATATATACACTGCAGTACATGCACATTACGTTCATGCAAGTCTTTATTACAGTGCCGTGATTCCATATGCCGTGGTAGTCTCTGGTTTATCATTGTTTTTTTTCTTATTGGGTTGGTCGTTTGCTTTAAGAAATTACTGAAGCGCTGAGAAAGTTATAAACGGTTCTTCTTTCTTTACCGCACGACCATCAGCTTGTGGGTACGATTTCACAGGTCATACTTTACTTAACTTGGGATCTGTAATGTCTTCTCTTCTCTCTTCTCTCTCTCTCTTCTCTCTCTCTCTCTCTCTCTCTCTCTCTCTTCTCTCTCGTCTCTTCTCTCTCTCTCTCTCTCTCTCTCTCTCTCTTCTCTCTCGTCCTCTCTGTCTCTTCTCTCTCTCCTCTCTCTTCTCTCTCTCTCTCTGCTTCTCTCTCTCTCTCTCTCTCTCTCTCTCTCTCTCTCTCTCTCTCTCTCTCTCTCTCTCTCTCTCTCTCTCTCTCTCTCTCTCTCTCTCTCTCTCTCTCTCTCTCTCTTCTCTCTCTCTCTCTCTCTCTCTCTTCTTCTCTCTCTCTCCTCTCTCTCTCTCTCTTCTCTCTCCTCTCTCTCTCTCTCTCTCTCTCTTCTCTCTCTCTCTCTCTCTCTCCTCTCTCTCTCTCTCTCTCTCTCTCTCTCTCTCTCTCTCTCTCTCTCTCTCTCTCTCTCCTCTCTTCTCTCTCTCTCGTCTCTCTCTCTCTCTCTCTCTCTCTCTCTCTCTCTCCTCTCTCTCTCTCTCCTCTCTCTCTCTCTCTCTCTCTCTCTCTCTCTCTCTCCTCTCTCTCTCTCTCTCTCTCTCTCTCTCTCTCTCTCTCTCTATGATAACGTAAAGAGTTCTCACTGACTCATATGAAAGCTATTAATTGAACACATCAGTCATTCCCTCAATATTCCATTCAAAGTATATTATTCATTTGATTCTTAAGACAGTCACGTTATTGGACAAGTTTATGGCAGTCGGCGTCACAAAGTTGCTTGGATCGCCCCCCTTTAAAGACGGACCTTGGCGTTACCTAATCAAATTGCTTCGCGTCCGCCTTCAAACTCGCCTTAAATGATCATGAATTTTCTTTAGACAGAATGAAAATTAAAGTAGACGTTTTCGACTTGTATTTCTATGTGATTATTTTTTTTAAGAAACCTTGATTTGGCTTGTAGGGTATATGGATGAATGAAATATATAGGCAGTCTTGATACGTTTTTATTATGTATTTATGATTCATGATAACAAGAGTAATATTCTGTAATGATATATCACAAAAGTATTCGAGGCAAAAGTCTGGTATAAACATCTTTTTATCCTTCCTGTTGACGTAAATTCATTTCACTCTTGATATAATGGAGTGAATTCTGCTATTATGTAACTACTAGCCACAAAGCCCATCCAAAGCCCAATTCACTCACCCATTACCCATCACCACACACCCATTCACTCACCCATTTCCCATCACCCCCCATCTATTCCCTCACCCATCACCCCACACCCATTACCCATCACCCCAACCATTCACTCACCCATTACCCATCACCCCACCCATTCACTCACCCATTACCCATCACCCTCCATCAAGGTTTCCTCAATTCTCGCAACCCACTTTTTTTTCACAATTCTCGCTAATAGGCTGCTAAAAAAAAAAATAAGAAGTGATCGGATCATCTCATAAATGGGCTTAAAACCTTCCCCTGGTCGAGCTGGTTCCAAAACTGTGCCATATGAGGGGATTGAGGCACTGGGGGCGGCACCTATCGCGGACAGACAGACAGACAGACAGACAGACAGACACACACTTTCGCTTATATTATTATAGATGTGTAGAGATACTGACAGGTGTAAAAAAGAGAGGTGACGAAGGAGACACGGGCTGAGAAACGAGTACTTTATTTCTCCTTTCGCCTTTACTGGGCTTCTTCAGAGGATCCAGTAAAGGCGAAACTATACTCAGTTTTTTTTTTACGCGATGAAAAATCCTGACCCCTTGCCGCGTACTGCCTGATATTTGATGCCAGGAGAAGAGAATAGTACGGTTCTTCTAAATTTCAGCTGTATTTCATCATAGTTAACCATATTATCTGGTAAACATAGGCATAATTTTAAGCTAACCATATTATCAGGTAAGCAAAGGCATACTTTTAAACATGAGACCTTTAAGATAGAATGGAATTTTTGCCTCGTTAAAGAAAATAGACTATAGTAAGGAATATAGTACTCGCTTCTCAGCCCGTGTCTACTTCATCACCTCTTTTTTATAACGTACTATGTTGATATATTTTTAGAGTGTCTTGCATTCGATTGGCATTTACTCTGAAGAACATAGCTTATCATATATATTTTTTGAGAGTGTCTAGTTTTTGAGAGTATTTGAGTGTCTTTTTTTTTTTTTTTTTTTAGTTTTTGAGTCTTTTTTTGAGAGTTTTTTAGTGTCTTTTTTTGAGTTTAATTGGCATTCATTGAAGAACATACACAGCTCTACCATCACCCCTCCAAAGCCTTCCTCCTGCCTCACTCAGTGCTGTTTTATCGCATCTTTCATTGGAGTAAAGTCTGGAAATGCATCACCAGCGGCGACCAAAACGTTCCCCGCCATGTTTGTTACCGCCACTCTTTGTTTTCCCTCAAAAAATGGTGTTGGCCAGGCTTTTGCACGACACCTGAGGCCACACCGAACACCTCAACTTTTACTTTCCCCTTTTTTCTTACCTGTTTCTATCTCACCACCTTTCTTCTTTTTTGTAACATTCAATTTTCTGATTCTTTATTTCATTAACTTATTTTATTATTTCTCATTTTATGCTTGTTGTCTCTTTACCTTCTTTCTATTTTTTTCTTACCTGTTTCTATCTCATCATCTTTCTTCTTTGTCACTTTCAATTTTTAGATTTCTCATTTTATTGACTTTTTGCTCCTATTGTCTATTTTTCGACTTTCAATTTTGTGATTCCTTATTTTATTAATCTTTTACTTCTCTTGTCTCATATTCTTTCTCATTTTTTCTTACCTATTTCTATATCACCACCTATCTTCTTTACAACTTTCAATTTTTTTCTGATTCCTCATTTTAACTTTTTATTCATGTTGTCTATTCTTCGTTATTTCCTTTTTATCTTATAGTTTCTTTTTCCTTTTTCTATTTTTTCTTACCTGTTTCTATCTCACCATCTTTCTTCTTTATGTCACTTTCAATTCTCTGATTCCTCATTTTATTAACCTTTTACTAGAGTTGTCTAATTCTTCTTTATCATCTTTTTATCATGCCTTTTCATTTTTCCTTTGAACTCTTCACTGCCTGGAGATACACGTGTTGTGTCTTAATTCAGGGAACACATATTTTACCTTGCTCCCGTTCTTTAATCCTAGTTATTTCTCCTTTCCTTGTCCTCGCTCCTAATCCTCCTCCTTCTGTTCTCCTCCTCCTCCTGCCTCCTCCTCCTCCTCCTCCTGCCTCCTCCTCCTCCTCCTCCTCCTCCTCCTCCTCCTCCTCCTCCTCCTCCTCCTCCTCCTCCTCCTCCTCCTCCTCCTCCTCCTCCTCTAGCCCGCCAGGTGTATTCTCCCACGTTCCTCTTAATGATATTCAAAGCAGGTAAGGGCAGAAGGTGATTCCCGCACCGTCACTACCCAAATGTGGAGTCTGCTGAACCCTCCCCCTCCTATTCCACATCTTCCACTTCCTCTTCCTCTTCCTCTTCCTCTTCCTGTACTAAGACAAGATTAAAATACCAGTTCAGAACGCGTAGTGGACGTGTTGACCTCATTCTCTCAGGAATTTTGCAACTTGGGGTGGTGTATATTTTTTTCCTTCTTTGTTTCCACCTGCGTGTCTGTTGATCATTTTCTTTTCCATTTACTTTCTGGCGTGTTTTTTTCTCTTTTTTTTTGCTCACCATCCTCCCTCTGTTTCCTTGCTAACTATCTCTTTGTTTTTCCTCCTCCTCCCTCCTCCTCCTCCTCCTCCTCCTCCTCCTCCTCCTCCTCCTCCTCCTCCTCCTCCTCCTCCTCTTCAATTGCTTCTCGTTTGTCTCGAGTTGAAACTTAACGGAGAACAACGATACTCTGCTGCATCTCTCTCTCTCTCTCTCTCTCTCTCTCTTCGCTCTCGCTCTCGCTCTCGCTCTCTCTCTCTCTCTCTCTCTCTCTCTCTCTCTCTCTCTCTCTCTCTCTCTCTCTCTCTCTCTCTCTCTCTCTCTCTCTCTCCCCCCCCCCTACTTATTCCACTCACATCTCAGTCTAAGTTTATCAAAAAATATATCCTCCCCCTAAAAATCATGATGTATTTAACACGCATCGTATACGTATGGTACATTTCATTCCCTCCCTACACAAACTAATCCCCTCTTAAATAGCCTTTTAGTAAAGTGTGCGGCAATATTGTGTGTAAAATATGTTTGTAAAATACTTTAAAGATACTTAAATACCTTCTGCCACCTTACTGTTACTTCCCTTCCTCCTTCTTTTTCTTCTTCTTCCTCTTTTTCTTCTTGTTTTCTTCTTCCTCTTCTTCCTCTTCTTCTTCTTGTGACCTTTGTCGTTTAGTATCGCTTCATAGGTCCTCTTCAACTTCGTCTCCTTAGTTAATAATCTTGTCAACTCTTCCCTGGCTTTCACCTGGGATACTAACACATTTTCATTAGTTTACGGTCCTTATCGTACTAACATCCTAACTATAACTAACCATAATATAGCCATACTAACTATACTAACATTCTTTTCATTAGTATTCGGTCCTTATAATAGCATCCTAATCCTTAGTTTCTGTTTATGTAGAGTGGAGCGGAGGTGGAGAGGTGGATGATAAACTGTAGCGAGGGAAAAAACACATCATTCCTTCCCCCAGAGAGCGAAGGATATCGAAAAATCATAATTACGTTTGCAGCTTTGGGATTTTTCTTGACCATTTGTCTCTGAAACGTTTTCTAATCCCTGAGCACGAAAAATACAGCAAGCGAGGAAGTATGTTTTCCAACTGTCGCAGGAAAAAGGCAGGCAAGGGATGGAATATTTAGTTAACCATGCATATAAGAATGACTTTAAAGCACTTACATTACTTAAAAACAATGAAAAAGTAGCTTACATTACTTAAAAACAATGAAAAAGTAACTTACATTACTTAAAAACAAAGAAAAAGTACTTACATTACATAAAAACAATAAAAAAGTAGCTTACATTACTTAAAAACAATGAAAAAGTAACTTACATTACTTAAAAACAATGAAAAAGTAACTTACATTACTTAAAAACAATGAAAAAGTAACTTACATTACTTAAAAACAATGAAAAAGTAACTTACATTACTTAAAAACAATGAAAAAGTAACTTACATTACTTAAAAACAATGAAAAGGTACTTACATTACTTGAGAACAATGAAAAAGTAATCGTAGTGTTCCTGCAAGTGGGAGTCAAATTAACTACTATTAAAATTTAACAACCATACTTAACATTACTCAAAACAATGATTAAGCAAGCAATCGTAGGGTTTATTAAGTGTAAATCAAATGGACTGCTATTAAAAGTTTACTAACCATACTTAACATTACTTAAGAACAATGAAAAATTATCGTAGTGTTTCTGCAAGTGAGAATCAAATGGAAAGTTAAATAAAGTATGAGTATAATAAAGTATGAGTATAATAAAGTGTGAGTATAATAAAGTGTGAGTATAATAAAGTATGAGTATAATAAAGTGTGAGTATAATAAAGTGTGAGTATAATAAAGTGTGAGTATAATAAAGTGTGAGTATAATAAAGTGTGAGTATAATAAAGTGTGAGTATAATAAAGTGTGAGTATAATAAAGTGTGAGTATAATAAAGTGTGAGCATAGTAATAAAGTGTGAGCATAATAAAGTGTGAGTATAATAAAGTGTGAGTATAATAAAGTGTGAGTATAATAAAGTGTGAGTATAATAAAGTGTGAGTATAATAAAGTGTGAGTATAATAAGTGTGAGTATAATAAAGTGTGAGTATAATAAAGTGTGAGTATAATAAAGTGTGAGCTATAATAAAGTGTGAGTATAATAAAGTGTGAGTATAATAAAGTGTGAGTATAATAAAGTGTGTGTGTGTGTGTGTGTGTGATAATGAGATAAAAAATCAAATTAAAAGTTAACTCACCATTGTTTTAGAAGGTAACCTGACAATACATTACCCAGAACAAGTCTTGAATCGCCCGTCGTAATGATGATAAGAGAACAAGAACCACTCGAACATAACGCTAATGAATGAATTTTATGACTGTTATCCTTTTTCCTTATTAGACATTTCATTGTACAGTTTATGTGAAGGTGGCTCGAGTGTTGGAGCTTACATAAGTCTGAACAATAGGTAATATACACAGGTTTTCACAGTTATAAATAGAGAAGTTAATGTGCCACTATAGTTTGAAATGAGAGTTCTTGTCATTAGTTTAGGACAGACATAGGATCTTGAAGCCTAAAAGCGTGATGCCTAAAAAGCTCGTGGCTGTAGTTGCGTCACTGATTGCGTTACAGGCTGTTACTGTTGTTATTGTTAGTGTTATTAGTGTTACTGGCCTGTTTTCATCTCTACCACCACCATTACCACCGATATAATTGTGTGTGTGTGTGTGTGTGTGTGTGTGTGTGTGTGTGTGTGTGTGTGTGTGTGTGTGTGTGTGTGTATGTGTGTGTGTGTGTGTGTGTGTGTGTGTATGTGTGTGTGTGTGTGTGTAGGTGGGAGGGTGGCATGAAATATACTACATTATGAATTATGAATGCTTTATTGATTCATTAGGTAATCATTAGGGTGAAAAATTACAATTACCCGTCTGTGTGTGTGTGTGTGTGTGTGTGTGTGTGTGTGTGTGTGTGTGTGTGTGTGTGTGTGTGTGTGTGTGTGTGTGTGTGTGTGTGTGTGTGTGTGTGTAGGCGTTGTATCCCTATGGCAGAGACAGTGCTCCCTTTCCCCTCACTCTCCCTCTCTCCCCTCCCTCACAGGCTCATGCTTGCCCATACCTTAACCCTTCCCACTGGTGCTGGTCAAAATCCCGCTTCAACCCCGTTCTGGTGCATAATACACAAGAATATACCCCTCTCCCTTTCTCCCTCTCCTTTTCCCCTCTCCTCGTCTTTTCCCTCTTCCCCCTTTCCCCTCTTCCTCTCTAGTTTACCATTTTACTCGCTGTCCTTTCCTTACCTCTTCTTTTTCCTCCCATTTCCTCTTCCCTTTTTTCTCTCAAGTCTACCATTTTACTCGCTGTCCTTTCCTTCCCTCGTTTTTTCCTCCTTATTCCTCTTCTCTCTTTTCTCTCAAGTCTACCATTTTACCCTCTATCCTTTCCTTACCTCGTCTTTTTCCTCTCGTTCCCTCTTCCCTCTTCCTCTCTAGTTTACCATTTTACCCTCTCTCACTCCTCTCCTCGTCTTTTTCCTCTCTTTCTCCCTTTTCCCACTTCCTCTCAAGTCTACCATTTTACCCGCTGTCCTTTCCTTACCTCTTTTTTTTCCTCCTTATTCCTCTTCTCTCTTTTCTTTCAAGTCTACCATTTTACCCTCTGTCCTTTCCTTCCCTCGTCTTTTTCCTCTCGTTCCTCGCTTTTTCCTCTCGTTCCCTCTTCCCTCTTCCTCTCTAGTTTACCATATTACCTCTGTCCTTTCCTTACCTCTTCTTTTTCCTCCTTCCTCTTCCCTCTTCCTCTCAAGTCTACCATTTTACTCGCTGTCCTTTCCTTCCCTCGTCTTTTTCCTCTCGTTCCCTCTTCCCTCTTCTCTCTAGTTTACCATTTTACCCTCTCTCACTCCTCTCCTCGTCTTTTTCCTCCCTTTCCCCCTTTTCCCACTTCCTCTCAAGTCTACCATTTACCCTCTAGTCCTTTCCTTCCCTCGTCTTTTTCCTCCCTTTCCCTCTTCCTCTCTCTAGTTTACCATTTTACCCGGGAATGTATCTAAATCCACAGCCTACATTGTTTCCAGACTCCAGATGGTTCTCTTCTTATCCTCGTGTGCGCCATCTGGGAGGCCGCGGGTGACCTTTCCCAGCTGGCATCACTGCTCGGGGTTTATTTATCGATCCTCACGTGTAAAAATGTAGTGTTTCTTTCCCTTTTCATATGTAATGCCATTTTTTTCCATTTGTATTTGGTAAGTTGTGGGTGACCCTTCCTTTTTTCATATAATGTCTTGGCCTATTTTATTCCATTGTATGAGAATGTAGTGTTTCTTTTCCTCTTTGCATCTATAATACCCTCTCTCATGGTTTTTCCATTGTATTTGGTAAGTTGTGTGATTTGATATGTAGTATTAATGTATGTATGTAGGGGAGAGCGGGGCAGGTTGCATCGAGGGTAGGTTGCAACGTTGCCTCTCACTCGCATTAACTTTTTTTATTATTATTATTGTTGTGGTTGTAGTAGTAGTAGTAGTTTATAATAGTAGTAGTAGTAGTAGTATTAAGACGATGTACGTGTGATAACATTAGCGAGTTAGAGGCAATGATGCAACCTACCTCCTCGATGCAACCTGCCCCGCTCTCCCCTACATTTCAATTTAGAACGCAACAAAAAACAACAACAACAACAACAAATCTTCTCTACTACTCTGCTCCCGCTCTCCCCTACTACATGTATGTGCGTATCTGTATATAGTGGGGTTTGGGTGTGTATCTATTTATTTGTGTGTGTTTGTGTACGTGTGGTCATGTACGTATTGTGTGTGTTCATATAGTTCATAATTTTCTTCATAGTTATACTTGAAAAAGGAGACTGTTTCTGGTACATGCTCGGTTTGTTTGTTGTTTGATTGGGTTTCAATGATTATAGAAATAGCAGAAGGACGTATTTTTTTATTATTTTAATTTTATGCCCTTGACTTGCCTTCGGACTCATGTCTGTAACTCACATTTAAAAGTTACTCGTCCTCCCCCTTTCATTTCCCAATCAATCTCAATCCCACTCCATTCTTCTCCCATCCCTTTTCATTCCCATTTATTCTCACTTAACTTTCTCAAATTTCTGTCCCATCCTCACCCTCTCTCACGTAGTCTCTCAAAGCCCTCTCATCACCCTTTTTCTTTCTCCACTTTTTTTCTTTCTTTTTCTTTTTTCTTTCCTTTTTTTCTTTCTTTCTATTCAGTCTTCCTTCTATTTTCTATCTTTCTCTTTCTTCTCTTCTATTTCCTTTCCTCTTCTTTACACCTCCTATTTTTCATCCCTTTCTTAATCTCTATCTCATTCACAATCTCTTTCCCATTTCTAAGAGTGCCCTTCTCACCCACTTTATTATCAACCTCACTTTAATTCCAAAAAAAAATCTTTGATCTAATTCCATCGATTCCCAATCAGATCCCACTCTAGTTCGTCCTAATATTTTTCTAATCCCACTCAAGTTCGTCCTAATCACCCTCTAATTCCACTCAAGCCCGTCGAAATCTCCAGTCACTACGACCTAATCCCACTATCATGTCCTAATCTCCCTCTGATCCCACTCAAGTTCGTCCTAATCCCCCTCTGATCCCACTCAAGTTTGTCTTAATCCTCCTCTAATTCCACTCAAGTCTATCCTAATCCTCTTCTGGTCCCAATCGTCCATCCTAATCCCTTATAATCCCACCCAATTTCTTCCTAATCCTCTTTTGATCCCACTCAAGTTCGTCCTAATCTCCTTCTAATAATCCCACTCAAAATTCGTCCTCATTCCCTCTCAATCCCCATTTCCTCCTGCAGAAGATGAGCTGCTACTTGGCTCACCCTCACCAAGCCCTTCACAACTCATCCTCCCAAGGCCATTTTCCTTGCCTCCTTTCTTTCTTTTATTTGGGATGTGTACCCTCGATTTTAGATTTTTTGTAAGTTTCATGTAATTTAGTTTATTTTCCACTAGAATGCAGTATTTTTTTACGATGCAACTGTCTATGTCTGTCTGTCTTTCTATCTATGTATATATATTTTTTTCTCTCTCTCTCTGTCTCTGTCTGTCTGTCTTTCTATCTATGTATATATATATTTTTTTCTCTCTCTCTGTCTCTGTCTGTCTGTCTTTCTATCTATGCATATATTTTTTTTTCTCTCTCTGTCTCTGTCTTTCCCTCTGTTTCTCTGTCTTTCTCTGTTTCTCTGTCTTTCTCTCTGTTTCTCTCTCTTCTCTCTCTCTCTTCTGCTTCTCTCTCTCTCTCTCTCTCTCTCTCTCTCTCTCTCTCTCTCTCTCTCTCTCTCTCTCTCTCTCTCTCTCTCTCTCTCTCTCTCTCTCTCTCTCTCTCTCTCTCTCTCTCTCTCTCTCTCTCTCTCTCTCTCTCTCTCTCTCTCTCTCTCTCTCTCTCTCCACATTTTCGTACCCTTAACACAGCTCTATACATCAGTTTATAGCATTATCCTTCATGCCCTTTATAGCACTTATCTCCACGGCTAAAAGACAAAAAAAGTCCTCTCCCTTCCCTTCCTACCTCTTAATATCCCTTTTGAAAGAGTGTAATTTTTAATCTAATATCACCTCACGTAAGGTAAGTTTTGCCTTTATGATGCTAACTGCCCCTGCGACCCCTTTAAACTGCCAATGCCACCCTGCCCTCCCTCCCTGCCTCGTCCCCCTGCCTCACCCCTGCCTCACCCTGCCCCCCTTCCCCTGGCACCAGCTGGAATCCTACCTCGGCTCTCCAATTATCACGCCACATGCCTTGCCTACCTTCTATCCCTTGCGTCTTTCCCTCACCCTCCTCGAAAAGAAAAAATATATGAAGAAATAAAAAAAGTATATGCACAACCCTCACTACCTTAGGTCTCTCTCTCTCTCTCTGATTCTGTCTTTCCCTCCCTCTCTCTCTGATGTCTGATACTATCTTTTTTGTATCACATTGATGTCTGATACTATCTTTCTCTCTCTCTGGTTCTGTCTCTCTCTCTCTTTCTCTCTCTCTCTTTTCTTTCTCTGATTCGGTCTTTGTCTCTGATTCGGTGTCTCTCTCTCTGATTCTCTCTCTCTCTCTGATTTTCTCTCTCTCTGATTCTCTCTCTCTGATTTTCTCTCTCTGATTCTGTCTCTTTCTCTGATTCTTTTGTCTCTCTCTCTCTCTCTCTCTCCTCTCTCTCTCTCTCTCTCTCTCTCTCTCTCTCTCTCTCTCTCTCTCTCTCTCTCTCTCTCTCTCTCTCTCTCTCTCTCTCTCTCTCTCTCTCTCTCTCTCTCTCTGATTCTGTGTGTGTCTCTCTCTCTCTGATTCTGTGTGTGTCTCTCTCTCTCTGATTCCGTGTGTGTCTCTCTCTCTCTGATTCTGTGTGTCTCTCTCTCTGATTATGTGTGTCTCTCTCTCTCTCTGATTCTGTGTGTCACTCTCTCTCTCTGATTCTGTGTGTCTCTCTCTCTGATTCTGTGTGTCTCTCTCTCTGATTCTGTGTCTCTCTCTCTCTCTGATTCTGTGTGTGTCTCTCTCTCTGATTCTGTGTGTCTCTCTCTCTCTGATTCTGTGTCTCTCTCTCTCTGATTCTGTGTGTCTCTCTCTCTCTGATTCTGTGTGTCTCTCTCTCTCTCTCTGATTATGTGTGTCTCTCTCTCTCTGATTCTGTGTGTCTCTCTCTCTCTCTCTCTGATTATGTGTGTCTCTCACTCTCTCTGATTCTGTGTCTCTCTCTCTCTCTGATTCTGTTTGTACCTTACCTCTCTCTCTCTCTCTCTGATTCTGTGTGTCTCTCTCTCTCTCTCTGATTCTGTGTGTCTCTCTCTCTCTCTGATTCTGTGTCTCTCTCTCTCTGATTCTCTCTCGCTCTCTCTCTGATTCTCTCTCGCTCTCTATCTCTCTCTCTCTCTCTCTCTCTCTCTCTCTCTCTCTCTCTCTCTCTCTCTCTCTCTCTCTCTCTCCTCTCTCTCTCTCTCTCTCTCTCTCTCTTCTCTCTCTCCTCTCTCTCTCTCTCTCTCTCTCTCTCTCTCTCTCTCTCTCTCTCTCTCTCCTCTCTCTCTCTCTCTCTCTCTCTCTCTCTCTCTCTCTCTCTCTCTCTCTCTCTCTCTCTCTCTCTCTCTCTTTCTCTCTGTTTGTCTTGTCTTTCCCTCCCTTTTATTGTCTTTCTAAAATTCTGAATTCATTGGAGTCTTTTATAATTGTGAGTTTTTCTTTTCCTCCTCCATTCTCTCGCTCTTCTCGTAAACTTTTGCAACGCTCACTCTACGGCAAAATAGAAGCGCGTTAAAGAGCGAGCCCAAATGAGTAGAAATTCAGGCAAGGTGGAGCAGAAACCCGTATTTTTTTCTCTTATCCACCGAATCAAACTGGAATTCATCGCTGCCTTTCCCAAATCTTACACAATCAAACTGGAATCTTCACTGGAATCCCTCTTCTTCATTCACTCTTCTTCATGGAATTGGAAGACTCGTTAATGAGCTTCGGTTTGGAATAAGAAACGATCAAGTAATGGAGGAATTAGTGCTGTGTTGAAAGTGTCTTGGGTTCAGTAATGGGTCTTTGGGGGGAAAAGTTGGTGATTGGCGTTGGCTCCAAGGGTTGGTTGGGACGCACGCAAACCTACTGATTCAGTTAGCCGCCGGCGATTACCACTGATGACCTGCTGATCAATATTTATTAGGTACCGGGCCACCGACTTCCCCGGAATGGCGGAGGAGCAGTAGGAGGTGGAATAGGAGGTGGAGGAGACGTAGGAGGAGCAGTAGGAGGTGGAACAGGAGGTGGAGGAGACAAAGAAGGAGGTGGAGGAGACGTTGGAGAAGGAACAGGAGGTGGAGGAGACGTAGGAGGTGGAACAGGAGGTAGAGAGACGTGGAAGGAGGTGGAACAGGAGGTGGAGGAGACACAGGAGGAGGTGGAGGAGACGTAGGAGGAGCAGGAGGAAGTGGAACAGGATGTGGAGGAGACGTAGGGGGAGCAGTAGGAGGTAGAACAGGAGTTGGAGGAAGAGGAGGAGGTTGAATAGGAGGTGGAGAAGACAGGAGTAGTAGGAAAAGTGCAGTTGATGTCCCTTGTTCTTCTTGTTTTTGTTCTTCTATTCAATTTCTATCTGTTACCGTGCCACTAGCTTTCCTGGAATGTCAGAAGTGAAAAGGAGGAGGAACAGAAGGAGGAGGAATGCCCCTCGCTTTGCTTCCTTTGTCGTTTTTATTTTTCTGTTCATCTTTTTTTCTTCATCTTCTACTTTTTATTTTTTTCATCTCTTTTCTTTTTCACCATCTATTTTTTTTATCCTACTTTTCTTCTTCTTCCCTCCCCTCCCCTCCCCTCCCCTCCCCTCCCCTCCCCTCCCCTCTTCCTCCTCTTTCTCCTACGATGGTTGTTGTTCTAGCTGTCTGTCTGTATACTGTTTCTTCTTAGTCTGTCTTCCCTCGACACTCTGTACGTAAATTTAATCATGCTCAAGGAAGGAAAAAGGTCCATCACGCAAGTTAAAGAGTCAATGGCCTTTACTCTTACCCAATCTCTCTCACTCTCTCTTCTCTCTCTCTCTCTCTCTCTCTCTCTCTCTCTCTCTCTCTCTCTCTCTCTCTCTCTCTCTCTCTCTCTCTCTCTCTCTCTCTCTCTCTCTCTCTCTCTCTCTCTCTCTCTCTCTCTCTCTCTCTCTCTCTCTCTCTCTCTCTCTCTCTCTCCCACGAAAAAAGAAAACAAATGTGGTAAACAGGAAATAACATAAGAATAGTGAAGGGAATTGGTAGGTGGTGGTGGTGGTGGTGGTGGTGTGGTGGTGGGTGGTGGTGGTGGTGGTGGTGGTTGAGACTGAAATTGGCACGAGCACGGCTTCGTACCATGGGCGTTGTATTGCGGTATTGAAGGGCGTGCAGACGTGCTGGGAAGGTCTTGAGGGAATCAGAAAGGAAAGGAAAGGGAAGGAATGGCGTAAAAGAAGAAGGAGAAGGGAAGGAAAGAAAGGAAGGAAGGAGGAAGGAAGGAAGGAAGGAAGGAAGGAAGGAAGGAAGGAAGGAAGGAAGGAAGGAAGGAAGGAAGGAAGGAAGGAAGGGCTTGAAGGAAGGAGGAGAGGGAAAGGAAAGGAAAGGAAAGTACGAAAAGAATGGCTGGAAGGAAGGAGAAGAGGGGAAGAAAGGGAAAGGAAAGGAAAGGAAAGGAATGTCTTGACGGAAAGAGGAGAGGGGAAGGAAAGAAAGAAATGGTAGTAATGGCAATATACGTAAGGAAATATAGTTCTTATCACTACCATTTCACTACGAACGCACCCATATTGAAATTCCTTAGTGTGATCATGGAAGCAAGGCAAGTATTGGAGATTCAGATGTCACGGAGGAGAGAATATTGCACCTCAAGCTTGTATTGGCAAATCAGACGCTAAAATCTTGGTGTGTTGTATCCAGTTACCTTGTTTTGTTCAAGGACTCCAAAACCCAAGTTCTTCTCCTATCTACTCGATATAACCTTTCAGACAACTATTCCTGGTCCTTTCAGACAACTATTCCTGGTCCTTTCAGACAACTATTCCTGGTCCTTTCAAGACAACTATTCCTGGTCCTTTCAGACAACTATTCCTGGTCCTTTCAGACAACTATTCCTGGTCCTTTCAGACAACTATTCCTGCTCCTTTCAGACAACTATTCCTGCTCCTTTCAGACAACTATTCCTGCTCCTTTCAGACAACTATTCCTACTCCTTTCAGACAACTATTCCTGGTCCTTTCAGACAACTATTCCTGCTCCTTTCAGACTACTATTCCTTCTTCTTCAATGACACTCAGCTGTCTCCCTGTTCAACGATTAACATTTTTGGGCTGCCCTATGCTAAAAATCTAAACTGGAAATATAACATCTCGCCTCTTGCTAAATCAGCTTCTCCGAGAAAGAAGAGAGAGAGAGAGAGAGAGAGAGAGAGAGAGAGAGAGAGAGAGAGAGAGAGAGAGAGAGAGAGAGAGAGAGAGAGAGAGAGAGAGAGAGAGAGAGAGAGAGAGAGAGAGAGAGAGAGAGAGAGAGAGAGAGAGAGAGAGAGTTTCGAAAATAATGTCGGTAAAATACTTAGAACATAAGAAAATAAGGAAGCTACAAGAGGCCGCGAGGCCTACACGTGGTAGTTCCTGTCACCTAAGACACCTGACACCTACATCCACCTTTCATCCCCATCCATGAACCTATCCAGCCCCTCTTTAAAGCTCCCTAATGACTCCGCACTAACTACCTGTCTACTGAGTCCATTCCATTCATTCACCACCCTATTTGTGAACCAGTTTTTCCCTATTTCTTTTCTAATTCTACGTTTTTCCAGCTTGAATCCGTTACTTCTTGTTCTACCCTGGTTAAAAGCCGTAAGAACTTTTCCTACCTCTCCTTTATTAAATCCCTTTATCCACTTAAAAACTTCTACTGAATATCATTACTTATCATTTATTTTCCCCCGGCAATCACAATAAAGTGACACAAAGGGAGCTAATCTAACCCTACTAAGCCACTAATATAAAGTTTCTTTCATCTGTCCTGCCATCCGTTTCTTTTTTAGATTGCTTGGTGTCGTAGCATTTAAAGGGAAAAGAACATTCCACTCAACTTCACAATTATTTTTCTATTACTTAATATTTATTTTATTTATTTTCTATTTTCTATTAATATATTTTAACTATTTATTATATTTTTTCAATTTTTTTCATTGCGTCACTTTTTTCATGACATATAAACCCACTGCCTTTCCCTTGCCTCGTGGTCATGCAGTCATTGGGTGATTAGAGCTAGTTGTCATGCAGTGTTGATTATATTTTGTATGTGCAAAATAATCCCCCATCAAAAAGAAGCAAAAATCACAGTATATTTTTTTTTTCTTCCGTTTTCTGTAAATTGTTGAATATTTCTTTTTTCTGTTCACTTTTTATTTATTTTTTATTTGTGTGTTTTGTATTGTGTGATTGTTGATGGAGTGTGTGATTGATTGTGATTGTCATTCGTGGTTTATTCATAGCCACCGAATTGTATTGTGAATTGCAAATCTATTCATTGGTTTAAGAATTGCGGCCGAAACCTCTGCAAAATATGTGAGTGGAATATTCATTTTGTTGGGCAATATTGTAAACATTTTTCACGGGGGAACTATGTCGGAAAATAATGTTTCCTTATTTTTTATTGACTGGCTGATTGATTTGTGACAGCGTTCGGCGCAATTATTATATTTGCTATACTTTTTCTACACAAGTAATTTTCTGTATTTTTCATTTAAATTTTTTGTTATGGTCTGACAAATTATTCTTTACTTGAAAATTGGGCGTCATAAATTCAACTCTACTATTTATAAGTAACCAATTTTTTCAAGAACATTAACTTAAAGCATAAAGTAATCAGGAGGTTGTATGATTAGATGTAGAGGCATGTTTAGCTTAGAAAATTACATGCCATTAATTTTAGCCTTTTTAATTAGTAGAATATCGAACGCAAATTTATGTATTGTGTACGAAAGGATGGGAAGGTACAGTGTTACGAAGGGAGGCGATAGGGTAATTTATCTAAGAAAATTATATGCCATTTACCCTTTTTAATTAATAGAATTATCGAACACTAATTTATTCATTGGGTACAAAAGTATGACAAGGTATAATGTTATGGAAGGAGGCGATAATGTAGTGTTAAGTAATTAGGGTAATATTATGTAGTGTAATATTATGTAGTGTAATATTATGTAGTGTAATATTATGTAGTGTAATATTATGTAGTGTAATGTAATGTAGTGTAATGTAATATAATGTAATATTATGTAATGTAATGTAAAGTAGTTTAATGTAATATAATGGAATACTATGTGGTGTAATATTATGTAGTGTAATGTAATGTAATGTAATGTAATATAATGGAATACTATGTAGTGTAATGTAATGTAATGTACTATTATGTAGTGTAATATTATGTAGTGTAATATTATGTAGTGTAATGTTATGTAGTGTAATATTATGTAGTGTAATGTAATGTAGTGTAATATTATGTAGTGTAATGTAATGTAATGTACTATTATGTAGTGTAATATTATGTAGTGTAATATTATGTAGTGTAATGTTATGTAGTGTAATATTATGTAGTGTAATGTAATGTAGTGTAATATTATGTAGTGTAATGTTATGTAGTGTAATATTATGCAGTGTAATATTATGTAGTGTAATGTTATGTAGTGTAATATTATGCAGTGTAATATTATGTAGTGTAATGTTATGTAGTGTAATATTATGTAGTGTAATGTAATGTAGTGTAATGTAATGTAGTGTAATATTATGTAGTGTAATGTTATGTAGTGTAATGTAATGTAGTGTAATATTATGTAGTGTAATGTTATGTAGTGTAATATTATGTCGTGTAATGTAATGTAGTGTAATATTATGTAGTGTAATGTAATGTAGTGTAATATTATGTAGTGTAATGTTATGTAGTGTAATATTATGTCGTGTAATGTAATGTAGTGTAATATTATGTAGTGTAATGTAATGTAGTGTAATATTATGTAGTGTAATATTATGTAGTGTAATATTATGTAGTGTAATGTTATGTAGTGTAATATTATGTAGTGTAATGTAATGTAGTGTAATATTATGTAGTGTAATGTTATGTAGTGTAATATTATGCAGTGTAATATTATGTAGTGTAATGTAATGTAGTTAATCTAATGTAGTGTAATATTATGTAGTGTAATATTATGTAGTGTAATATTATGTAGTGTAATGTAATGTAGTGTAATATTATGTAGTGTAATATTATGTAGTGTAATATTATGTAGTGTAATGTAATGTAGTATAATGTAATGTAGTGTAATATTATGTAGTGTAATATTATGTAGTGTAATATTATGTAGTGTAATATTATGTAGTGTAATATTATGTAGTGTAATATTATGTAGTGTAATGTAATGTAGTATAATGTAATGTAGTGTAATATTATGTAGTGAAAATATTATGTAGTGAAATATTATGTAGTGTAATATTATGTAGTTGTAATATTATGTAGTGTAATGTAATGTAATATTATGTAGTGTAATATTATGTAGTGTAATATTATGTAGTGTAATATTATGTAGTGTAATATTATGTAGTGTAATGTAATGTAGTGTAATATTATGTAGTGTAATATTATGTAGTGTAATATTATGTAGTGTAATGTAATGTAGTGTAATGTAATGTAGTGTTAATGGAGGTAGGTGATAGGCTCGATAGGCTCATCATAAAGCAAAACGGCATAGAATAAGGCCATTGGAGGGAGCCTTTTGTCACCCTTAGATAGAGTGGCTTGTGGAAACACTTAATGGAGGCGATTAAGCCTGGCCTAGGAATCCTTATTGATGGGCTGTAATAGGACTTCATCTAACTCGATATTAACTTAAATAGGAGGGTAGAATTTAGTGCCGAAGAGACTGTCACTACTGGAGTCTCTCTCTCTCTCTCACTCCACTCTCCTCTCTCTCTCTCTCTCTCTCTCCTCCTCTCTCTCTCTCTCTCTCTCTCTCTCTTGCTCTCTCTCACTGTCTCACTGCCTCTTCTCTTGTCTTTCCTCTCATTCTTGTTTGTCTTTGTTAATATTTTTTGTCGCTCCGTCTCTCTCTCTCTCTCCTCTCTCTCTCCCCTTTTCTCTCTCTCTCTCTCTCTCTCTCTCTCTTTTCTCTCTCTCTCTCTCTCTCTCTCTCTTTTCTCTCTCTCTCTCTCTCTCTCTCTCTTCGACATGCCGTTCTAACAACCCAAAACAAGTTCCAACAATGCTCTTAAAAACCATTCCCCTTCTCCTCTCCTCTCCTCCTCCTCCTCCTCCTCCTCCTCCTCCTCCTCCTCCCCCTCCTCCTCCTCCTCCTCCTCCTCCTCCTCCTTCCTCCTCCCCTGTAGTGACCCTATTCCCCTAGAGGTCACACCACTAGCATTGCCAGGGCGGGTCTTAATAGCAGGTAGAGGCAAGCTATCAAAGAATGCCACAGAGGGTCACCAGCTAACCCTTATCTTCATCCATCTCCCTCGCCTTCTTATCTGTAGTAATTTAACCCCGTTGTAATGACAAGGGCGGGGACGGGCGAACCTAATGAGCTCCTGTGTTTCAAAATGAGACCAAATGACCGCTGCATCGTCGAAACTGGCAGTAACTCAAGTAATAATACGGATAATTACCATGACTAAACCCTGTAATTAGGCTGACGTAATGGCGAGATACTGCGCTAAGTAGGTTTCATAATTTGTAGCGCTCATTTGCGACTGTTTACACTAGCCCTCCTCTATTTCTCTGCCTCTCTCCCCTGTCTTTCTTCACCCGTAACTAAGTCACTCTTGTTTTCTTATCTTTCTAATTCTGAATCCTCGCATTATCTTCCTGTTGGTCCTTCTCAGTTTTTCTTAATTTTATCTCTTCTATTTTATTATTTCACTTTTTGCACCTGAAGTCAGTCTTGTTTTTTTATTTTTCCATTTCTGAATCCTCTCATTATCTTTTTCTTCTTTGTTGTTCTCCTTCTCGTGTTCCTTCCTCTATTTTCCTTCCTTTTAATCTCCTCTGTTTTTACTATTTCACCTTTTGCACCTGAATTCCCTCTTGTTTTCTTATCCCTCTACTTCTGAATGCTCTCATTATTTTTTTCCTCTTTGTTATTATCCTAGTGTTCCTTCCTCTATTTCCCTTTCTGTTATCTCTTCTCCTTTTACCACTTCATCTTTTACAAGGCACTCTTCTTTTCTTATTCTTCCAGTTATAAATCCTCTCATTATCTTTTTCCTTTTTTTTATCCCTCTAGTGTCCCTTCCTCTAATTCCCTACCTCATATCTCTTCTCTTTTTACTATTTCACCTTTCGCACCTAAATTCCCTCATGATTTTTTTCTACTTGCACTTCTAAATCATCTCATTATCCTTCTCTTCGTTGTCGTTATCATCATTATCCTT
>JACEEZ010012736.1:100000-105000 GCA_016584305.1 Chionoecetes opilio
CTATGCTCTCCTTCAAACACTCCTCCCTTCACTCCTTAGACACTCCCCCACTTCACTCCATCAGCCACTTCCTCAAGCCACCCCGACCCCTCACACTGGCTCGTCCAAATTAGTTATCTACCTCACTAATTTCGATGTACTCTCGACTGGCTACTCGCCCCCAAAGTTGCCCGGGGGGGGGGACAGATTAATACAGCAACTGGAATTCCCTCGTCCCCACACTGCTACTATTACCTTTACTTGTCCTACCTGTTCTTTGCTCTCTTCTACGTGTCTGTACTACTGCTGACATTACAGTACAACCTCAGGATCATTAAAAACAATAACACTACTAAGGGTAATTAGTTGTCATCTTTAACACCAGTAACATCCGCTATTATTCTTTGTATTTTATCATTCCTTCCACCTGACTAGTATCACTTACTCATCACCTGACTTATTAGGACCTACCCCCCCCCCCCCATTTGTATATTTACCATTGGTGCCTACCTATGCCATAGCCCAACCTCAGAAGCTTATGAACACAATTAAACGCCCACAGAGGTCAAGGCCCAGTTGTCCATCATTTAACACAGTAGCATCGTCCTCTCTATTATCTCCTCTGCCCCCACCACGACGACCTCCTCCTCGTTATCTTCTTTGCGCACCACCAGCACCACAACGACAAAGTAGCTAAAACAACGACGATACACAGCACTAATGTATATCCTCTTGTCCGCTCTTCGCGATCAGGTTCTTACTTAATCAACACGTCGTTATGATCCAATAAAACACGATCAATTATATAACCCCTCCTTTCTTCTATCTTCCTCCTCCTCCTTCCACCACTTACTCTATTTTCATGGCAACCTAAATCACGTAAACATATTTAAGCCTCTTTAACACGTAGATAGCAAACTATATGCGCTAGAAAGTGACTTAGTACATACGCGCAACCTCGTTTGGCTCAGTACGGTTAAGTTTGCCCTGTCTGATTCTATCTTTTGTATTACTTTTATATCTGTTAATTTAACTTCGCCATCTTTTCATCGCCCCTCTTTTATATCTCCCGCTCCCACTCCCCCCCCACCTCTTTTTCATCTTCTTCTTTTTTAACCTCCTTCTCCTCCTCCACATCCTGCTCCATCTCTCCTCCTTCGCCTACCCTCTTCCTCCTATCACCCCTCCTCCCTACACCTCACTCCTCCTCCCCCTCCTCTCCTCTCTCCCTCCCTCCCCATTCCTCCTCCCCACCTCTTCCTCATTTCCTCCCCTCTTCCTCCTTCCTCTTACCTCTTACCAGCTTTCCCTCTTCCTCTTACCTCCTCGCTCCACTCCTCACTCCTACCTGTCCCTTGCACTCACTCCTACCTACCCTCCTACCTCACTAACTCCTCCTCCTCCTCCCTCCTCACTTCACTACTCCTCTCCTCTTCCTCCACTATCGTTCGACAAATATCCTCCTTTTACATCGTTGTTTCCTTTTATCGTTATCTCCTTATTCATTACTTATCACTTCATGTTATAATTCCAATTATCTACTCAACATTACTTAAGTTTTATACTAATATATAAGTCATAGCTTATCTTACTTCTATCCTAACTCCTATTATCCTCTATCTTCCCGTCCTTTCTGTCCTCTAGTGAGCCTTTCCTTTTCATTTCTGGCAATCGAGACGCGGTTCTCATCACCCATTTTTCTGCCTTGTGACAAAAGTTAGACAGTTGGCTCTTTCCATAATGTGCACATAAACGATAGAAGGATAAGCAGCGGAGATAAACTTTGAGACAAGCATCACCCAGCCGCCTGCCGCGGGCTCCGTTTCTTTCCGCTTCAATAGTCGTCACTACGTCAAGGATAAGGGGAAACTTTCTACGTCTGCTGACAGCTCTTTTTTCTGATGTTTTCACCATAACGAGGGACCTTAGTGGCGAACTTAGTTATTCGTCACTGTTGCAATTAAGACCCTCTATCAATGGCTCTCGCCCGTCCTCACGTAGTCAAAGAGAAATAAGGGTAAGGGTGAGGACCTAGCATCCCTACTAGACATAGCCATATACATCACTATCTAAAGGTAATAGTAACAGTTCTCCTTACACCCTTTTTACACTCCACTAATTCCTCCCCTTTTTCCTTCAACCCTTTCCTCCAACTTTTACTCCTCTTTCCTCCCCTTTTACCCCCTTTTCCTCCCCTTTTCCTCCCCTTTTCTCCCCTCTTTTACTACCTCTTTCCTCCACTTTTACTCCCTTTTACTATCCCTTATTAACCCTCCCCGTTCCTCCTACTTATTCCTCCCCTTGTTCCCTAACCCCTTTTACTCCCCTTCTCCCCTTTTACTCCCTTTTTACTCCCTTTTCCTCCCCTTTGACTACCATTACTCCCTCTTTACTACCCCACTTTACTCCCCTATTTAAAGATCTCTTTATACACTCTCCTTCACCCCCAATATTCATACGCGTATGTTAATATCGCCTTCCTATAAGCTTTATGCGGGGGACTCAATTCACTGCACGACCTTGCAATGCGCCTTAGTTTAGCCCTTTTTTTTTTTTTTTCAACTCCTTAGCTCATTATATTCGCCGGTGTCACTCATTCATCTGAAGGGTAGAGATAACAATAGAAACTTGCAAATAAAATTAAGTAGACAGCACCTGATTACAATAACAAAGGAAGTTGTTAGGTAGTAGTGCTAGATGCTGTGATATTGGGTGTTTAGTACGCTGTCGTGTGATGTGTCGCCGTGCTGTGCTGTGATTTGTCGTGTAGCTGTGAAGAGTGTGACTCTCTCGTAAGTAGAGCTTGCAGGGCGTGGAATAGTGATGTGCAGCATGTGTAGCTGTCAGAAATTCAATACGACTCAAACAAGCCATCAAGGGAGCAAGAACTTATACTGACTGAAAAATTAGGAAATGTTTTGTTTTTTGTTGATTTATGCCAGAGACAATTACCCTGGCGACGCATATTACACAAAAATAAATGAAACTCTATGACAATGTCGGTTCGCTCTATGTCATGAAAGGCTGGATAATATAAAAATTACCACCACATTAAAATAGGCAGACAGTGAGCTCCCACAACATGCAGGACAAATACAAATACAAACATCACAATCTCTTGGGCTCTGAGGATTAAGAACACACGTGGAGTATAAATTGAAGTGAAGTTTTCCATCCAAATTCACATCATGACAGTGTGAGTTTACTAGCTTTAATTACACTCAAAATCAACGAAAAAATGTTTTAGATTCAATGTTAAAGAGGTGAATACGTAAGAAGTTTTTCATCCCTAAATTGCATCCTAGATAGTGTGAGTTGACTAGCTTTACGTACACTTAAAACCTACGAAAACAATGCATTAGATTGATAGTGAAAGTGGTGAATTAAGGCAGTAGATCTTTGTAGCATGAAAAGTTACCTGTATTCAAGGACATAGTGATAGGTAGAGAAGATAGAAACCTAAGGAAGATAACCTAAAGGCGCTATAGGCTCAAACGTAAAATAATGAAAATAAAAATAAAAAAGGTATTACAAGTCGGGGGTCTTTCAAAACTGTCAAGATAACAACAAACAATAAAAAAAATCAACTCCTAGGTTAGTGTTTAGGTTCGTGTTAAGAGACGTATTTTCTTCCATCAGTGTTTGTCATGGGAGCGCGTGACACATAAAAACAGTCACTCATGTATCAGTAACACGTTTTATCCTGTTTGAACACGTTTTCGTAATTTTTTTTTTTAGGTGAATTTATAAACCGGTTTCTGTGTGTGTGTGTGTTTACCTAGTTGTATTTACCTAGTTGTTTTGTACAGGACCTGAGCTACACTTGTTTGGTCCCGTCTCCATATCTACATTTATCGAGTATTTCCTTCAGTCTGTGTGTGTGTGTGTGCGTGTGTGTGTGTGTGTGTGTGTGCGTGTGCGTGTGCGTGTGTGTGTGTGTGTGTGTGTGCGTGTGCGTGTGCGTGTGTGTGTGTGTGTGTGTCGTGCAGCAGGTGTGTAGTGTAGGTGCTTGTTGTGTGGGTCAGATCGAGGGCCAATTAGTAAGCAGGATTGGTTAGAACTTAGGAGCATCGCACTCTGGCAGCCCATCAATACCAAAGACACACAGACAGACAGACAGACAGATATACAGACAGACACAGACATATAGACGGCAAGACAGACAGACAGACGGCAATACAGACATACAGACAGAGGGCAAGACAGGTAAACAGACAAATATTCAGGCAGATGGCAAGACACAGACATACATGCAAACAAAGCCAGACAGAAAGACTGACAGACAAATAGTAGTACAGACAGATAAACACACACACACAGATAAACACACACACATACAGACACACACACAGATTGGCAAACAGGTAATCACACACACACACACACACACACACACACACACACACACACACCCACACACACACCACAACACCACACACACAACACCACACACACACACCACACACACACCACACACACAGGTCCGTATGTAGCGGTTAGCACGCTTGGTCACAACCAGAGTCCGGGTTGATCCCCGGGCGGAGCGAAGACAAACGCGGCTTTTGAAAATCCGAGCCCCGTCACCCAGCAGTGATGGTACCGGTGTTAGCCGAGGGTTTGTGACCCGCCTCCTGGGGTGTTGGCTTCGGCCAACACTAAGCACTAAGGATGAATGATAATAAATGTTGATATGGAGACGGGGCCATACGAGCGGCGTAGCTCAGGCCCTGTAAAATACAACTAGATGAACACACACACACACACACACACACCACACACACACACACACACACACACACACACACAACACACACACACACACACACACACACACACACCACCACACAACACACACACACATAACATACCAATACCTCCATTTCCTTTCCTACTTTCTAACTTTTAAACCCCCGAAGCGAAACAAAGGAGAGGCGCCTAACCGGTCTTTAAACCCCACTGGCGGCCTTATCAACACGCTATCCCCGCTCAATACCATTAGTGTAGCCGTTTGAAGATGCACT
>JACEEZ010012736.1:112500-115000 GCA_016584305.1 Chionoecetes opilio
ATATTATTGACTCATTCCTACTATTCCTGACTCATTCCTACCTGCACCTGTATTACATTTGTACCTTAGAGACGTGTTTCATATCTAGGGCTGAGAACAAGAAAGGCCAATGTCACAAATCTATGTTTTGAGAAAAATGTGTTTGAAATATTGCATCCTTCATCATGGCATCAGGTAATAACAGCAGATGAAAGATTTTTTTTCAGTAATTACTTAGATTATAACCTATCATTTCTTGCAATGATAGATACATACATTTCCAGTTCGGTGGTGGACTTATCTAAAATTAGCCATTTTTTGACATTGGCCCTTCTAGTTCTCAGCCCTAGATATTATATTCATCCTCATACTCTTTTCACTCTTCCTCAGTATACCATTCTATCCTTCCCTTTTGCTTCCCCATTCTTTGCCTCCCCCTTTACCAATGTAGTTTTAAGGTTATTTTGAAAGAATCCACGATGATAGGAAATACATTGAACGAATAAGTATATATAGAACGAATAAGCTGCCGGTTAGTTAAGTCAGCAGGTCAGCAGGGTATAGCGTCTGCAAAGCTCCTCTGTAACATATTCCTGACTCATTCCTACCTGCTCCTGTATTACACTTCTTCCTTAGTTTTATATTATAGTTAGTTATATTTATAGTTATAGTTAGTTAGTTAGTTAATTGGTTAGATAGTTATAGTTTTAGTTAGTTTCATATTATATTCATATTTAATTTTTTTGCTTAGAGTCTGAAAAGTTCCTCCATAACATATTCCTGACTCATGCCTTCCATTCCTGCCCTACTCATTCCTAGTCCTTTATGACACTTCTACCTTAGAGATGTTTCATATAATGTTCTTTCTCTTTTCACTCTTCATCAGCATGTGACATTATGACCTCTGATGTCTGGCACATTTTTTGGCATTACAATCAATCTTCCTCAGTCTACCATTCTTGCCCTTACCTGCCCTTTCATACCCTTACCAATGTATTGTTAAGGGTATTCAGGAGGATTTCATGAAGCCAAATAAATGCATGGAAGAAATATGAAAATGAGTAATGGAAGGAATATAAAAATAAGATATAAAGATGGTTGTCACTGGCATATATACAATTTTTTTTCTCTATCTATATCTTTATATTATCTATATCTTATATTATCTATAGCTATATATCTTTTTTCTCTATCGCAAACGGAAAGATATGTAATTTAATCGTTCTATAAAAAGTCGCAAAGATAAATGAGACAATATATATTAACAGATTGTTTATACTTTTCCCATCCTTCCCTGTAGCACACTCGTCTTGTCCCTCCTCTGCCATTCCTCCCACGCCTTCGTGTCTGTCTCCCACGCACCCAACACGTCCCCAACACGTCCCCAACAACCTCGACGCACCACCACAGCCTCATTCCATCCTACGTTTTTGCATGATATGGTTATGCTTCTTTCGCCTCGCATTCTTTATTTTTCTCCTCATTAGGTGAGAATTTTATGAGGAACCTTAGTGATTCATCCTTTAATACACCCACACACACCCACACACACACACACACACAAACACACACACACACACACACACACACACACACACACACACACACACACACACACCACACACACACACACACACACACACACACACACACACACACACACACACACACACACACCACACACACACACACACAACACACACACACACACACACAACACACACACACACACACACACACACACACACACACACACACACACACACACACACACACACACACACACACACACACACACACACACAACACACACACACACACAACTACACACACACACACACACACACACACACACACACACACACACACACACACACACACACACACACACTACACACACACACACACACACACACACACACACACACACACACACACACGCAATACAGTCATGTGGCTCAATGGTTTACAGTTTCCATCGTATCCTTGAACCGAGATAGAATGTACCTAGCGTTTCACTCTCTCTCTCACTTAACATAATTGAGTTTCTCTTAATTAAATACAGAGTTCACTGTGGTTTTACGGCGAGATGATTGCATTCCCTAGGCTCCACTACACATCCCTAACCTAAATTAATCTCACCATCTCATCATACTGAAGCATTTATGATATTTTCTTTAGTATATCAATCTTTCGTTACGTTACTGATGTGTAAATGTAATGATTCGGTATAAGAACATAGGAACATAAGAAAATAAGGAAGCTACAAGAAGCCTAGACCTACACGTGGTAGTTCCTGTTACTTAATACTACCTACATCCCTTTCATCCCCATCCATGAATTTGTCTAGCCTCCTTTTAAAACTCCCTACTGACTCCGCACTAATTACCTTCTGTATACGGCGGTAAATACGATACATGACCAAGCCAGCACGAGAACTAAGTATTGTACGCTGTTTGTAGACGATATGGGGACAGAGTTCGATGATGTCTTTGCTATGGAGTCGCTTATACATCTCTTG
>JACEEZ010012736.1:127500-152500 GCA_016584305.1 Chionoecetes opilio
ATACATAAATACATAAATACATAACAAACATACATTCACACACAACAACAACAACAACAACAACAACAACAACAACAACAACAACAATAATCTCAACAAACATGAAATATACGTATATATATTTCTCGTATTCGTATCGTATTATTTCGTATTTGTGTTATTCGTATATATATATTTTTACCCCGAATGACCAGACAGACATAACACGTCTACATCATTCAGTAACAAATATATAATCTGAATGTGCTATGCTTACCTTCTATATTTGTTTTTACTCTTTACTCCTTACTCTATTTTACTCTTTTTATTTACTCCTTATTTACTTTTATTTGTTATTTATTTCTATTATTAGTATTATTTATCTTTTACTTATATTTTTTATTTACTTTTTTTTTCTCTCATTTCAGGTATGTACGCTGGTGGCTGGTTGTTCAGTGAGGAGTTCTCTTTGGTGAGTGTTCATTTCCTGTTCAATACTGTTCAGCTATTCTAAATTAAGTCGTGTTTTATGAGTAGTTTTATTTATTTAGTTCTATTATCATATTTTTTCATGCGTTGGTGTGTTTATCTGGTAGTGTTTGTGTCAATATGTCATGTTTTCAAGCACACAAAAGCCTAAAGGAGTATATCGGTTGATGTATTGATGATTGTATGTGTATTCTCTCTCTCTCTCTCTCTCTCTCTCTCTCTCTCTCTCTCTCTCTCTCTCTCTCTCTCTCTCTCTCTCTCTCTCTCTCTCTCTCTCTCTCTCTCTCTCTCTCTCTGATAGGCAATCACACCCATTTATCAGTCATTATTGGCAACACACACACATACACACACAACAACCACAACCCCCCCCCCACACAACCCCCCCCCCACACACACACACACCCCCACCCCCCCCCCCCACACACACACACAAGCATTCTCTTAACCTTACTAGACGTCGTTTTATGTGGCTTTATATTTACAACATCCTTGCCTTTATTGTCCCGTCTATCGAATATCTATCGAGCTTCTCCCGAAAGAGACTCACCATTTTCCACACCGCAGGAAGACCCAAGACTTTATTGTTTTCCTGTTCCTCTCCTTATCACTTCCTGTGCCTCCTATCCCTCCTTTCCCTCCTTCTCTTATCTCCTTTTCTCCTTCCTCTCTCCCTCCTTCTATCTCCTATACACCATCACGCCTCGGTTAATAGTCCCTTCCTTGCTTCTATTCCCCCATAGTTTTATCCATTTTCCTGAACTTTTCTCTTCCTTTCTTAGCCCCGAGACATAAATTTGTAGTAGTTGTGCATCTTGACACTTCGAGATCACTTTCGTTCCCTCTTATAGCTTCTTTAGACCCGCTAGTCTCCCAATCTCCCTTTAGTTACGCCTCCCTCTCCCTTCCCTCTCCCTTCCCTTCCTTCTCCCTCTCCATTCTCTCTTCCTTCTTCCTTCCCTCTTCCTTCCCTCTCTCTTCCCTCTGGTTACGCCTCATTCTCCCTTCCCTCTCCTTATCCCTTCTCTCTCTCTCTTCCATCCCTCTCTCTCTCCCTTATCCCTTCCCTCTCCCTTCCCTTCCCTCTACCTCTCCCTTCCCTCTCATTCCCTCTTTCTCTCTTCCTTCTCTCTTCCTCTCCCTTCCCTCTTCATTCTTTCTCCTTCTCTCTTTCTTCCCTCTCCCTTGTCTCTCCCTATCTCCCTTCCTTATCTCTTCCTTCTCCCTCTCCCTTCTCCCTGATCACCCTGCTTCCCCCTTCTTCCTCTCCTTCCTCTTCCTCCTGCGTCCTTGGTCTCCTCACTTCCTTCCTTCTCCATCAGTGGTCACCGAAGTAGGAAGCAGGAAATGAACGTAAATAGCGACCACCACCGGTAAGGAGAGACAGGAAATTCAAGTAACTAAGAGACGTGGAACGGGAGATAAGAAGGGACAAGGGGGGGGGGAGAGAGAGAGAGAGAGAGAGAGAGAGAGAGAGAGAGAGAGAGAGAGAGAGAGAGAGAGAGAGAGAAAAAAAAATGGATGGTTTCATTATTAACTGACTTTTTTTGTCAATTTTTGTTTTTATTTCCATAAATATTTCAATGATGATTTTTTTTTTTTTCTCTCATCAAGCCTGTTCATATCAGTCACAATAAAGATATAATGAAAAAAGAGTGAAAATGTGTCATCATAGTATCTACACACACACACACACACACACACACACAACACCCCACCCACCCACCCACCCCCCACCCACCCACCCACCCACCCACCCACCCACCCCCCACCCACCCACCCACCCACCCACCCACCACCCACCCACCCACCCACCCACCACGCCCACCCACACACACACACACACACACACCACACACACACACACACACCACACACACACACACACACACACACACACACACACTCTTCTTTTCCACACACAAAAAAAAAATGCCGTTGACTCCCCAATAATGCAAGAGAAAATACCTCCGATAATTATTCATTTCAGACTTTTTTTACCTTTCTCAGCCGCTGTTTCGGTGTTATTAAACGACGCCGAGAGAGAAGAGATAGAGAGAGAGAGAGAGAGAGAGAGAGAGAGAGAGAGAGAGAGAGAGAGAGAGAGAGAGAGAGAGAGAGAGGAGGACGCTGAAAAACATGCCTGGAACGAAATAGCGAAAAAAATGAGGCTGGGGGTGGGTGGAAAATTAATACATTGACAGTAGAGGCGAGACAAGCGAACAATGGAAGGATTCTGCTGAGTAATAATACCCATGGTGCTTCTGACGTCAATTTTTTTAGGTAAATTTTTCACTTGTTTATGGTCCTGTGTTCCTTTCATTTTTGGTTTACTATGGAAATTAATTGTGATATGATGTTTAAGAGAGAGAGAGAGAGAGAGAGAGAGAGAGAGAGAGAGAGAGAGAGAGAGAGAGAGAGAGAGAGAGAGAGAGAGAGAGAGAGAGAGAGAGAGAGAGAGAGAGAGAGAGAGAGAGAGAGAGAGAGAGAATATAAAATAATAATGACATTCAAGGCAGATAGTTACATGAGAGAATAGAAAAATAGCATCAAAAATTGTGTTGTGATTAGTGAATGAAGAAACATAATGAAAAAATAGGCGAAGAAAGAAGTGATAGAAGAATGAAATCAAAGGAAGATGGTAAATATGAAAGGGAAATTATTTGAAAAGGATAGAAACAAATCGTTGAAAATTTCCATGGAAAAGAAAAATTTGAAACAAAGGAGGAGAAGGAGGGGATGGAGAAAGAAGAAAGGAGGAGGAGGAGGAGGAGGAGGAGGAGGAGATGAGGAGGAAGGAGGAGAGGAGGAGGAGGAGAGGAGAGAGATGGAGGAGAGAAAGGAGGAGGAGGAGAGGAGGAGGAGGAGGAGAGGAGGAGGGAGGAGAGGAGGAAGGAGAGAGGAGAAGGAAGAAGAAAGGAGGAGGAGGAGGAGGAGGAGGAGGGAGGAAGAAGAAAGGAGGAGGAGGAGGAGGAGGAGGAGGAGAGGAAAGAAGAAGAAAGGAGGAGGAGGAGGATTACATAGGATTACATAGGAGTAACAGACACCAGGAGACCTATTGGTCCATAGCGAGGGTATCTGCTGAACTACATACTACTAACTATCAACTACTTGTAAGAAAACAGTTGGAAAATGATACCATGTCCCTAAAGAGGATAGGAACATGGAAGTTTCATAGTGCAGAATGATAGGATATGAAAAAATACTAACTACAACTACCACTACCACTACAACTAATCGATACGGGGGACTAGATACGAATTCGCACTATCAATACCCATTTACTTTACAGTGCGCGTCAAGTCTGTTTTTGAATGTAGTTATTGTGTTGGCTCCGACAACATTTGCTGGTAACTTGTTCCATCGATCAACGACTCTAACATTGAAATAATTTTTACGGAGATCGGTGATGCAACGTTGACCGTTTAGTTTTAAACCATTATTTCTTGTTGTCACTTGAGTTGAAAGCTCGAATAGGTTCTCTTGATTAATGACATCAAAACCTTTTAGGATCTTAAAGGTTTCTATCAAGTCCCCACGGATTCTACGATCCTTTAAGGAAAACATATTAAGTTTCCGCAGTCTCTCTTCATAAGATGAATTTCGCAGAGATGGAATTTGTTTGGTTGCTCTTCTTTGCACTGATTCCAATTTGGCTTGATCTTTTACGAAACAGGGCGACCAGAATTGAACGGCATATTCCAAGTGCGGCCTAACCAAGGACGTGTATAATTGTGTCATTAATTTCGGAGTTTTATGTTCAAAGTTACGTTTAATAAAGCCCAACATCATATTTGCCTTTTTACTGGCAGCTAGGCAATGCGAACTGGTTTTCAGATCATTACTGATGATGACACCTAAATCCTTTTCCTGCTGTACTTCAGTTAACGATTTATTTTGCATTTGATAGTTATATTTGAGGTTATCGTTGCCTATATGCATTACTTTACATTTATCGGAATTGAATTTTAATAGCCATTTATCACTCCAATCTGATAGTTTGTCGAGATCACTTTGTATGAGTTCGCAGTTTTCTCTAGTATATGCTTTACCGCCTAATTTGGTGTCATCTGCAAATTTTGATATTTTAAATACAAGTCCGCAGTCCAGATCGTTGATATATATCAGAAAAAGAGTAGGACCCAAGACCGAGTCCTGAGGCACCCTTCGTAGTGACATCTAACCAATCAGATGCCTCACCATTTATTACTACCCGTTGTTTACGATTTGAAAGCCAATCGCCAATCCATGAACATAATTGCTCTCCTATGCCATGTGCCCTTAGCTTGGTCAACAGTCGCTTATGTGGAACTGTATCGAAGTTCCGAGGAGGAGGAGGAGGGGGGGGAGGAGGAGGAGGAGGAGGAGGAGGAGGAGGAGGAGGAGGAGGAGGAGGAGGAGGAGGAGGAGGGAGGAGGAGGAGGAGGAGGAGGAGAGAGAGGAGGAGGAGGAGGAAGGAAGGAAGGAAGGAAGGAAGGAAGGAAGAAGGAGGAACAGGTTAGCATAATGAGGAAAGGTTGGAAATTAAGAATGCATAAAGACAAAGGTCGAGTAGCAGAAAAAAAAATGTAAAAACAAAAGTAGATCAAAATGAAGGAAACGAGAAAGGAGAGAGGAAGGGGAAGAGGAAGAATAAGACGCTAACAATGGATACAGGAAAAATAAGAAAAGAAGTAACATAGTGGAAGGAAGGAAGAAATGATACAATGGAACAAGGAAGAATGGAGGTAGTGATGAATATAGCTGGGAAGATGGAGGGAGGGAGGGAGGAAGAGGGAAGGAGGTAAAAATATTAAGGGGAGGGGGAACTCTGCATCTTATAACTAAAGATTAACTCGCTGGAAAAAAAAAATATGAAACTGAAGGAAGGGATATCTGGAGGCTAAATAGCAGGTTACGAAAAAAGAAAAAGCAGAAGGAAATGAAGAAGGAAACTGCAGCATAAGACAGGGAAAGTAGATGAGATAAAGGGGATTAAAAGAAAGAACAGAGGAGATAGAAGACGCTGATAGAATCCAGCGCTATCGTTCTGGGGTTAAGAAGAGAAAAAAGAAGAAGAAGCAGGAATATTGTGTTCAGAAATGACCAAAAAATATATATTGGGGCATAAGGGAGAAAAAGCCATAGTGATGAGAGAGTTTAGGGAAAAATCTGAATATCTTTTGAAATTAATGGTAAATGTAGTTATAGCGATGACGAGAGAGAGAGAGAGAGAGAGAGAGAGAGAGAGAGAGAGAGAGAGAGAGAGAGAGAGAGAGAGAGAGAGAGAGAGAGAGAGAGAGAGAGAGAGAGAGAGAGAGAGAGAGAGAGAGAGAGAGAGAGAGAGAGCGTAAAATGATAGCTGAACGGAAAACTTTTTGGGAACAATGAACAATGAAAGAAGAGATGAGGTATAAAAGTCATTGCCTAGAAGAAGAAAACAGGAAAATAAAACATAAAAAACGACCTTAAAAAATATAGGTGAAGCAAAAAGAAGCGACTCTAAGAAATGAAAAAAAAGGTGAAGCAAAAAAAAAAGAATTCGAGGTTGTAGAAGAAAGTGATGGATGGAGGAAGGGAGAGAACAAGGGAGAGAAGAAAGAAGACAAGGGGAGATGAATGTCTTCCTTTAAATCACGGAAGGAACAAGGCGAGGATCCAGTCATCATCTTTGCTTCTTTGTCATGAGCCTTGTAAGACACTCGAGTACGCTGGGTTGTGAAACGTGTCTTTATCATCTTACTGTTTTGTAGCATTTTTTATGTCCATCATTCTCCCTTTACTTGCAGTTCTTTTTCTCTTATCGATCGTTGTGACCTCTTTTTTATAAGTCCCTTTCCCTTCTTCATCTTCTCTTACATCGTTTGCTCTTTTCGATGTCATTCTTTTTCTTCTTCTTATTTCCGTCCTATTTGATCTTCTCCTCTTCTTTCTTACTGTCACATTCCCCTCTCTCCCTTCCCTCATTCTTCTCATCTTCTCTCTCTCTCTCTCTCTCTTCTCTATCGTTCTCTCTCTCCTCTCTTCTCTCTCATCTCTCCGCTCTTCATCATCTCTCCTCTCTCTCTCTCTCTCTCTCCCTGCTCTCTTCCTCTCTCTCTCTCTCTCTCTCTCGCTTCTCTCTCTCTCTCTCTCTCTCTCTCTCTCTCTCTCTCTCTCTCTCTCTCTCTCTCTCTCTCTCTCTCTCTCTCTCTCTCTCTCTCTCTCTCTCCATTTCTCACATGTTTTTTCTAAATATAAATAATCTTTCTTATCATTGTATCTTTTTTCACGTGTATTTATTCTTTGCTACATTTACAAATATTTTCGTGCTGTCATCTGTCAGGAATTTCTGTTTTTATAATCCTCCATATTTTTATATACTATTCATTCTGATCCTACTCACACCCATTTTTGTGTATTCGAAAAGTGTCTCTCCTATTTTTTATATAGATATTGTGTTTCTCTGTTTTCCATCATACGTATAGCTTACATTCTTTTTCCAAATATTGCTTCATATGATATTTATTTCTTCTAACAGTTTTATGTTCGTATGTATATTTACTGTGATTTGATTAATGGATGTAACACAAACTACTGTTTAAAGGAACTGGCACTTAAGTGAGTTTTTATTACTTATTTGTTTTGGCCTTGGCCAGTCCTTTGTGATGTAAAAAAAGAAAAAAAGCAATGCCTACATTTTTGTTTTATAGAGGCAAGATAAGCATAGAGAAAGAGTTTGTTGATATATTTGTATGACTTGGAGATATATTTTTTTTACATCACAAAGGACTGGCCAAGTGCAAAACAGAAATTAAGCAAAAATCCCCCGCTTAGTTGCCAGTCCCTATAAATAAGACAGTAAGAGAATATAATTTAGAGAGGTTAGATTATATTTTAAGGGTACTTCAAGAGGCGAATCTACCTTCTACTATCTCCTTTATTTACTGCATCATGAAGAAAGAGTTGCAATGTTCTCCAGAAAAGAAAAAAAATATGAATTTCTTTCTTCTACGGTTACAATTTCCCCCTTTTCGTCTCCTCCCTAAAACAAAAATATACAGGGTTAAAGGAAATGCTAGCTAGAAAGAACTAAGCGAATCATCGAATTCGCTTAGTTTGGTAGTTTAGTTCTTAAGCGAACCATTTGAATGATAAATTTCAATATTCCACTGTAACAATTGCGCCTTCTTAACCCCCCCCCCCCCCCCCCCCCCCCAAATACAGTTAAAGAAAATACTCCAGATATTTAGCGAATCAGCGATTATTGCCATGTGCCCCAAAAATAAATCCTCGCCATAGTATAAACAACAGCAGCAACAATTATTATGCTATTCAAAATGATAGTGATAGCAGGAATAATGATAATAGTAAATGGTAATAATGATAATAGTAAATGGTAATAATGATAATAGTAAATGGTAATAATGATAAGAGTAAATGGTAATAATGATAATAGTAAATGGTAATAATGATAATAGTAAATGGTAATAATGATAATAGTAAATGGTAATAATGATAATAGTAAATGGTAATAATGATAATAGTAAATGGTAATAATGATAATAGTAAATGGTAATAATGATAATAGTAAATGGTAACAATGATAATAGTAAATGGTAACAATGATAATAGTAAATGGTAACAATGATAATAGTGAATGGTAATAATGATAATAGTGAATGGTAATAATGATAATAGTAAATGGTAATAATGATAATAGTAAATGGTAATAATGATAATAGTAAATGGTAATAATGATAATAGTAAATGGTAATAATGATAATAGTAAATGGTAACAATGATAATAGTAAATGGTAATAATGATAATGATAACTTCTCCAATTTTTTTTCTTATTTTGTTTCTAATATTCTTAAACTGAAATATTTCGTTCTGTACTTTTTAACATTTAGGACAAAAATGTTCGTCTCTATTGTAGTATTTCAGCCCATGGAATCATTCTTCTCTTTTATCTATTTATTCTTTTCTTTTATTTATTTTTCGTGTGGCCTTCCTTTTGTTTCTGTATTGTTTGTTGTCTGATTTTTTTTAATAGTTTTTATAATTGTTTTTATCTCTTTCTTAATATTCTCCCACTCCACTAATTGATTTCGATCCTTTACTTTTTTACATCTTGAATTAATTCCTTACTTTCTTTTGTACTTTCATGTATTGTATTTTTGTATTCATGTATTGTCCTGTTTCCTGTACTTTTTCCTCGTCTGTACTTATTTCAATGTATTTTTTTCTCGTCTCTGCTTATGTCGATGTTTTTTTTGTTTTTTATTTATTCATAAGTGTATTTTTTGTGTCTAATTGGTTAGCTTTAGTAGTATTTAGATAGTAGTATTAGTAGTATTAGTAGTACTTTAGTGGTATTTTATTATTATTATTTTTTTTTTTTTGAGTAGCAGGGACTTACTTAACTGTCTGTTTGTCTATCTGTTTTGAGGTTGTTAAAATGCAACCTCAATGCCCTTTCTAGACATACAAAGAAGAAAATAGGTATCGCTTCTAAGATTCATAGATACACTTAGAATGCTACTTGTATATACGTTATGTATGGGAGAAACTACAGAACTAGATAATGTATGAAAAACTACAGAATCACATAATGGAGAGAATATATATACATCGACGAAAATGATAAACTACAGAACTACATAATAAAGAGAATATTCATACATTGAAGAATATTTACAAAAGCAGCACAGGAGCCAGAGTACAGTCTTAATATTTTACTTTTATTTACTTCACACTCAAATGTAAAATATACGCGGCTCCAAAAGATAGAAAATGGATATCCAGATGGAGTCGGTGGCAATATTTTGACACCGGTCGTAAGCCTGTCGGAGGGAGAAAATATCTTTACAATAACACTAAAATTTGTCACTCCGGCACAAAGGATCGACTAATTTATGTTGAGAGAGCGTCAGGGAGACTCCGCGAAACACATCAGTGGCGGGCTTGCGTCGCCTCACAGACAGGCAGACATACAGACAGACAGAGTGACAAACGCAGACATGCAGGCAGACTGGCAGGCAGGCAGATAAACAGGCAGGCAGGCAGGCAGATAAACAGGCAGGCAGGCAGGCAGGCAGGCAGGCAGGCAGGCAGGCAGGCAGGCAGGCAGGCAGGCAGGCAGGCAGGCAGGCAGGCAGGCAGGCAGGCAGGCAGGCAGGCAGGCAGGCAGGCAGGCAGGCAGGCAGGCAGGCAGGCAGGCAGGCAGGCAGAGACAGACAGACACAGACAGACAGACAGACAGACAGACAGACAGACAGACAAACAAACAAACAAACAAACAAACAAACACAACACCAACAACACACACACACACACAACCACACAACACACACAACCCACACACACACACACCACACACACACACACAACACACACACACAACACACACCACACGCACACACACACACACACCACACAACACACACACACACACACACAAACACACACACACAGGTACTCCGTGGTGTAAGGGATAGCACGCTCGGTCCACAACCGAGAAGTCCCGGGTTCGATCCCCGGGCGGAGCGGAAACAAATGGGTTGTTTCCTTAAAACCTGAGCCCCTGTCCACCCAGCAGTGAATGGGTACCGGGTGTTAGCCGGGGTTTGTGACCTGCTCTCCGGGGTGCTGGCTTCGGCCAACACAAAGCACTAAGGATGAATGATATAAAAATGTTGATATGGAGACGGGGCCACACGAGCATTGCTCTGGCCCTGTAAAATACAACTAGATGAATACAACTAGATGAATACACACACACAGGGTACTCCGTGTTGTGAGGGAAGCACGCTCGATTCACAACCGAGAAGTCCCGGGTTCGATCCCCGGGCGGAGCGGAAACAGATGGGTTGTTTCCTTGAAACCCGAGCCCCTGTCCACCCAGCAGTGAATGGGTACCGGGTGTTAGCCGGGGTTTGTGACCTGCTTTCCGGGGTGCTGGCTTCGGTCAACACAAAGCACTAAGGATGAATGATAAAAATGTTGATATGGAGACGGGGCCACACGAGCATTGCTCTGGCCCTGTAAAATACAACTAGATGAATACAACTAGATGAATACACACAGAGAGAGAAAAACATAGCGCAGTGAAATTAGATCACAAAACATTTAAAAAAGACAGACGAAAATACAAAACAATAGACTCAAATAAGGAAATTGGCAGAAGAATAAACCAACCACGTCTTAATCCCATAGAAATCCAGCCAATAATAGCCTCTCTTCATCCATTAAGATTTCATTGCACAAAACCTTATTATTTGAGTCCTGTCAGCGTCCTGTATATACACTTTCCCTCCTGCAGTGCCAAATAATTCATAATAAAGCATCAAATATAACTACGGCATCAAATATTACTATGACACTGGCGATTGCAATCGTTCACGTCATGTTAAGTGTCAAGGGAAAATACAACCAGCGCCTCAGATACCCGGCTGGCAATACAGATGACGTCACCAACGGCTGATTTCCCTGCCGCCTCGACGCCAAAGATGTGCCGTACACCCTCACTTGCATATTCATGGCAGCTGACTCACAAAATGGTGCCTCCCTGCCTGTGTGTGTGTTTGAGAGAGAGAGAGAGAGAGACAGAGAAGAGAGAGAGAGAGAGAGAGAGAGAGAGAGAGAGAGAGAGAGAGAGAGAGAGAGTGTGAGAGTGGGCCAGTTAGCCAGGATGCTTTCAGCGTTTCAGCCAAGGCAAGGTAAACCAGTCCTGCACCACTCTCTGGGCCTCTTCACTAACTTGTGTGTGTGTGTGTGTGTGTGTGTATATATATATAATATATATTATATATATAATATATATATATATATATATATATATGTACGTTTATTATTATAATAATATATATATAATATATATTATATATAATATATATATATAGTTTATATTATATATATATATATATTAGTATATATATATTATATATATATGGTATATAATACTATATAATATATATATATATATATATATATATATATATATATGCAGTATGGTTTGTCACTTATCCAATTAGCCCGTGTCTGAGGTGTCGTGTGATGGCCGGCGAGGGTCAGCAGGTGAAGAGGTGTCCGTTGTGGTCCTCGATCGGCTGTCTGGAGCCACGGGGGGGGGGGGGGTGATAGAGGGGTATAGGAGGGAAGGGGGAGTCCTTAGCGCCCCTTGCTGATACTATTGATCAGTGGCTTTACGTGTGGCAGAAACAGTCACCATTCCCCTCATGTAGTCATCACGAGATTATCAGTTGTATTATTTTTCAGGTTCATGATGAAAATGACAACTATGCATCATAAGGTCCAATTAAATACGAAAACAAATCCTGCAAATTTTCTAAAACCAGACTCGTCCTATGAAGACATAAAAAAATGATATTCGGAAAACCTTGCCCTGCCTCCACGCGTGCATGTTTACACCGGCTGACAGGGGCGAGGAACCTCCAGGAAAAGGGGGAAACGAGTGGGGTTGCCTTGCCCCTGCCCGTGTGCCTCCCTTATGACGCAATCCCCGGTCAAACAGGTTTACAGAGAACCGAATCAGGGCTCATTTTACTCGGCCAGACAACTACAGGGCAGCAGCGGATGAAGGCTAATGCAATAACCGCGGTGGTGGCCTCGGGGACCCGGGCCGATATTGCCACTGTCTTGTCCCGAGGCCCCGGCCGGCGGGAAGGGTGACCCGCTGCGGCACGCTCTTCCCGCTGACCCTGACCTCGTCTGCAGGATGTGGAGGATAACTTTGTAACTTTGTCTCAGTCAGGAATCGTTCACTTAGACTCGTACAAGGCTAGCATAGATCTCCATGATTTAGTATTTTTATTTAGTATTTTTATTTATTATTATTATTTTTTTTACATTGGAGCCTATTTATATTATAGCTATAGTCTGTTTCTTTTAACGAGGCAAAAATTCCTGCCCCCTTGCTGCTTACTGACTGATATTTGATGCCAGGAGAAGGGAATACTACGCTTTTTCTAAATTTGAGCTATATTTTATCATAGTTAACCATATTATCAGGTAAACCTAGGCATCATTTTCAGCATGAGACCTTAAGACAACATGGATTTTTTGCCTTGTTAAAAAAAATAGACTATAGCACCTGTAGGCTATTCTTTTTGTCGTCTGTCGATGGTGTTTTCAATGACGGCTACGAAGGTGCAGAACTGTCATGCTCATCTTCGTCTCCTTTGCCTTTCATTTGCCTTTGCCTTTTGTGTCTGAAAAATTCCAGGTAATAAGTGATTGAATTCTAGTTTATAAAAGTCTGTGTCGTTTGTGTATGATAGTAATAAATGAAATTCTGAATATCTATTATACATTTTGCTGATGTTTGCTTTTTCACACCTTGATTATCATTTTACATATCGTTTCCAAAAGCTTCACAACTGTCTTTAATGTCATCATCCCTTCCCTGTAACTGTCATCCCTCCACAACTGTCTTTAATGTCATCATCCCTTCCCTTTAACTGTCACCCCTTCACAGCTGTCTTTAATGTCATCATCCCTTCCCCTTAACTGTCACCCCTTCACAACTGTCTTTAATGTCATCATCCCTTCCCTTTAACTGTCACCCCTTCACAGCTGTCTTTAATGTCATCATCCCTTCCCCTTAACTGTCACCCCTTCACAACTGTCTGTAATGTCATCATCCCTTCCCTTTAACTGTCACCCCTTCACAACTGTCTGTAATGTCATCATCCCTTCCCTTTAACTGTCACCCCTTCACAACTGTCTTTAATGTCATCATCCCTTCCCTTTAACTGTCACCCCTTCACAACTGTCTTTAATGTCATCATCCCTTCCCTTTAACTGTCACCCCTTCACAACTGTCTTTAATGTCATCATCCCCTCCCTTTAACTGTCACCCCTTCACAACTGTCTTTAATGTCATCATCCCCTCCCTTTAACTGTCATCCCTTCACAACTGTCTTTAATGTCATCATCTCTTCCCTTTAACTGTCACCCCTTCACAACTGTCTTTAATGTCATCATCCCTTCCCTTTAACTGTCACCCCTTCACAACTGTCTGTAATGTCATCATCCCTTCCCTTTAACTGTTACCCTTCACAACTGTCTTTAATGTCATCATCCCTTCCCTTTAACTGTCACCCCTTCACAACTGTCTTTAATGCCATCATCCCTTCCCTTTAACTGTCACCCCTTCACAACTGTCTTTAATGTCATCATCCCTTCCCTTTAACTGTTACCCCTTCACAACTGTCTTTAATGTCATCATCCCTTCCCTTTAACTGTCACCCCTTCACAACTGTCTTTAATGTCATCATCCCTTCCCTTTAACTGTCACCCCTTCACAACTGTCTGTAATGTCATCATCCCTTCCCTTTAACTGTTACCCCTTCACAACTGTCTTTAATGTCATCATCCCTTCCCTTTAACTGTCACCCCTTCACAACTGTCTTTAATGTCATCATCCCTTCCCTTTAACTGTTACCCCTTCACAACTGTCTTTAATGCCTCGCTAGAGTGTCTACGTTGCTCCAGGTTTTTTTTCCACAGTTTCTACAACACCTACACCGCGTCGCCTTTCCCTGCCGCTACAGAACTTTAGATATTGACTTCAGTTCCCACCATTTTTATGTTTTACTTTCCCTTCCCTCTTTGGCGCTGCTGCATAGGGGTCACATTGTCCTCTTCCCATCCTCGTCTTTACCCTCTTCGTCCTCTTCCTCGCGGCATCTTGGTCGTGGTTCCTTCAGAGGCAGCCAAGAGTACTGTGAATCTGTGATATGGAAATTTTTCACAGTAGTACTCCAAGAAAGTTGTCGCGCGCTTTTCTCCAGGGACGCTGACATGTCATGTGTTTGTAGTGTGATTTTTTTTCTATTTTCACTATATCCTGTTTTTCATGGTATCTTTTCTTCACAGTACCAAGAATATTAGTACTTTTCTTCACAGTGCCAAGAATATTAGTACTTTTCTTCACAGTGGCAAGAATATTAATACTTTTCTTCACAGTACCAAGATTATTAGTACTTTTCTTCACAGTGGCAAGAATATTAATACTTTTCAGCACAGTGGCAAGAATATTAATACTTTTCACCACAGTGGCAAGAATATTAATACTTTTCACCACAGTGGCAAGAATATTGATACTTTTCAGCACAGTGGCAAGAATATTGATACTTTTCACCACAGTGGCAAGAATATTACTACTTTTCAGCACAGTGGCAAGAATATTATACTTTTCAGCACAGTGGCAAGAATATTACTACTTTTCAGCACAGTGGCAAGAATATTAATACTTTTCAGCACAGTGGCAAGAATATTACTACTTTTCAGCACAGTGGCAAGAATATTAATACTTTTCAGCACAGTGGCAAGAATATTAATACTTTTCAGCACAGTGGCAAGAATATTACTACTTTTCAGCACAGTGACAAGAATATTAATACTTTTCAGCACAGTGGCAAGAATATTACTACTTTTCAGCACAGTGGCAAGAATATTACTACTTTTCAGCACAGTGGCAAGAATATTAATACTTTTCAGCACAGTGGCAAGAATATTAATATTTTTCAGCACAGTGGTAAGAATATTAATACTTTTCAGCACAGTGGCAAGAATATTAATACTTTTCACCACAGTGGCAAGAATATTAATACTTTTCAGCACAGTGGCAAGAATATTAATACTTTTCAGCACAGTGGCAAGAATATTAATACTTTTCAGCACAGTGGCAAGAATATTAATACTTTTCAGCACAGTGCCATTTAGTTTCCTTTCCTACATTTGTCCATGTCGGCGCACCATCTACCATCTTGTCTACTATTCATCCCTTACACGAGGAATACTGAGGCAGACGAAAGAACACAAAGGCTTAAGAGTTATCACCACTAGGTTCCTTCAAGTCAGTTCCACTTCTACTCGAGCCTTACCTCCCCTCATTCCCCTCCTATCCCCTCTCCACCCCCTCATCCATGCTCCAGCACCCTTATTGTCACCCCCCCTCTCCATCCTCCCCCCTCACCACCACTCTCATTGTTACCCCACCTATTCTTCCCTCTCCTCATCCCCTCATCCCGTCCTTCCTATCCCCTCTCCGCTCCAAAACCCTCATTGTTACCCCTACCTCTCCTCCCCCTCTCCTGATCCCGTCCCTCCTATCCCCTCTACACCCCACCACCCTCATTGTTACCCCACCTATCATCCCCTTCTCCTTATCCCGTCCCTCCTATCCCCTCTACACCCCACAACCACGCTCCACCACCCTTATTGTTACCCCACCTATCCTTGTCTCTCCTATCCCCTCTCCTTCCCTTCCACCACGCTCCACCACCCTTATTGTTACCCCACCTATCCTTGTCTCTCCTATCCCCTCTCCTTCCCTTCCACCACGCTTCACCACCCTTATTGTTACCCCACCTATCCTTGTCCCTCCTATCCCCTCTCCTTCCCTTCCACCGCGCTCCACCACCCTTATTGTTACCCCACCTGTCCTTGTCTCTCCTATCCCCTCTCCTTCCCTTCCACCACGCTCCACCACTCCTATTGTTACCCCCCCTCTCCTTCCCCCCCACCGCTACCCTTCCCCTTGTCGCGTCACCACTTCGTCAAATAAGAAGGGCTGGTGTCAGGCGCTGAGTGAGTGTTACGGCGGTCAAGGGGACGGCCAATAGTGCTTGTGTTGCGTCCCCTGCGGCGATATGTTGTGTGTGTGTGTGTGTGTGGGTGTGTGTGTGTGTGTGTGTGTGTGTGTGTGTGAGTGTGTGTGTGTGTGTGTGTGTGTGTCGTTTTTATTTGTTATGGCATGTGTTGTTTTTTCTTAGCGTCGTTCTTTATTCTCTCTCCATTCTCTAAACCAGGAAAGGAAACGAAAGGACTTCTCTATACTCTTTATTCTCTTATTTTCGTTCTTCTTCCATCATTTCTTTGAAATCTTTACATGAGTTTAATTTTCCTTGTTTATATTCCCTCATACTTGTTGTTTTCATACCGTCCTCCTCACTTTACGTTGTTCTCATCCTTCTAACCTCCTCCGTTCTGCAGTGTCCTCATTCTCGCCAATCTCATACTGTTTTCCTCCCGAGAATGTCCTCCTCCTCCTCCTCCTCCTCCTCCTCCTCCTCCTCCTCCTCCTCCTCCTCCTCCTCCTCCTCCTCCTCCTCCTCTTCCTCCTCCTCTTCCTCCTCCTCTTGGCAAACTGACACATTATCTGGCCGCTTCTTCCCTGCTTCCTTTCCCCTCGGTATTCGTATCTTGCCCTCTTGTTCCCCTTTGCGCCGTCTTATCACAAAACCTTCTCGCTCGTCTGTCACAGTTGGTGCGTTTTACAAGGGCAAGAACCTCCACCCGTATCTGCCTTGCGCCGCCACGAGAAAGACTCAGACCCAGATTGCTACAAGATACGAGCTTTAGGACCCGAGAAAGACCCAAGATATGAGCTTCAGGACCCGAGAAAGACCCAAGATACGAGCTTTAGGACCCGAGAAAGACCGAAGATACGAGCTTTAAGACCTGAGAAAAACCGAAGATACGACCTTTAGGACCTGAGAAAGACCGAAGATACGAGCTTTAGGATCTGAGAAAAACCGAAGATACGACCGTTAGGACCTGAGAAAGACCGAAGATACGAGCTTTAAGACCCGAAAAAGACCCAGACTGCTATACAAGATACGACCTTTAGGACCCGAGAAAGACCCAGACTGCTACAGGATACGAGCTTTAGGACCCGAGAAACACCCAGACTGCTACAGGATACGAGCTTTAGGACCTGAGAAAGACCGAAGATACGAGCTTTAGGACCCGAGAAAGACCCAGACTGCTACAGGATACGAGCTTTAGGACCCGAGAAAGACCCAAACTGCTACAGGATACGAGCTTTAGGACCCGACAAAATATACAGAGGGAGGAACGTGGAGGTACGATAGTAATTTTGTGGCTTTTTTCCTCGACCAACGTAATCCAATAAAGTAGATATCAGAGCCTTTTTTTTTTTTTTTTGTGTGTGTGTGTGTGTGTGTGTGTGTGTTTCTGTGCAGTTTCATCGCAAATAAGTGAGTTTACGTAAATGTCGAGTTGGTTTAGAGAGACGAGGAGTGTAAGTCAGGAATAGATTCACTTCATGTACATCGATGTGTCACTTTGTTTTATTGATATAGTCTGTAAAGTGTGTGTGAGTTTCTGTGTGAGATATCGCTGTGTCGGTATTGTATTCACAGACGCGTGTGTTCGTTCGATCAGTTCAATTTAGTTTGTGTGGTGGAGCGATGCCTGTAGTAAGCTTTCCATCTTTGTGTGTGTGTGTGTGTGTGTGTGAGTGTGTGTGTGTGTGTGTGTGTGTGTGTTTTCTTCGTGTGATTACTTTTACTCTTCCTCCACCACTCAGTTAGTCAATCAATGTTGTTGAAATTTATATCTTAATTGTTCATTTGTTTATTTCGTCAGTCAGTCATTTAGTCAGTTAAGTAGTCAGTCACTCATTCAGTCGTTCAGTCAAATTTTCTAGTCAATCAATCACGTAATCCCTGTGAGAAATTCAGATCAGTCAGTCAGTCAGTCAGTCAATGAGTCAGTCAGTTATTCAGTCACTCAGTCAGGTAGTCAGTCAGCCAGTCAGTCAGTCACTCACTCACTCACTCGCTCAGTTATTAAGTCAACTTCTCTTGTCAATCAATCACGTAATCCCTGTGAGAAATTAAGTCAGTCAGTCAGTCAGTCAGTCAGTAGGTGAGACAGTAATTGAGTTAACCACATAGCCTGTTAACCTTAATCCCATCCTACGCTAAGCTCTGGGAACAAGGCGATTCACACAATACGAGGAAGTGAGTGCGACGCAAAGATCCTCCTCATAATAACGACAGCACATGAAAACTGTGGGATAATATTTTGTCACTAACCGGCAAACCAACAAGGCAACAAAAAACACACCATATAAAGAACAGGTGTGTGAGGGAAAACATGTGAGAAAACACATTTATATCTAGACACTTCGAGTTTTTCAGTTTTTCTACACATAAACATTATTTTTTTTCGTGAATTATAGATCACATTAACAACAGAGAAGGAATCACTGCTTATGGTCATATGATTTGGTAGAATTTTCGTTAAGTATAATCGCATATTTTCGTATTCAGTCCTGTTAAAATTGCATGATGAGAGATGAATTGTATACATGATGCTTCACGGCCAGAGATGCATTAGAGATGATGTCCTCAGCTCTCTCTCTCTCACGTGATTGACAGCGACATTGAAGGGGAGAGAGAGAGAGAGAGAGAGAGAGAGAGAGAGAGAGAGAGAGAGAGAGAGAGAGAGAGAGAGAGAGAGAGAGAGAGAGAGAGAGAGAGAGAGAGAGAGAGAGAGAGAGAGAGAGAGAGAGAGAGAGAGAGAGAGAGAGAGAGAGAGAGAGAGAGAGAGAGAGAGAGAGAGAGAGAGAGAGAGAGAGAGAGAGAGAACCTTCGCTAAACGATTGTCTTCTAAACCACGCCATTATTGACTTCCCTCTCTATAACACACACCACACACACACACACACACACACACACACGCACACACACATACACACTAGCTATACACCATTTCCCCATACATAGAAAGAGGCAGTGGTCGTGATGGTGGTGGTGGCAGTCGCTGTGATTGTAGTGCCTAGTGGTGTTGGTGATGATTGTGGTCATGGTAGTGGTAGTGGTGGTGATGGTAGTGGTACAGTATAGAGAGAAGGGGGTGTAAGGGGTAAGGGGTAAAGGGGTAAGGGGGGGTAAGGGACAGTGACTACGTGATGTGGGACAATAAAATGCAAACGGGAGGAAATGCGACACAGGTTGCAGTGAGCCGTGAAGCGACGGTGAAATACGGCGAGAGGTACGCGTCTTGTAGGCTTTGTCCAGGGAAGGAGGAAGGGAAAGGGAGTGAATGAGAAGGAAGGAAGGAGGGAAGGAAGGAAGGAAGGAAGGAAGGAAGGAAGGAAGGAGTAGGTTGAAGAGACTTAAAGACTTTTGTACATAAGAAAGTTTTGCTTAAAAAAGGGCTAGTAGATATGTAAGGAGGAGGGAAAGAAGATAGTTAAATGTAGCAGAGGGTGATGAGAGAGAGAGAGAGAGAGAGAGAGAGAGAGAGAGAGAGAGAGAGAGAGAGAGAGAGAGAGAGAGAGAGAGAGAGAGAGAGAGAGAGAGAGAGAGAGAGAGAGGATGACCTTGACGAAGAAAAGAAATAGCAATATAAATAAAACTAGAAGAGTGGGGAAATCCTCACCAACACACACACACACACACACACACACACACACACACACACACACACACACACCACACGCACACGCACACGCGCACACACATAATTCACCCCAGAATCACATGCAAAATACACCAGAAAATCAGTAAACAAACCCTTTAATATTGCTCTTCATGGGTAAAAACTGTGAAATCCGAGTGAAGGTTATGACTGGAGGTAAATATGCAGTTGGAACTAAAAAGGAAAAGCGATGATCTGTCTGATAGCAAATGATGTACCACTTACCGTTTTGCCTTTCACAGTGGCACTAATGAGAGGGATGCAGAGTGTTTTTAGAATGAGGCAGAATGAGTGTTTTTAGAATGAGGCAGAATGAGTGTTTTTAGAATGAGGCAGAATGAGTGTTTGTAGAATGAGGCAGAATGAGTGTGTTTTAGAATGAGGCAGAATGAGTGTGTTTTAGAATGAGGCAGAATGAGTGTTTTAGAATGAGGCAGAATGAGTGTGTTTTTAGAATGAGTGTGTTTTAGAATGAGGCAGAATGAGTGTGTTTTAGAATGAGGCAGAATGAGTGTGTTTTTAGAATGAGTGTGTTTTAGAATGAGGGTGTTTTAGAAGGAGTGTGTTTTAGAATGAGGCAGAATGAGTGTTTTTAGAATGAGGCAAAATGAGTGTGTTTTTAGAATGAATGTGTTTTATAATGAGGCAGAATGAGTTTGTTTTAGAATGAGTGTGTTTTAGAATGAGTGTGTTTTTAGAATGGTGCAGAATGAGGGTGTTTTAGAATGAGTGGTCTTAGAATGAGGCAAATGAGTGTGTTTAGAATGAGGCGAATGGTTGTTTTAGAATGAGGCAGAATGAGTGTGTTTTAGAATGAGTGTGTTTTAGAATGGGTGTTTTAGAATGGAGTGTGTTTAAATGAGCAGAATAGTATGGTTTTTAGAATGAGGCAGAATGAGTGTGTGTTTTAGAATGAATGAGTTAAATGAGCAGAATGAGTGTGTTTTAGAATGAGTGGTTTTAGAAGTGATGTGTTTTAGAATGAGGCAGAATGAGTGTGTTTTAGAATGAGTGTGTGTTTAGAATGAGGCAGAATTAGTGTGTGTTTAGAATGAGGCAGAATGAGTGTGTTTTAGAATGAGGCAGAATGAGTGTGTTTATAGAATGAGTCAGAATAAGTATGTTTAGAATGAGGCAGAATGAGTGTGTGTTTAGAATGAGGCAGAATGAGTGTGTGTTTAGAATGAGGCAGAATGAGTGTGTGTTTAGAATGAGGCAGAATGAGTGTGTGTTTAGAATGAGGCAGAATGAGTGTGTGTTTAGAATGAGGCAGAATGAGGCATGTACATCATACTCCTCTATCAGTTTCCATGTATTTCGTCCCCTTTCACCCCTCACCCCCCTCAAATTCACCCCTCTCTCTCGTGGTAGTTTATCGTCGTATATTTCATGTGGTTAATTTCGGCAGTATTAATTCCAGGCTGAGAATTAGCTGGTGTTATTGTCATTAATTGCGTGTGTTGTCCTGTTTAATGACCGTGCAGTTAATGTATTTGCGTTATTTGTTCTCATTATCGTCATGTTGATTCATTCCTGCATCGCTGTAGCATTCATTAAGGGTGTGTCTGTTTATTTTCATACGTTCCTGTTATAGGTGTTGTTATGACTGTTGTTATGACTGTTATGACTGTTATGATGTTATGCTCGTCCTGTCTCACTTGCAGAGTAATAAAATGGAATGGTTAGCGTGTAGCGGGATTCGAACCTGTGAACTAAGTCAGACAGGCAACCCACTTGTGCTCTGGTTTGTTGGTCACTGCTAGCAAAATTATTATTGGTTGGAGGAGAGATAGTTAACACCCAATCATAAACTCAGGTAAAACGTGCATAGAGTAAACTATCCACGGTTTCCATCACCTGGTTAATCAGTCATATACTCGGATCGTGCAATCAGGAAGTCAGGGAGTCTCTCAGTCCGTCAGTCAGTCAGTCAGTCAATCAGTTAGTCAGTCAGTCACTCTACTGGCTAGATAGAAAAGTGTCATGCAATCCATTCGTGCCATCAATGTCGCCTTTACTAAGTCATGATCCGTCATGCAATAACGAAAAGTGGAAAAAGTGTGTGAGAGAGAGAGATAGAGAGAGAGAGAGAGAGAGAGAGAGAGAGAGAGAGAGAGAGAGAGAGAGAGAGAGAGAGAGAGAGAGAGAGAGAGAGAGAGAGAGAGAGAGAGAGAGAACCTTCGCTAAACGACTGTCTTCTAAACCACGCCATTATTGACTTCCCTCTCTATAAAACATGTATCAGTCGATCAATAAGTCAATCTTGCAGGCTGGTCGTTTGAGAGACAGTCGGTCGGTCGGTCGGTCAGTTAAGATGTCATGCACGTTACTGAAGGACAGGGAAATAGGCTCGAAATAGACCTATGTTAGAATGTTGGGAGTAAAAAGATAGGCCTAGCTCAGCCTACTACTGTGCCCTTACATTCACCACCACTACCACCATTTATGTTCCCACCAAATAGATCGTTTCTGTAACTTGAAAATAAAGTAACTCCTAAGCTCGTCCTCTTCCCCTAAGTCAGTACTAAGTCCACGTTTTCAGGGATTGGAACCTTCGGACTTAAAAATGACTTAATGAGAGTTTGGCCGACTTTAAACTAACTTGATATGGCTTAAAGTTATTCCGAGCGAGTTAAGACGAGTTGGACGGACCGAAATTGGCTGGAAAATCGAAGAATAATGAGATCATTAACTATTTCTTCCTCCAGTTTACTTTGGGAGAATCCACGTCGAATGGAAGCAATTATTTCACCGACTGGAAATTACATGTCAGTGAGACGTAAATCATCCTGACACGAGATGGTCTCACCCTCCATAAAGCAAGGCGGCTCATGTCTGTACTGGAGGGCGCACTAAATGGCCTGTTTCTCCTGACATGACTTACTGCCAAAGGACATGACCTCGGCCAGGCGTCCAACTGCAACCCAATTTCCAGGGAAGTCAGAGAAGCTGGGTCACCGCTCACGCCAGACTCGGGAAATCAATACAATGAGTGAAGGGAATGTCTCGACCCCCTTACGAATATTACAAACACCTTCACAGCTAGTATATATAGCGGGGTGACGGGCTGTGTGTGTGTGTGTGTGTGTGTGTGTGTGTGTGTGTGTGTGTGTGTGTGTCTGTGTGTGTGTGTGTGTGTGTGTGTGTTGTGTGTGTGTGTGTGTGTTACTGTGTACGTGTGTGTGTGTATATATGTGTGTGTGTGAGAGAAAGAGAGAGAGGAAAAAAGTGAGAGTATGAGTGTGTGTGGGGTGGAGAGAGAGAGAGAGAGAGAGAGAGAGAGAGAGAGAGAGAGAGAGAGAGAGAGAGAGAGAGAGGAGAGAGAGAGAGAGAGAGAGAGAGAGAGAGAGAGAGAGAGAGAGAGAGAGAATGTGTGTGTGTGTGAGATAGAGAGAGAAAACAATTTGTGTATGTCTTGAGATCTCTTGTACATTTTATTTCCAAGCGTTTAACTCTTAAGTAGGACTAGGTCGAAATGTGTTTTTGTTCTTATACACACAAAACGTAAGAGCACCTAAAGCCCCTGTTACAGTCCCACTTTTACTACCACATTTACCAAGGATTCCCATCACCATATACTCGACCAGAGGAAAAGGAGCCAACAAAAACCAAAAACTACATACATACATAAAAAGTAGGCTTGCGTAAGATCTGATAAATATTCCATACGCATTTCAGACTTACCACGACCAACATAATTTTTCAGAGACTCAACCAAGGCCGGCAGAAGTATTTATATAACCAATGGGAGGCTTAAAGTTAGTAGGCTAGACAGACCCATGTTCAGGGAGGAATTGAGAGCATCTAGCACTTCACTATACTCAGTTTTTTTAACGAGGTGAAAAATCCTGACCCCTTGCTGCTTACTGACTGATATTAGATGCCAGGAGAAGGGAATACTACGGTTCTTCTAAAATTCAGTTGTATTTTCATCATAGTTAACCATATTATAAATTAAACATGGGCATAATTTTAAGCATGAGACCTTAAGAAAGAATGGAATTTTTGCCTCGTTAAAAAAAAACCCAGAGTATAGTATTTGTATAACCAATGGGAGGCTTAAAGTTAGTAGGCTAGACAGACGCATGTTCAGGGAGAATTTGAGCATCTAGCACTAAGCACTTTTCTAGTATTTGTATAACCAATGGGAGGCTTAAAGTTAGTAATCTAGATCGCACTATAGCACTTCTCTAGTATTTGTATAACCAATGGGAGGCTAAAAGTTAGTAATCTAGATCGCACTATAGCACTTCTCTAGTATTTGTATAACCAATGGGAGGCTTAAAGTTAGTAATCTAGATCGCACTATAGTACTTCTCTAGTATTTGTATAACCAATGGGAGGCTAAAAGTTAGTAATCTAGATCGCACTATAGTACTTCTCTAGTATTTGTATAACCAATGGGAGGCTAAAAGTTTGTGGGCTAGACAGACGCATGTTCAGGGAGGAATTTTGAGCATCTCGCATAGCACCCACCCAACCCTCGACTAGTTTTAATGACGCACTACCAAGTTACGGCGTCCATTCATGGCCTCCTATGTGGCTGCGAGGATTAGCCGAGTGCCGGGCATAACTCTGATGGAGGAGTGGGACTTGGAGTGCAATGGAACGGAATGGAGTGAAGTGAAATGGGTCTATCGGTGCGTAGGGAGAGAGAGAGAGAGAGAGAGAGAAGAGAGAGAGAGAGAGAGAGAGAGAGAGAGAGAGAGAGAGAGAGAGAGAGAGAGAGAGAGAGAGAGAGAGAGAGGAGAGAGAGGAGAGAGAGAGAGAGAGAGAGAGGAGAGAGAGATGTGGGGAGTGGAGAGGGAGGAGAGAGAGAGAGAGAGACCTGATGTTTCGAACTGCTATGTTATCAGTAGTTGGGCCTCCTTCCTTTTCTCCTCCTCCTCCTCCTCCTCCTCCTATTTCTCTTACAGCAGAGCGAGGGTGAGAGACGAGGACAAAAGGAAAATAGGTTACGGGTCGGAAGTGGTGAAGAAAATATAACAGGAAAGCGAAGAACGACAAGTGAAAAAGAAGCAAGGCAGCAAAGAACGGAAATTGGCTGCAAAAAGTTTCTGAAAATTGCGAAAAGTGGGCTCGGAAAAAGGAGGAAGAGCAGGAGAATAAAAAAGAACGAATAAAAAAGCGATGAGGAGAAGGTGAGGGAAAGAGAAGGAGTAAAAGAAGGAAAATAGAGTACAAAACATAGTGAGAAGGATATTATTTTTATGAAACGAAGAAAAAGTGGGAGTGAAAAAAAAGACAAATTACAAAGGAATACAAAGGAATACAAAGGAAACTGGTTGATATAGTGAAGCGAGAAGTCCA
>JACEEZ010012737.1:5000-15000 GCA_016584305.1 Chionoecetes opilio
TGTAAACTTGAAGTGATTTGTGTTAATCAATAAGAAATGTGTTAAGTGTTTAAGTGTGTTAAATTGTTATAGAAATGTGTTGTGATAATTAATAGTAAGAAGCAGGATAAGAAGATAGGGCAGAATGAGATGGCGTGAAGATATGGAGGAAGAGGATGTGTGTGTGTGTGTGTGTGTGTGTGTGTGTGTGTGTGTGTGTGTGTGTGTGTGTGTGTGTGTGTGTGTGTGTGTGTGTGTGTGTGTGTAAAGTAGTATAGAAACAGAGGGTTAAAGTGTAAAAATAGCGATAAAAGAAAGTAACTGATATATGTATAAAAAAAATACATAAGACTCGCTACCTAGCTTTATTCGCCACTGGGGAACAAATTACATTTACCTTGCATATAACTAACGCACACACGCATTATTGTACACCTACGCGACACATCCCCACACGTATGCACTCTATAACGAGACTCACAACACTGCGTAGCCATTACTCTCACGTACACACCTGCTGCACACACACACGCACACACACACACACACACACACGCACACGCACGCGCACGCGCACGCGCACGCGCACGCGCACACACGCACACGCACACGCACACGCACACGCACACGCACACGCGCACGCGCACGCGCACGCGCACACACACACACACACACACACACACACACACACACGTCCAAACAGACCAACACAACACGCGACGCACCATTTAAGGGCAACGATTGAGGCACTAATGACTGCCGTAACACGCGGGAAAAGGTCAATAAAGTCAAGGCATATGGCCGCTGACCTCACGCGTCTAATGGTCAGCCAATTATCGGGCAGGAAAAGCCGATCATTGAGTACTGTAATAAAGAGGCGAAAAGTGTTGGTGTTTGGTATTAAATAACACAGAGGAGGACGTGGTGTGTGTGTGTGTGTGTGTGTGTGTGTTGTGTGTGTGTGTGTGTGTGTGTGTGTGTGTGTGTGTGTGTGTGTGTGTGTGAATGTGTGTGTGGGTGTGTGTGTGTGTGTTGTGTTGTGTGTGTGTGTGTGTGTGTGGTGTGTGTGTGTGTGTGAATGTGTGTGTGTGTGTGTGTGTGTGGTGTGTGTGTGTGGTTGTGTGTGTGTGTGTGTGTGTGTGTTGTGTGATGTGTGTGTGTGTGAATGTTGTTGTGTGTGTGTGTGTTTGTGTGTGTGTGTGTGTGTGTTGTGTTGTGTGTGTGTGTGTGTGTGTGTGTGTGTGTGTGTGAATGTGTGTTGTGTGTGTGTGTGTGTGTGTTGTGTGTGAATGTGTGTGTGTTGTGTGTGTGTGTGTGTGTGTGAATGTGTGTGTGTGTGTGTGTGTGAATGTGTGTGTGTGTGGTGTGTGTTGTGGTGTGTGTGTGTTGTGTCATGTGTGTTGCGTGAGTGTGTGTGCGTGATGCGTGTGGTGTGTCGAGAACTAGCTGCAGGGAATGAAGGACAGAACAATAGAAAGAAGGAAAGAGGGGGGTGGGATGGAAAGAGAGAGACAAAGAGAGACAGAAAGCTTAGAAAGAGATAAAACTCTCTCTTCTCTCTCTCTCTCTCGCTCTCTCTCTCTCTTTCTCTCTCTCTCCTCTCTCTCCTCTTTATAATATATATATATAATATATATTTATATATATATATTATATATACAGACGTGAATAAATTCCACATAACAGGAAAAATAGAGAAGAAAAAATCTATAAAAACGCCGCTCATAAGTAAGATGTGAATGATAGTAAAAATATTAGTAAAAATAACGCTACAGAATTTCCATTTATAATCTCATTAAAATCCGGAATATTTAATCTTTCATCATAAAAAAAATTATATATGAGTAAACGTTGCTCGAAAATGTGTGGAAGCTCATACAAAATATTAATCGTAAGCAAAGAGTATTTTTTCTCATCACGTAAAACTTCAAAGGAATTTCAACAAGAGTTAAAAAATAAAAGGTCTGCGGCGCCACCATGTAACATTTCAGTATCAACGCTGTTGAGGAGATGGGATGGAGACGAGGAAGGATAACAAGCTGCGATAACTGATGGATATGAGAGAGGGAGAGAGAGAGAGAGAGAGAGAGAGAGAGAGAGAGAGAGAGAGAGAGAGAGAGAGAGAGAGAGAGAGAGAGAGAGAGAGAGAGAGAGAGAGAGAGAGAGAGAGAGAGAGAGAGAGAGAGAGAGAGAGAAAACAAACACGAGCACACACATACAGACTAACGACAAGACACACACACACACCCAGACACACACACACAGACACACACACACACACAGACACACAGGAAGTGGTAAACATAAAAAGTCACACAAACAGACCATTGTGTTGCGTAATGCAGGACGGCGGGGATAAACAGTGTGTACGACGCGGATATAGAACAATTGTAATATTAGTATACATGCCCGGGTAGCTCAGTGGCAGAGCTTAGGAAACCACTGAATGTTCCTAGAGCGTGGGTTCGAGTCCCACCCAGGGCGACCGCATCATTTAAATTTTTGGTTTTCACAGCCATTACTATCTTTCTCCTCGCCATTGTTATTATTATTTCATCATTATTATCATTATCATTAATATAATTTCTATTATTGTATCACTAACCACCAAAGACAGACAGATACAGGAAGAAATACACACAAACAGCCACACAAACAGATACAGACGGACGGAATGTCATGGAGAGAACGAGACGAAAAATAAAACGAACAATACCCGATAAAAAGGGTAAAAAGTCCCAACACGCAGCGGGCACTGGATAAAACTGACAAATATTGAATTCTTTATATGAGCTGAAGAGAGACACTGGATCGCCTGTCTTACCAAGGAGGATCCATGATGACAATAGTGACTGTCAGGCTTACGCCATCAAGTGCTGTAAATAGTAACGTATTGATAAATGTTGATCTCTCTCTCTCTCTCTCTCTCTCTCTCTCTCTCTCTCTCTCTCTCTCTCTCTCTCTCTCTCTCTCTCTCTCTCTCTCTCTCTCTCTCTCTCTCTCTCTCCTCTTCTCTCTCTCAAAACAAAGGACAACATTTTTACAATCCCTTCAACTTTTTGCTTCCTCTCTCGTTACCCGGAACCTAGAAGAAACGCATAAAAATTTAGCATAACAAAACCCCCGCAGCCCTGAACACCACCTGAACTACTGCCTGCCAGGGCACAATAATGGCACAAAGGTAACGTTCCGAGGCTCTCCCTACCTGACACTCCTGGAGACACCTCACTCGCTGCCATTTATCACTGCCAGGCGTACAAGGGAAGGGACGGAAACAAAACAGAATTAATCATGAGCCAAGATGTAGCGCATGTAGGACACGGAGAGATGGAGCGTGTTTCTGCCTGGCTAACTGGCATACTAAATGTCTTCCTTCTTCTGCTCTTCCTCCTTCTCCTCCTCCTCATAAAAAAAGTCCAGTATCATGAATAAGGTAAAGGTAAAGGTGGCGGTAAACGCTATTCTGCGCGTGGCCTCGGTGCTCATCTCCCTCACATTAGCCCTTGAGCCTGTGGTGGGTGAAGACCCCGGGACACAGGGCTAGTGTGACATCCAGAATACCACAGTTACCTTCCTCAGGTTTCCCGAGGTACCCATTTATCGACCAACGCTGCAAGGAAGGATGAACAGCTTTGGGCTGGCCGCCGACTGCCCCGGTTCAAATTTGAACCAGGAACCGCAGATTTGTAGCTAGGCGCGCTAGCCACTACACCACGGAGACGACAGCATCATGAGTAATTGCACTAAAATATTCATCAGGCAATCTTATTAACGACCTCTACTTTCTCTTATTTTTGATGACCAACTGTTACCTTCTGCTTATCTATTTGTTTATTTAAAGAGCGTGTGTAATAGGATCCAAAAGGGACTAAATTTAAGCATGAGAATTTCAATTAAATGAATCTGTACATATACTTTTAATTATCATAATTTTCTTTATTGTTACGTATTTTTATGTTATTTAGAATGGCCAGTTTCTGCTTTCATGTAACTAGATATTGTATCAAACCTACAAAACAAAAAACATAATTTCTAACAACTTCTCAATATCACGAATTGGAGGACTATTTTAGTATCTCAAACATTGCCACTTCACTTTTTATCCAGAACGAGCTACGCCTCACTTATACAAGACTATTTAACGTTGTGACTGTATAGGGGGTGAAGTTATATTTAGGATGTTACAGTTAGGTTAGGTTAGATTCAATACTCACTTATTCAAGAAAATTTAAATGTGTGACTATATTGGACCAATATAGTAGGTAATAATACGTAATACGTACGTATAATACGTAACATACTTAATTCTTCACCTATATTCTAACTTCATCACCTATATTATAGGTGATGAAGTTAGAATAAGTATGTTACAGTTAGGCTAGGTAAGGTTAGGCTAGGTTAGGTTCAATACTCACTTATACAAGACTATTTAACTGTGTGACTATACAGGCCGTGTGGTTAGAATGAAGTATGTTATGGTAGATCTTAACCCCATCGAGGCAGCAACACGTCACCTCGCCAGCAGGACGCACCATCACCCTTCCTTCAGTCTTCGCTCCCAACCCTTCCTCGACCATTCCCAGTCCTTTGTCTTGAACCTTTTTCTCTTTCTTACATATTTTCTCCCAACCATCATTGTTTTTCTTGTATCTCTTTCCCCTTTGTCTCCTCTACCTTCTTGTTTCTATTTGCATGCGTTGCTTTGTGTTTTCTTTATCTCCTTTCTTCTCTCCTTCTCTACTCTCCCTTTATTATATTTCCTCTATATTCATTTACATAATTTTATCTCTTGCATCACACGCATCCTTTCTTTCTTTTTTCAGTTTCCCTTCTTTATCCATCTTCCCTTTCGCCTCTCTGTTCCTCCTTGTCCTGTTTTTCTCAACTTCACTCAACACTTTCAACATTTTTCTTCTCTCATTGTTCTGTACCACATTTTTCCAGTCTTTCTTATCTCCTTCTCACATTCTTCTTTTTCTTTCCTATTTCGCCTTACCTTTGATGGCGTTTTTCGTTCAACTATCATTATATAACTTTACACCTCCTTCTTCCATGGTTTTTGTGTCATCCTCCTCCTCCTCCTCCTCCTCCTCCTCCTCCTCCTCCTCCTCCTCCTACTACTACTACTACTACTACTACTACTACTACTACTATTACTATTACTATTACTACTACTACTACTACTACCACCACCACTCATTCTCCTCCTATTACTATTACTACTACCATAACCACAAATACTTTCACTACTACTACTACAACTTTCCCGGCTTCCTTGTCATGAAAAAAATATCTCATGTCCATTAACATTCTTTCATATATTTTTTCTCTTCGTCTTTGGTGTTTAATATAAAAGCCACACCCAAAGAAAAAAAGGCAAGAAAGAAGTCCCATCACCCTCACGACACTCCTTCCTACTCTAAATTATTCAAGAGGACGAGGACGAATGAGAGAGTAAAATCTGAATCCAGTGAAGAGGTGAGAATGTCGACATGGTTCCTAAGGCGAGACTCTCAATATAGGATTGAAGTCCATCCAAGCAGCGTGTATCAGGATGGAAATTAATCTCTTGACCCAAAACAAAAAATAAGAAGAACGAGAAATTAAAAAAAGGAAGAAAAGAAACTGGTAACAGGACATTAGAAAAGAAGGAAGAGAAATTAAAAAGAACAAGAGAGACTCGAGAAGAAGAGAAGAAAATAAACTGGAATAAAGAAATTAGAAAAGAAGAGATCTATAAACAAGAGATATTCATGCTAATCCGTCACTCATGCTACAAACTACTCAACTCCCTCGCTACATTTTTGAGTGGTTGCCAGCCTATTCTCTTCCTCTTCCTCTTCCTCTTCCTCCTCCTCCTCCTCCTCCTCCTCCTCCTCCTCCTCCTCCTCCTACTTTCCTATCTTATTATATAGTTAGTAGTGTAGTTAAATCAAACAGCCATGTAAGGACCTAATGGTATGTTGCCGTTTGTATTTCCTTTGTAATCCTTTGTAATCCTCCTCCTCCTCCTCCTCCTCCTCCTCAATGTTACACCGATATTCAAGAAAGGGAGTAAGAGCCTCGCAAGTTTTTATCGCCCCATTAGTCTAACGTCTGTGATTGTTAAACTATTTGAGAAAATATTGCGAGAGAGAGAGAGAGAGAGAGAGAGAGAGAGAGAGAGAGAGAGAGAGAGAGAGAGAGAGAGAGAGAGAGAGAGAGAGAGAGAGAGAGAGAGAGAGAGAGAGAGAGAGAAAGAGAAAAAAAATTCTTGAAGGGCCCCGTGTCAAGGGCTCTCCATTCGTGTTTCAGTAACAGTTTCCGGATCAATGTAGTATGTAGTAGTTGAGAGTAGAAAGCATGATGGTCTAGTGGTAGCGGGAATCGAACCAAAACCCATAACTGCTGGTATTCATCCATCCAGCCATCTATCTATCTACCTATCTACTTGTCTGTTTGTAGGTCTGTCTATCTACGTAACTACCTACAAATCTATTATTGCATTTATTTATGTATATTCACATCTACATACATTCCTTTTTTGTTTTAGTTATGTATTCAGAGATTAAAGTAATCGTCCAGACCCATTTTTTCTTTACATAATTATGTTGAATGTTCATTAAAAATACCTAATCCACAAAAAATTATTCATTTTCACGCCTTATTTCCCTAAAAACATGACTTTTGTAAAAAGCGCGTGAAAAACAACAGCCACATTCCAGCCGTGGCGCGAAACTTGTTGGCGAAATCACATGAGTAAGCCTCCCAGCCCCGCCCGACACAGACACACGGAGACTCAGAGAAAAATACAGTACCCGAAGAATCCCGGGTGCTTCTGGTATACTTTTTGTGCGACACGGCACATACTTGCATCCTGCATGGGCACAGCAAGAAAGCTGTGCCCTTCCCGAGAGCTTAGCACCCATTCACAACCCACACGGCGACGATATATGTGTGCAGACGTGTCAAGCGGCGGGGAGCGGCGGGTAGTAGCGAGCCCTCTCATCTCAGTGGCCTCGCTACTACCTGCTACTACGCGCCGCTCCCCGCCGCTTGACACGTCTGCACACATATATCGTAGCCGCACAGTTTGCAAATGGGTGCTAAGCTTTCGGGAAAGGCACAGCCCCACGCTGCACCCACACAGGATGCAAGTACATGCCACATCGCGCAAAAAATATATCAGAAACACCCAAAATTCCCCAAGTACTACATTTTTCTCAAGAGTCTCCGCGCATCTGTATCAGGCAGGGCTGGGAGGCTTACTGTTGTGACGTCGCCGAGCCGTGGTGCGTCGTCTGCTGGTCGCCAGTTGTGTTTTGAGAGCTCAGGGAATTTACAGATTTTGAATGCGGATCACGATTGCACCGTGAGACTGAATCGAGGCCTATTACCTGCATAGTCCATCAGCGCCAACTTCGGCTATATGGGCATGTGGCACGCCACCCTGAAACCGATCCTTCCCATCGGGTTGTATCTGTAAGAGACAATCCGGCGTGGAGGAGGCCAAGGGGGCGCCCACAAGGCTCGTGGCTGGAGCAAGTTGATGTTTCTTGTCGAGAGCTGCTTGGTATGGGAAAGGAGCCTGCATGGGAGCTCGCGCGAAGTGACCCCCGGGAGTGGCGTCCAAGGGTGGGCGAGGCGACGCGCCCTCCGCCGTATGCCCCCAATGATTGATGATTGATCATTTAAAAACGGGTGACTGGAAGCAAAATGTGACAACATATTGTTGATATACTCGATCATGGCTATATTTTGAGTGCATTAAATCAGGAATGATGAAATGGTCTGGACGATTACTTTAAGAGAGAGCAAGGGGAGAGAGAGAGAGAGAGAGAGAGAGAGAGAGAGAGAGAGAGAGAGAGAGAGACGAGGAAGAGAGAGAGAGAGAGAGAGAGAGAGAGAGAGAGAGAGAGAGAGAGAGACGAGGAGAGAGAGAGAGAGAAGAGAGAGAAGAGAGAAGAGAGAGAGCAGAGAGCGAGAGCGAGAGCGAGAGCAAGAGCGAGAGCGAGAGCGAGAGCGAGAGCGAGAGCAAGAGCGAGAGCGAGAGCGAGAGCAAGAGCGAGAGCGAGAGCGAGAGAGAGAGTCAGGTTTGGCGTGGCCTGGTGGGCGATCCAAATATCCCCAGAAGTACACTTTATTTTGCTCTCTCTCTCTCTCTCTCTCTCCTCTCTCTCTCTCTCTCTCTCTCTCTCTCTCTCTCTCTCTCTCTCTCTCTCTCTCTCTCTCTCTCTCATTCTCTCTCTCTCATTCTCTCTCTCTCTCTCTCTCTCTCTCTCACTCTCTCTCTCTCCTCTCTCCTCTCTCTCCAGGTTCTCATTTCAACCTCTTTCAAGACCAAATTGGTCTTTCCCTCCTGTTAACAATAAGACCATTTCCCCTCACCTCCAAATTCTCGCCCCTCCCCTTCCTTCCGCGCCCTCCCATCATTTCTCGAGGAGGAGGAGGGGAGGAGGAGGAGGAGGAGGAGGAGGAGGAGGAGGGACGTTATGAGGCAGACTTACGAGGATAAAAGTGGTTGTGAGAACATACATTAGATCATTAGAAAGTTGATGCAAGGTACTGAAGAAGGAAGAAAATGAGGTTAAGCTACGAAGAGAGAGAGAGAGAGAGAGAGAGAGAGAGAGAGAGAGAGAGAGAGAGAGAGAGAGAGAGAGAGAGAGAGAGAGAGAGAGAGAGAGAGAGAGAGAGAAGATAAAACCAGAGAAACCAAGATTACATTTTCTATTATGAATAACTAAATAGAAACAAAATCAAACAAAACCACAGCCGAGGAAAACTGGATGAAACACACATGTAGGACGAGAGGAAGAGGGGAAAAAAAGGTGGGGGGGGGGGGGTTGCAGCAAACAAGTAGAAAACAAAGAAGGTGAAAAAAGGGGCACCAGACATGTACCAGACATGTACCAGACAGTAAGAGTACCAGATGACCAACGAAGGAAAGTGAAAATGGATGTTGAACAGAGGGTTGGACTTAAGGGCTCAGAGAACTCAACATTAAAAACCCAGCTTGAAGGGCACGTTGCCAGTGCCTGAAGGTGCGGGAGTCGGGGGTGGCGGGCTAAAGAGGATGCTGCTGACGAGGCCTTAAAGTACTTAGGGACGCCTGCGTTCGGCAAAACCCTGGGGGGAGGGGAAGGGAGGGAAGAGGATTTGGAGGAAAGGGGGTCGAGGAAAGGTGGAAATGTGGTCCCCCTCTCGATTTTGTGCAATACTCCACCTAATTGGTTATAAAAAGAGAGAGGGACCAAGTGGAAGCGTGTGGTAAGGTTCCTGGGATGTGGAAGAGAGGGAGCGGTGGATAAAAAGTGGAATTGAGGGTAAAGTGGAAGCGTGTGGTAATGTGGGGTTGTAGGGCAAGAGTGGATGTTGAGTAAAGTGGACGATTGGAGGAAACCAGACGAGGAAAACTGTAGCATGGAAGGAATATAAAACCAGAAATAAAGTGTTATGGAAGTGTAGTATAAGGAGAGGATGAAGAATAAAAGAGAAAAATAAATCATTACGAAAAACAAAACAAAATAATAAAACTAGAGTTAGAAGGGACCAGTAGATGATAGAAGAACATGGAATTATTGAAAGATAGAAAGACGAGAGACCAAAAGTAAAATAATGGACAGAAAAAAAGTCTGAAATGCAGTCGCAAAAATGAGACTGAAAGAAAAATGTAAGGACGTAATGAGAAAATGAAAAGTTGAAGAAAAGTGGAAAAAAAAGGGAATTCAAGAGAAGTTGAAAAAAAGAATGGAAGTGGAAAGAAGGAAAACAAAAATCTGGGCGATAAAAAAGATACGCCGGAGCACAGCTTGAGGCGCCTCCCGCTATTTCTCGGCAACACCAAATGCAACAATAAAATCTCACTCAAAGAATACGTTTATACTGTGTTTTAGGAGAAGGCACACAAACATAAACACACACACATACATACACACACAGACACACACAGACACACACACACACACAGTCACACACAGTCACACACATACACAGACACAGACACAGACACAGGCACAGGCACGCGCACGCGCACGCGCACGCA
>JACEEZ010012737.1:35021-37521 GCA_016584305.1 Chionoecetes opilio
TCTCCAATCCTGCTTCCTCTCTCTCTCTCTTCTCTCTCTCTCTCTCCCTCTCTCTCTCTCTCTCTCTCTGTCTCCTCTCTCTCTCTCTCTCTCTCTCTCCTCGCCTATTTTAGCTTTTTTATATAATTTACACTTTTCTTCTTCTTTGCCCTCTTTTTTTTCCTCTTGAATGGCGAGCGATTAAATTTTTTTTTGTCCCAGTTTTTTTTGTCATTAACTCAAAAGCCTTTATATATATTTTCTCCTTCAGTCTTTGTTCGTAAGTAATCTTCCTTTATCCTTTGTTTTTTATCAAACTCCTTTTTTATATTCCTTTATTCCTTTGTTTTCTCTTCCATCATCGTATTATCATCATCGCTTTTTTTATTTACATTTTATGATATTTTATTTATATGTCCATTTATTTTTTATTTTTTTATTTTTTTTATTTATGTTTTATATTTCATTTTATTTGCACTCCATCATCACCACCACCATCATCATCATCATCATCATCATCATCATCAAACACCCCCCCTGTGTGTGTGTCCAGCCAAGACCTCACCACCTCCTCACCGCCACCTACTACCACCACCACCACCACCACCACCACCACCACCACCAACCCCTCACCACCACCACCACCTCACCACCCCCTCACCACCACCACCACTAACCACCACCACCACCACCCCCTCACCACCACCACCACCACCACCACCACCACCACCACCACACCACCAACCCTCACCACCACCACCCCCTCACCACCCCCTCACCACCACCACCACTAACCACCACCACCACCACCCCCTCACCACCACCACCACCACCACCACCACCACCACAAACCCCCACCTGGCTACCGGCGGCTTCTTTACGCTGATTCATAAGGCGGTCAAGGCATAAAAGAACGGTCACTCCTCCTCAATGGGTGGTCCTTACTCTCACCTCACACCTCACACACTCGTTATACGCACCCTCACACACCACCCCTCACACACCACCCCTCACACACCACCCCTCACCCCTCACACCTCACCCCTCACACCTCACCCCTCACCCCTCACACCTCACACACCACCCCTCACACCTCACACCTCACCCTTACACCTCACACACTCGTTATAACGCACCCTCACACACCACCCCTCACACACCACCCTCACACCTCACACACTCGTTATACGCACCCTCACACACCACCCCTCACACCTCACACCTCACCCCTCACCCCTCACACCTCACCCCTCACCCCTCACACACTCGTTATACGCACCCTCACACACCACCCCTCACACACCACCCCTCACCCCTCACACCTCACCCTCACCCCTCACACACTCGTTATACGCACCCTCACACACCACCCCTCACACACCACCCCTCACACCTCACCCCTCACACACTCGTTATACACACACTCAATATACGACAATTTGTTATACTTCTTATATTGTTATTTTTTATTTCCTTGGCCAAAGAAAGAAAACAATAATCGAGTAAGAAAGAAAGAAAGAGAATCAAACAAAACAACAAATCAGATCAGATAAAAAACCTATAAAACTATAAAACCAATATTGACAAAGAAGGAAAGAGAAGGAAATGAAGGAAGAAAGAAAATGAGAAGGAGGAGGAGGAGGAGGAGGAAGAGAGGATAAGGAGGAGGAGTAGGAGAATAGGAGAAGGAGGAGGAGGAGGAGGAGAAAAAGAAGAAGAAGAAGAAGAGTCTGAAAGTTGGCAACCCACCTCGTCCATTTTACCAGGTAGCACATAGGGGGGTGAAGGGTATTGGCTGGGGGGGGGTGAAGGGGGTGAGGGAGGTATTGGGTGTTGGGGAGGGGGTGTTGGGAGGGGTATTAGTGGGGGAGTGGGGTAAAGGGTGGTGGTGGTAGGGTAAGGGGGAGAGGAGAGAGGGATGGAAGGGAAGGGGGGTGGGGAGGGGAGGGTGTTGGGGGGAGGGGAAGGAGGGGGCATGAGGAGGTTGGTGGGGGGCTTAGGGAGGGGTGGGTATTGGGTGTTGGGGGGGCTTGGAGGGGGGGCTGTGGGGGGGGTACAGAAGTGACAAGGCAACATGGCGTCGAGCTAATCTAAACACCTATTGTCTCTCTGCCGCTACCGTCTTAGAGAGAGAGAGAGAGAGAGAGAGAGAGAGAGAGAGAGAGAGAGAGAGAGAGAGAGAGAGAGAAGGAAGAGAGAGAAGAGAGAGAGAGAGAGAGAGAGAGAGAGAAGGGGGGAAAGGAGGAAGAGGGAAGAGAAAGGAAGATGAAAGAAGGAAGATGGGTAAAAAATGTGTATGTGTTAGAGAGAGAGAGAGAGAGAGAGAGAGAGAGAGAGAGAGAGAAGAGAGGAGAGAAGAGTAGAGAGAGAGAGAGAGAGAGAGAGAGAGAGAGAGAGAGAGAGAGAGAGGGGAAGGAGGAAGAGGGAAGAGAAAGGAAGATGAAGAAGGAAGAATGGGTAAAAATGTGTGTGTTAGAGAGAGAGAGAGAGAGAGAGAGAGAGAGAGAGAGAGAGAGGAGAG
>JACEEZ010012737.1:40021-42521 GCA_016584305.1 Chionoecetes opilio
TCCCTTATACTGCCTTATACTCCTTTATACTCCCTTATACTCCTTTATACTGCCTTATACTCCCTTATACTCCTTTATACTCCCTTATACTCCCTTATACTCCCTTATACTGCCTTATACTCCTTTATACTCCCTTATACTCCTTTATACTGCCTTATACTCCTTTATACTCCCTTATACTCCCTTATACTGCCTTATACTCCTTTATACTCCTTTATACTCCCTTATACTCCCTTATACTCCCTTATACTGCCTTATACTCCTTTATACTCCTTTATACTCCTTTATACTCCCTTATACTCCCTTATACTCCCTTATACTCCTTTATACTCCCTTATACTCCCTTATACTGCCTTATACTCCCTTATACTGCCTTATACTCCTTTATACTCCCTTATACTCCTTTATACTCCCTTATACTCCCTTATACTCCTTTATACTCCCTTATACTCCCTTATACTCCTTTATACTCCCTTATACTCCCTTATACTCCTTTATACTCCCTTATACTCCCTTATACTGCCTTATACTCCTTTATACTCCCGTATACTCCTTTATACTCCCTTATACTCCCTTATACTCCCTTATACTCCTTTATACTCCTTTATACTCCCTTATACTCCCTTATACTCCTTTATACTCCTTTATACTCCCTTATACTCCCTTATACTCCCTTATACTCCCTTATACTCCTTTATACTCCTTTATACTCCCTTATACTCCCTTATACTCCTTTATACTCCCTTATACTCCCTTATACTGCCTTATACTCCTTTATACTCCCGTATACTCCTTTATACTCCCTTATACTCCTTTATACTCCCTTATACTCCCTTATACTCCTTTATACTCCTTTATACTCCCTTATACTGCCTTATACTCCTTTATACTCCTTTATACTCCCTTATACTCCCTTATACTCCCTTATACTCCCTTATACTCCTTTATACTCCCTTATACTCCCTTATACGCCCTTATACGCCCTTATACTCCCTTATACTCCTTTATACTCCCTTATACTCCTTTATACTCCCGTATACTCCTTTATACTCCCTTATACTCCCTTATACTCCTTTATACTCCTTTATACTCCCTTATACTCCCTTATACTCCCTTATACTCCCTTATACTCCTTTATACTCCCTTATACTCCTTTATACTCCCTTATACTCCCTTATACTCCCTTATACTCCCTTATACTCCCTTATACTCCTTTATACTCCTTTATACTCCCTTATACTCCCTTATACTCCCTTATACGCCCTTATACTCCCTTATACTCCTTTATACTCCTTTATACTCCTTTATACTCCCTTATACTCCCTTATACTCCCTTATACTCCTTTATACTCCCTTATACTCCCTTATACTCCCTTATACTGCCTTATACTCCTTTATACTCCCTTATACTCCTTTATACTGCCTTATACTCCCTTATACTCCTTTATACTCCCTTATACTCCCTTATACTCCCTTATACTGCCTTATACTCCTTTATACTCCCTTATACTCCTTTATACTGCCTTATACTCCTTTATACTCCCTTATACTCCCTTATACTGCCTTATACTCCTTTATACTCCTTTATACTCCCTTATATCCCTTATACTCCCTTATACTGCCTTATATCCTTTATACTCCTTTATACTCCTTTATACTCCCTTATACTCCTTATACTCCCTTATACTCCTTTATAACTCCCTTATACTCCCTTATACTGGCCTTATACTCCCTTATTACTGCCTTATACTCCTTTATACTCCCTTATACTCCTTTATACTCCCTTATACTCCCTTATACTCCTTTATACTCCCTTATACTCCCTTATACTCCTTTATACTCCCTTATACTCCCTTATACTCCTTTATACTCCTTTATACTCCCTTATACTCCCTTATACTGCCTTATACTCCTTTATACTCCCGTATACTCCTTTATACTCCCTTATACTCCCTTATACTCCCTTATACTCCTTTATACTCCTTTATACTCCCTTATACTCCCTTATACTCCTTTATACTCCTTTATACTCCCTTATACTCCCTTATACTCCCTTATACTCCCTTATACTCCTTTATACTCCCTTTATACTCCCTTACTCCCTTATACTCCTTTATACTCCCTTATACTCCCTTATACTGCCTTATACTCCTTTATACTCCCGTATACTCCTTTATACTCCCTTATACTCCTTTATACTCCCTTATACTGCCTTATACTCCTTTATACTCCTTTATACTCCCTTATACTGCCTTATACTCCTTTATACTCCTTTATACTCCCTTATACTCCCTTATACTCCCTTATACTCCCTTATACTCCTTTATACTCCTTTATACTCCCTTATACTCCCTTATACGCCCTTATACGCCCTTATACTCCCTTATACTCCTTTATACTCCCTTATACTCCTTTATACTCCCGTTATACTCCTTTATACTCCCTTATACTCCCTTATACTCCTTTATACTCCTTTATCTCCCTATACTCCTTATACTCC
>JACEEZ010012737.1:45021-47521 GCA_016584305.1 Chionoecetes opilio
TTCCTTCCTTTCCCTCCTTCCTTCCCTCCTTCCTTCCCTCCTTCCTTTCCTTCCTTCCATCCTTTCTTTCCCTCCATCCTTCTATCCTTCCTTCCATCCTTCCCTCCATCCTTCCATCCTTCCCTCCCTCCTTTCCCTCTATCTCTCCCTCCCTCCTTTCCCTCCCTCCCTCCCTCCTTTCTCTCCCTCCCTCCTTTCCCTCCCTCCCTCCTTTCTCTCTTCCCTCCCTCCTTTACCTCCTTCCCTCTCTCTATCTCTCCATACTTCCGGTGTTTCCTTTCCACTAACTGTCTCACTAATTCATCTCGCTCCCTCCTCCTCCTCCTCCTCCTCCTCCTCCTCCTCCTCCTCCTCCTCCTCCTCCTCCTCCTCCTCCTCCTCCTCCTCCTCCTCCCACGAATTTAAATTTTCTCCCATGAGGTCGTCAACAGAAGGCCTATATAGGCTATAATGTTTGTAGTTTACCCCCCCCCTCCACCTCAACCACCACTACTACTACTACTACTACTACTACTACTACTACTGCTACTGCTACTACTACTACTACTACTACTACTACTACTACTACTACTACTACTACTACCACCACATCTACTACTACCACTACCACACTACAATATTACTACTAACTACTACTACTACTACTACTACTACTACTACTACTAATACTACTACTACTACTACTACTACTACTCCTTCTACTACTACCACTACCACACTACAATATTACTGCCACTACTACTACTACCACTACTACCACTACCACTACTACCACTACCACACTGCAATATTACTACTATAATATACTACTATAATATATTACTACTATAATATAATATACTTCTACTACTACTACTACTACTACTACTACTACTACTACTACCCTATAGCAACGGAAAATAAGTGGCAGGCTGCATCCACTTATTTCCACTACCACATCCATGCACCATAGTTATAATCACTGTCACCACCACTTCTACCACCACCACTTATACCAGTACTACTACTATTATACCACTACTACTACTACTACCACTACTACTACTACTACTACTACTACCACTACTACTACTACTACTACTACTACTACTACTACTACTACTACTACTACTACTACTACTACTATAACTACTACTACCACTATTTTGCTTGTTTTTCACCACTACAACCAGACTCCACCCTATGTTTCCTATCAAACAAATGGGAATAACCTTAATAATATTTGCCTGTTACTAAATAATGCTATAGTCTCCTACAGTCCTATGTCAAAAATTTATAGCTCCACAAAATATATAAGGGCACCTCCTCCCCCCTCTTAATACCATCACCTCTACTATTACTTCTAAAACAACAAAGGTTATTTATCACTCCTCCATTACCACCACACACATAAACACATAAATGATAAAAACAAGATTAATAAATAGATATATATATTCCTATTCTTTCTCCTCCTTCCTCCTTCTAAGACCATCACCTCCACTATTACTTTGAAAACCAACAAACTTTATTTATACGCCTACAGTCCTATGTCAAAATTGCATGAATCCACTCAATAAATCAAATAAGGGCCATCCAGGTACCTCGTCTATAACCGCTATCATAAATATATACATGTATCTCTATGTATACCGCTATGTATCTATAACATTTTCATTGCCAACCATTTACTGCGGTCTGAGATGAACATTGGTTATCCATCTTAAATGGCTTCAAAAATGTAACTGGTAATAATAATAATAATAATAATTGTATTCTCACCCGAAGGCATACAAGAAAAATAACATAATATATAGACGAGGGAATTAACTTAAATACTAAAGCAAATAATTGATAATAGGATACCAGGAGAAGGGAATACTGCGCTTCTTTTTAATTTCAGTTGTATTTTATCGTAGTTAACCCTATTATCAAGTTAACATAGGCATCATTTTAAGCATGAGACCTTATGATAGAACAGAATTTTTGCCTCGTTATAAAAATAGACTATAGTGTGCAGTAAATTGTGACCTCATAGTAATCCAGACTACTACTACCTCTATACCTCTATAATGATACTAATAATAATAGTAATAATTTTAATATCACCCGGAGGCACACAGGCAAAAAAAGCAACAGCAACAAGACAATGGAGTTAACTATAAGTACTAGAGAAAAAAAAAAAAAAAAAAAAAAAAAAAAAAAAAAAAAAAAAAAAAAAAAAAAAAAAAAAAATCGTAATGTTAGCTAACTCACTTTTGTCATTTTACTGCGTCCTTTTTGTTCTTAGAGGAAACCTGTATCGAATCAAAGTTATGAAGGGTGATGAGTTTTATCCGATGCTGTCTGTCATCAGTAAGCCATTGACTCGTACTCGCTGAGAAAATTTATGTTTTGTACAATAACAATATTTGTCATTTTCTCGGCTACTTGAGGTCACACTTTACTGCACATTATAGGCTTCTTTTTTTTACGAGGCAAATATTCCGTTCTGTCTTAAGGTCTCATGCTTAAAATTATG
>JACEEZ010012737.1:52599-55099 GCA_016584305.1 Chionoecetes opilio
AAACACACACACACCACACACACACCCCAAACACACAAAACCACCCCAAAAAAACTCTAAAAAAACAAAACCCTTTCGCTTTTATTGGTTCCTGGTTGGCATAAGTTGGATTTTGGTTTTTATGCCTGTCTGTTTTCCTGTTTGTCATTTCCCTGCTTACGGGTTTAAAAGGTAAAAATTAATCCTTCTGTAATTGTTTGTCACCAATAGGTCCCTAATGACCTAAACAATTAACCACCCCCCAAATTAACCTCTTCCTGTCTTCCAAAAATTATTCGTAGATGACTATATTTCTCCATACCATATCTCCTCTCTCTCTCTCTCTTCTCTCATCTCTCTCTTCCTCTCTTTTCTCTCTCCTCTCCTCTCTCTCTCTCCTCTCTCCTCTCTCTCTCTCTCTCTCTCCTCTCTCTCTCTCTCCTCTCTCTCCTTTTCGTTCCTTTTCCCTTTCCTCTTTTCTCTATCTCTCCTTTCCTCCCTTACTCTCTTTTCCTTTCTCTTCTCCTCCTTTTTCCCTTTTATTCCTTCCCTTTCCTTTGCCTCCTTTTTTCATTTTTCTCCTTCCAATTTTCCTTCCCTTAACCCCTTTTCCACCTCCTCCCCCCCCCCCCCCCCCCCCAATTTAAAGAGGGGGAAACTAAACCTATAAAGGGAAAGGAGGAGAGGAGGGGAGAGGGGGAGAGGGAAAAGAGGAGGAGAGAGGAGGGGAGGAGGGGGAGGAAAAGGAACTAAAGAAGGGGGAAGAGAGAGAGGGGAATATAAAGGGGAAAAGGGGAAGAAGAAGAGAGAAGAGGGAAAAAAGGAAGGAGGGAATTAAAGGGGGGGGAAAGAAGGGGAAAAAGAGAAGTTTGGGGGGAAAAAAAAAAGGGGGGGGGAAAAATTTTTAAGGGGGGGGGGGGGGGGGGGGGGGGAAAAAAAAATTTTTTAAAAAAAGGGGGGGGGGGGGGGGGGGGTTTAAAGAAATTTGGGAGGTAACCCGAAGGAAAGAAATGCAAAAAAGGGGAAAAGAAAAGAAGAAAAAAAAAAGAAAGGGGGGAAAAAAGAGAGGGGAAAAGGGGGAAAAAGAGAGAGAGAGAGAGAAGAGAAGAGATAGGAGAGAGAGAAGAGAGGAGGTTTTAGGAAGAGAGGGAAGGATGGGGGAGAGAGACAAAGGGGAGAGAGAAAAGAGAGAAGAGAGAGGGGAAGGAGAGAAAAGAGAAAAATTTAGAGAGAAAAAAGAGAGAGAGAGAGAGAGAGCAACTTATTCCCTTACATAAATACCAGCCTCGAGGGTTTAAGGGTTTTTAAGGAGTCGATGGTATGGCGGAAAAAGACGATGGTTGTGGTGGGGGTAGTGGTAAAATTTAAAACATTAGTATTAGTATTAGTAGTGTAGAGTATAGTAGTATAGTAGTAGTTAGTAGTATTAGTAGTAGTGTAGTAGTTAGTAGTAGTAGTAGTAGTAGAAAGTAGTAGTATTAGTAGTAGTAGTAGTAAGTAGGTGTATTTAGTAGTAGTATAGTAGTAAGTATAGGTGTAAAAAGGTAGTAGGTGTGTAAGTAGGGTAGTAGTGTAGTAGTATGTAGTAGGTTAGTAGTAGTGGGTGGGTAGTAGTAGTATAGTAGTAGTAGTAGTAGTAGGTGTAGTAGTATAGTAGTAGTAGTAGTAGTAGTATAGTAGTAGTGTAAGTAGTAGTGGGTTTATAGTAGAAGTAGTAGTAGTGGGTAGTAGTAGTATAGTAGTAGTAGTATAGTATAGTAGTATAAGTGTAGTTAGGAAAGGTAGTAGTAGTAGTAAGTGTAGTAGAAAGGTTAGTAGCAGTAGTATTTAGCTGTGGTGGTAGAAGTAGCGTAGTAGTAATAGTAGTTTAGTAGTAGGTAGTAGTATGAAAAGTAGTTTAGTATAGTAGTGTATTTCTTCCTAATGCAAGAGTTAATCAGTATCTTTACTCTTTCATCTCTTTCACTGGTAAACTCTGGAACTCTGTTTCTGTTTCTATTTCTCCTCCTTCCTACAACTTAAATCTTTTCAGGAGAGGAGTGACAAGACACCTCCCGATCTAAATTAGCCCATCCCCTCTTTTCATATTCTCTTACTGTCTTCTTTATAGGGACTGGCAACTAAGGGGACTTCTTGTTGCCTCTTTTTGTCCAGTTTCGGCCAGTTTTTTGTGATAAAAAATAAAAGTAATAGTAGTAGTAACATTATATACTACAGTAATTTCAACGCAAACTTAAACGCAAACCACCACACACAAAACAATACCTACAACAAATGACAGGTAGATTAACAACAATGCTTAGTAAGATTAGATAATAGTTAATAGAAGTAGTAGATTAACATACACTACAATACTGTATACGCCATTAACACTCACAAAAAATTAAATACACTAAAAAAACAATACAAAAAATATTTAAACACCAAATGACAGGTAGATTAATTAACACCACGCAACACCTGTAATAGTAATCAACACCTGTGCAGCCCCAAGACGCGGGTGTTAATTGGCAACCTCACC
>JACEEZ010012737.1:57599-65099 GCA_016584305.1 Chionoecetes opilio
CGAAGAAAGCTGGCCACAAAAAAAAAACCCCCAACATTTGGTATTAAACCCCTGGGCCCTCTCCTCTCTTCTCTCTCTTCTCTCTTCTCTCTCTCTCCCTTCTCTCTCTCTCTCCTCCTATCTTTCCTCTTCCTTTTCTCTCTCTCTCTCTCTCTCTCTCTCTCCCCTTTTCTCCTCTCCCCTCTCTCTCTCTATATATTATATATTATTATATTTTTCCTCCCCAAAAATTGTAAAAAACTATAAACACCACAAAAATTTTTAATTTAACCTTGGGGGTGTTCCCATGGAGGTAGTATGGGTGGGGACCCTGAGCCGCGCGGGTTGAAACCAGGAATGTCGTCAGCCATCTTGTTTGGGCTAAAGGGGCCCCAACTCTACTCCAAATAGAGATAAATTCCCAGGGAAAAATTTGAGATTCCTGGGAGTAAAACCCCGGGGCCATCCCAAGGGCAATTATATGGGTTTCTTTCCCGTTATTATTTCATGATTAGAATTAAACTGATCTCATAACATGGTGATATCAATATATATAGGTCTCTCGGGTTTGTGGGTATAAGTTTTGCTACGTTGGGGTGGCACCATGTAGGTAGTATGGGAGTGCTACCATACTACCTCGCACACTACCTTCATGGGTGGCACGGTGGCTTCGTTGTTAAAGGTGGGGTGGTGAGGTCAAATGTGTAAATTGAGTCGGGTAATTACTAGGGAGTGGCGGATCTGTTTAAGGGTTGAGCTATGCTTACTCAGGTCAAATCCCCTCTACACGTCCACTCATACTCTCTCAGTCTTCATTTAGTATTGACCTCGTGAAGACAAGTAAAGGCAGGAGTGTCGCTCTTTGTGTGTTCTGCTATGGTGAAAAGTTGTGTTGCATTTGGGTGCAATGAAAAAGCGAACAAAAAATCTGACCCATCCATCACATTTCACCAGTAAGTTATGCATTTGTTGATTTCGAAAATTATGTTTCAAACAAACGTGCATGTATTTGATAAACAAAGACAATGACCTTGTTAGAAAAGTGTGATAACTACTGCACCACTGGGCTGGTAATTGTGTTACTGATAGTAGTAATAGTGGTGGGGGTGATGGTAGTAGCTGTAGTAATACGTAGTATATAAGTGTTAGCGATTGTGTTCGTAGGGTTTATATTAATAGTGATGTTATAGTAATTTGGGGCCACTACTATTTTATATTTGCATCAACGACTAAGACAGTGGGATTAGCACTGATATCAGCAAGTTTGCTGATGATACTAAGATAGGTAGAATTATCGGGTCACAGTTTGATGTAACCGGTTTGCAGGGAGACTTAGATAAGTTAAGCGAGTGGGTAGTCAAGTGGCAGATGAAATTTAATATTGACAAGTGTAGCGTAATTAATGTTGGTAGAAAATGGTATGAAAAATCATATGTCAGATAATGACGCGGCCAGTAATCATCTAATTTCACTGATCAAGGTAGCTGAGACATATCTGCAGGTGAGATATAAATACGCAGTCAGCCAGTTCACCGCCAGACATATATTCAATAAAGGGACCCAATATGCAATAATATGCAATAATATGCAATAATATGATATGTAATATATGGTTAGCAGTAACACAGAAGTATAATTTCACACACCGTGATATCATTAAGTGCAAACAGTGTAAAAAGTGAAAAGAAAGAGTGGGTATCTCAGTCAGCCAGTGCGTGACATTGCCCACAACAGTGTGGCGGACAGGGGAGAGCGGTGGCTTCACCAGACAACACAGACCACGCGGCTCAGGGCGTCTCCACCCATACTACCTCCATGGTGTTCGTCTTTCCCTAACCAGCGGGAGGCCGGGACGCATATTTCCCAACTCTATGCCAGTATGTGGTTTCCCAGTGAAGGCGCTTGGCTGTAGCTCCGAAACTAACCATAGGATCTTCTCGAAAATACCCTCATTGTGATTCCCACACAAAGTGACCCCTCAGGCAAACTTAACCTACCCTAACCGTAACCTAACGTAACCTAACCTGACGTGTTCAAAAGTAAACGCCACATACTCTTCCAGAAAACAGGAATATGCGACCGGGTACCTGTGCCTATGAGGTTACCTGTGTCTATGAGGTTACCTGTGTCTATGAGGTTACCTGTGTCTATGAGGTTATCTGTGTCTATGAGGTTACCTGTGTCTATGAGGCTCCCTGTGTCTATTAGGTACCTGTGTCTATGAGGGTACCTGTGTCTATGAGGTTACCTGTGTCTATGAGGTTACCTGTGTCTATGAGGCTATCTGTGTCTATGAGGTTACCTGTGTCTATGAGGGTACCTGTATCTATGAGGTTACCTGTGTCTATGAGGCTACTGGTCTTGAGTACGTTCTATGGGCTACCTGTCTATGAGCTACTGTATTATGAGGTACCTTGTATGAGGTACCTGTGCTATGAGGTACCTGTATCTATGAGCACTGTGTTATAGGGTACTGTCTATGAGGACCTGTGTCTATGAGGCTACTGTGTATGAGGCTACCTGTACTATGAGGTACCTGTGTCATGAGGGTACCTGTGCTATGAGGCTATCTGTGTCTATGAGTTACCTGTGTCTATGAGGGACCGTTCTATGAGGTTACCGTGTCTAGAGGCTACCGGTCTATGACGGCACTGTATCTATGAGGCCTCCCTGGTATGAGGCTCCTTGTCTATGAGGCTACCTGTATCTATGAGGCTACCTGTGTCTATGAGGCTACCTGTATCTATGAGGCTACCTGTGTCTATGAGGCTACCTGTGTCTATGAGGCTACCTGTATCTATGAGGCTACCTGTGTCTATGAGGCTACCTGTGTCTATGAGGGTACCTGTGTCTATGAGGCTACCTGTGTCTATGAGGCTACCGTATCTATGAGGTTACTGGTCTTTTGAGGCTACCTGTTTTCTATGAGGTACCTGTGTCTATGAGGCTACCTGTGTCTATGAGGGTACTGTGTCTATGAGGTTACCTGTGTCTATGAGGTTACCTGTGTCTATGAGGTACCTGTGTGGCCTTGTACCTGTGCGACCGGGTACCTGTGTCTGTGAGGTCGGTGGCCCCAGCGAGGTAATCAAGACTCACCTGAGCGCTAATGAGGCCGCCCTGCCAGCTCCATTGTTGCCGGAGTTTTATTGTGAATGCCAAGTTACCGGATATGCAACTCCACTCCACCTAACCCAAACTTGACCTGACCCACTATTGTTGTTGCTGGGATTCAGTGTTATTGGCTGCCTTAATTATTACATTGCTATTATATTGTACTATACTACTACTACTACTACTACTACTACTACAACTACTACTACTACTACTACTACTACTACTACAACTACTACTACTTACTATACTACAAACACTACTACTACTACTACTACTACTACTACTATACGCTACTACTACAACTATACTACTACTACTACTACTACTACTAAACTATACTACTACAACATACACTACTACTACTATACAAACTACAAACTACTACTACTACTACTACTACTACTACTACAACTACTACTACTACTACTACTACTACTACTACTACTACAACTACTACTACTACTACTACTACTCTACTACTACTACCGCCGCCACCACAATTCAGTACAAGAAGGGAAGGAAAGTTTATACTACTACTACTATTACTACTACTACTACTACTACTACTACTACTACTACTGCTACTACTCTACAAACTACTATGCAAACTACTATTTATTTACTACTACTACTACTACTACTACTACTACTACTACTTCTTCTACTACTACTACTACTACTGCTACTACTACTACTACTACTAATAATAAATACGTTTATATAATCATAATATAGCGTATTAATCTTCAGAGCTAGTGAAACGTGGCTAGGCGGCACCGCAGAGTTTTTCCTCCGACCAAAAAACTTTTATTAGGATCCTTTACATTATGTGTGGTGGTTCGAGGAGGAATGTGAAAATGTGTTGTGCTGAATGTTGAATGTGTTGACTGTTGAATGTGTTGAATGTTGAATGTGTTGAATGTTGAATGTGTTGACTGTTGAATGTGTTGTATGTTGAATGTGTTGTATGTTGAATGTTGAATGTGTTGACTGTTGAATGTGTTGTATGTTGAATGTGTTGAATGTTGAATGTGTTGTATGTTGAATGTTGAATGTGTTGACTGTTGAATGTGTTGTATGTTGAATGTGTTGAATGTTGAATGTGTTGTATGTTGAATGTGTTGAATGTTGAATGTGTTGTATGTTGAATGTGTTGAATGTTGAATGTGTTGAATGTTGAATGTGTTGAATGTTGAATGTGTTGAATGTTGAATGTGTTGAATGTTTAATGTGTTGTATGTTGAATGTGTTGAATGTTGAATGTGTTGAATGTGTTGAATGTTTAATGTGTTGTATGTTGAATGTGTTGTATGTTGAATGTGTTGAATGTTGAATGTGTTGTATGTTGAATGTGTTGACTGTTGAATGTGTTGAATGTTGAATGTGTTGAATGTTGAATGCTGAATGTGTTGAATGCTGAATGTGTTGAATGTTGAATGTGTTGAATGTTGAATGTGTTGACTGTTGAATGTGTTGAATGTTGAATGTGTTGAATGTTGAATGTGTTGAATGTTGAATGTGTTGAATGGAGCATGTGAAAAAAAATGGAGACTTGAGCAAGGTGATGAAAAAGGAAGAGATAAAGAGGACGAAAAAAAGAAAGATCAAATGACCGATTAAAAATAAAATACAAATCAGAAGAAAATTCAAAATATGAATAAGAAATGAATAAAAAAAGTAAAATGAAATAAGAAATGAGAACAAACACTATAAAACAAACACAAGAAGTAGATGAAGAAACAACAAAAACAAACAAAAACAACACAAAGACAACATAAAAAAGAGCTTCCAGGAAATCGAGGTAAAAAAAATATTGAAAAAACGGACAAAAAGGTTCCGGAAACAGGAAATTTAAGGAAAAAAAAAAAAAAAAAAAGCCTGGGGAAGGTTCAAGAAAAAAGGAAATAGGGGCAAAAGAAAAAAGCTGAAAAAAAAGCTCAGGAAAGAAAATAAAGGGGGGGGAGAGAAGAGAGAGAGAGAGAGAGAAGGGGGAGGGAGAGAAAAGAGAGAGGAGATGAGAGAGAGATAGAGAGGAAAAGAGAAAAGAGAGAGAGAGAGAAGCCCCTCACCTGTCCTTGCTCTCACCTGCAGGTCCCAAGATGTCCCGGGCGCTTTGTGAACGGAATTGATGCCACTGCAAAGGAAATGGGAAAAAGTGAAGGAGGGCATCTTCACACCCGCTGGGAGAGAGAGAGAGAGAGAAGAGGGGGAGAGGAGAGAGAGAGAGAGAGATGAGAGAGAGAGAAGAGAGAGAGAGAGAGAGAGAGAGAGGAAATAGACAGACAGACAGACAGACAGGGGCAGACAGACGACACAGAGAGAAGCAGGCAGACAGACAGGAGAGAGAGAGAGAGTGTAAGAGACGGAGAGGAGCTTATATTCAGTGATCTACTTTTCTCTCTCTCTCGTCTCTCTCTCTCTCTCTCTCTCCCCTCTCTATCTCTTTTCTCTCTCTCTCCCCTCTCTCTCTCCTCCCCTCTCCTTCTCTCTCTCTCTCTCCCCTCTTTTCTCTCTCTCTCTCTCTCTCTCTCGCTTCAACTCTCCATAAAAAAAGAGAGAGAGAGAGAGATGATATTCTGGACCTATTTTTTCTTACTTAGTCTCTCTACTTTTTAACTCATCATAAGTTTAAGAGAGGAGAGAGAGAGAGAGAGAAGGAGAGGAGAGAGAGAGAGAGAAGAGAGAGATGAAGAGAGAGAGCGAGAGGCCAGAGAAGAGGAGAGGGAGGAGGGAGGAGAGAGAGAGCGAGAGAGAGCCGAGGAAGAGAGAGAGAGAGAGAGACTAAAGGAAGATAAAAATAGCTCACTAAATATGAAGCTCTTTGATAGCGAGGGTAACGAATGAGAAATAGAATATGAATAGAAAATGTAAGAAACGAAGATGAAAGATGAACAAAACAAAAGGAAGATAATTTAATGAAGTCAATGATGGAGAGAGTCGCAAAATAAAGCGAGTATAAAAGACATTTAAATAGTATAGAAATAGAGAGGGCTAAAATTAGAAGTAAGAAAAAAACTCTATTAATAAAACCAAACCAAAATGACATGTAGGAAAAAAAAAACTTAAACTTACTAAAAAAAAAAATTACTAAAAAAAACCTTACTAAATTTTTTTAAACTTACTAAAAAAACTTACTAAAAAGACACTAAAAAAAAAATACTAAAAAAACTTACTAAAAAGACTTACTATAAAAAATTTACTAAAAAAGACTTATAAAAAAAACTTACTAAAAAAAACTTACCAAAAACAAACTTAAAAAAAAAACTTACTAAATAAAAAACTAAATTACTGATCAAAATAAAGAAAAAAAATTACATTAAAAAGTATATAAACAGTGAAGGCTCAATTGGAAGTAAGAAAAAAATATATTAAAAAAACATCAACACAAATTACACACTTCTACGAAAAAACACTGAAAAAATTACCAGACATTCAAAAACAATAGGAAAAAATGGAGACAAAACAGCAAACATTAGAAAATTTACAGAAAAAAATAACAAAAAAAACAAACTAAGAAAATAGCAAATACAAGAAAATATACAGAAAAAAATTAACTAAAAAAAAAAAAAAAAAAAAAAAAAAACAAGAAAATATACAGATTTTTTTTTTTAACTAGGAAAATTGAGGCCCATTATACATTAAAAAGACAATACATATTTTAAACTTCATAGAAAGTGTCATGAGTATCGTTGCTTTCCCTTTACTTTCATATTTTCTTTATATTTTTCTTAGAGAGAGAAAAACAAAAAAGAGATAAGGGAATAAAGAAGAAAATAAAAAACGATGCTAAAAGGAAGGAAGGAAGGAAGGAAAAAGAGGGGAAGATAGCGGAAGCAAGAACAGAACACATACACACAAGGGAAGGGGAAAGGGGAGGGGAAAAGAGGGGAATGGAAGGGGAGGAAAAGGGTAGATAGGGGGAAGGGAAGGGGAAAGGAAAAGAGGGGAAAAAATATGAGTGAGAGTTGTGGAAGTGGTTTGGAAAAGGGATGGGGGGGGGGGGGGGGGGGGAAAAAAGGAGGAGAGAAGGGAAGGGGAGAAAGGGAGAGAAGAGAGGGGAGAGAAGAGAGAGAGAAGAGGAGAGAGAGAGGAGAAGAGAGGAGGAGAGAGAGAGAGAAGAGAGAGAGAGGAGAGAGAGAGAGAGAGAGAAGAAAAAAAAAAAAATATTGCATGTAAGAAACTAAAATTTTTTGGTTTCTCAAGCCCCTTTTAATAGAAATCAACCAACAACCCCTCACCATCCATCACACACTCCCCCATCAACACTCATCCACTCACACACCACCACTCACACACTCATCCCTCACACACCACCATCACACACTCATCCACTCACACACTCATCCACTCACACAGCCATCCACTCACACACTCATCCACTCACACACTCATCCACTCACACAC
>JACEEZ010012737.1:77599-81048 GCA_016584305.1 Chionoecetes opilio
ATACAAAACACCATCGTACAAACATCATACAAATATTCACTTACATACATTCATACCTTTTGAATGCAATACCTTTTCATACTACCATATGCACACAACCCCACACATACACAGCTACAAACACCATGCAGAACAACACTTACACTTCGTACTCATACTGATTTTTTATATGATTGAAGTGTATCCAAAAATTTCTGAAGTTTTCTTAAAATGGAAGTGTATTTTATTAACAAGAATTTTTATTTGGGGGAAAATGGTTTTCCTTAACTGTGGGCCGGGGGTACAGGGATGCGTGCCTGTACAGATTTTGTGCGGTATTGTGGAACTCGGGGTCTATACCGGTGCCTTTTGTTCATAAGATTTTCCCTACCAAATTGAATTTTATTTTATTTGAAGTGGATTTATATTTTTAAAAATAATAATAGCAAAAAAATTTTTAGTTATTACAAATTTTAATAATTTAGTTTGAATTATAAGTTTTAAGAGCAAAATTTACCATAAAAAATATACATCTAAATTTTTTATTTTGCGTATGAAAATTTTATTGAGATACGAACCAATTTTACTGTGCGAGAAAAGTATTTTCACCCTTTCAGTCTCCATTTTCCGTTCTTAGCCAGTGGGGTTTTTATACAGAGAATCGAGTAGCACGGGGACTATTCTATTTTAGTCTTCAAAATTGTTATGTAATTATCATTGTTTGCACTGTTTCGCTTATCAATATAACAATTAATACAACCGGTCCCAGAAATTTAACACCGGGAATTTATCCTTGGAAAAATCGCATGTTTTGGCAGTTTTACAAACACCTTTAAAACAAACCATTTATGAGACCGAAATTTTTTGTATAAACTCCAGTTTTATGAAAAAAATTAACCTAAATGGCCAAAGGGGTACCCTTCATTCCATTTAAACCAAAGCTATGAACACCCCCCCTAGTTACAGTCCCAACCCCCGACAGAAACAAATACAGAGATTAGGGAAAAAAGGTTTATCAGATGGTAATCATAGTTTCGTTAGAAGTTGGGGGAAAAACCCCTGTACAACACGCCACATAGTTTAGAATACTTAGGTATACTGATTAATGTGGTGACCCCTTTTAAATGTTCGCAATAAAAACCCAAAAAATTTTGTATGGCTGACGCTTTGAAATTATTCATCTTCTAGTTTTTTTGGAGGCATATTATATTTAAAGAACGATTTTAAAAAAAAATAAGGGTTTTGGGTCAATTTTTATAAGTTTACCCCCCTTACCCTTTTGATTCCCAAATGTATTTCTGTATTGGGTTAGTGTGCAAGGAATTTATGTTACATTGATAGCAATATATTGGGGTCGTCTGCATATATGACAAATTAAAGTTTTTGTTGATGTGGATATCTTAATTATATTATGACAAGAAGGGGGGCCTAGTTTTGATCCTTTGTGGAACTCCTTTTGAGGTGTTTGTAATGGAGTGGTAGATTTACAAATACAGACTGTATCTACTGCTAAGTAGCTACGAACAATTGTAGGGGCAAACCCCGGACACCAATATTTTTATTTTTTTAAGTAGTATCCGTGATCTAGTGTATCAAATGCCTTTAGAGATCTTAAATGCCCCTGCAACTATAATTCCTGTCAGATTTTTTATTTTGCTAACAAACTGTAACACTGCAGATTTGTTGAGCGATTTCTTCAAAAACCCATTTGACGGGATTTAAAGATTGTTTTTTTCCCCAGGAAATTGCAGAGTCTTTTGGGGATTGCCCTTTCGATAATTTTACTAAAAACTGGGAATACTGAATGGGCGGAATTAGAGAGATCACTTTTTCTCCGATTTGAGTGAGGGTGAGTGAGTGAGTGAGTGAGGAGTAGTGAGTGAGGGGAGTGAGTGAGTGGTGAGTGAGTTTATGAGTGAGTGAGTGGGGGGGAGGAAATCATGTTGAAAGGGGCTTGTAAATTTAAAATAATGTCGCAAGAGAGTATGTGTGTGTGTGTGTGTGTGTGGGGTGTGTTGTGTGTGTGGTGTGTGTGTGTGTGTGTGTGGGGGTGTGTGTGGTGTGTGTGTGTTGGTGGTGTTGAACATAATAAATAAAAATCTAAAAATACAAAAAACACAAAATTAGGAAAGGAAAAAAAAAAAATAATAGGTAGGGTGCAACTGGAAAGTAATTTAAAGGGTAATGATGATGTTTCCCAAAATAGAAGAGGAAGGAGGAGAGGAGGCAAGGGGAGGAGGAGGCAGAGGGGGGAGGAGGAGGAGGGGGGAGGAGGAGGGGGAGGGAGGAGGAGAGGAGGGGAAGGGGGGGAGGGAGAGGAGGGGGAGGGGGAGGGGAGGCAGAGGAGGAGGAGGAGGAGGAGGAGGAGGAGGAGGAGGGGGGAGGAGGGGGAGGAGGGGGAGGGGGAGGAGGGAGGAGGGGGAGGAGGAGGAGGAGGAGGAGGAGGAGGAGGCGGAGGAGGAGGCGGAGGGGGAGGAGGAGGAGGGGGAGGAGGACGGAGGAGGGGCGGGGGAGGAAGAGGAGGAGGGGGGAAAGGAGGAGGCGGAGGAGGGGGAGGAGGAGGAGGAGGAGGAGGAGGGGGAGGGGGAGGAGGAAGGAGGAGGAGGAGGAGGAGGAGGAGGAGGAGGAGGAGGAGGGGAGGAGGGGAGGAGGAGGAGGAGGAGGAGGAGGAGGAGGCAGAGGGGAGACAGAGGGGCGGAGGAGGGGGGGAGGAGGAAGAGGAGAAAAAAGGAAGAGGAAAAGGAAGAGGAGGGGGGGAGGAGGAGGGGAGGAGGAGGGGAGGGGAGGGGAGGAGAGGGGGCAAGGAGGAGGCGGGGAGGATATTACAATAGAAAAAATATGATATCTTATCCCCACGTTCTTTTCCCCCCCTCCCCCTTCCTTCCTTCCCCTTTTTCCTTTCCCCTTCCTTTCCCCCCCTTTTACCCGCCTTCCCCCCTCCCCCCCCCTTTTTCCTTCCCCTTCCTTTTTCCCCTTTCCTTCCCCACCCCCATTCCCCCCTTTTTCCAAACATCCCTTCCCCATTTCCCCCCCCCCCCTTTCCCTTTCCCTTCATTCCTTTCCTCCCCTTCCCTCCCCTCCCTCCCCCTTCTTTACCCTTTCCCCCTTTTCCCACCCCAAAACCATTCCCTCCCTTCCCTTTTTTCCTTCCTTCCTTTCCCTTTCCCACCCTTCCTTCCCCCTTTCCTCCTCCTTCCTCTTCCTTCCCTTTCCCTTCCCCTTCCTTTTTGGACCTTTTAAAAAAACCACCCGCACCCATCCCCCCTTTAATAACTTATTTAAAAACCCAATGAATATTCAAACTTTTCCTTTAAATTAATTGGAAAGTTCCCCCCTTTCCCCTCCCTTTCCTTACCCCTCCCCCTTTTCCCTTTCCCCCCTTTTTCTTTTTTCCCCCCCCCCTTTCCCCCTTCCTTTTTTATTTCCCCTTTTTGGGGGTTTTTTTCAAATTTTATTTTAAAGGACCAAAA
>JACEEZ010012738.1:0-12495 GCA_016584305.1 Chionoecetes opilio
AAAGGGGGGGGTTGGTAAAAAAATTTTATTGGTAATGAATAAAAAATGCACTTAAGGTCATCAATAAACTGGTCGAGTATTTTACAACAGAATCTAAACATGAGCTATTATAATAAAACTGAACTCAAAGTCTGTTAGTAATCAGTTAAAATCCCTGCAAATTCATTAAGAAGTGCGTTGCCAAAACTCTACCGCGTAGTCACTTAATAACACTTGAAGTGTGGAGTGAAGATAAAATACAGTAGGGCCTTGAGGACGTGAGTAAACGCACTGGCAGTTTTATTTATTTAATTTATTTATTATATATATTTTAAGACCTGCTTCTTTAATCTTGAGGAGTAGATACGGCTTGTAAGCAGATACAATCTGACTCCGGGTCTTTACTACAAATTATCCTTACAAAGACAAAAAGTATTCCCTGCCAGAGTAACTTGGGCTTAATAGCACCAGTGGCCTGAGGGAAGAGACTTCGGCAGGGGCAAAAGAAAAACTACCTGCAACGGATGTGTTAGAATTAGACATCTACAGTTTGCGTGGATAATCAGTGCGCGCCTCCGAAAAGGGAATGTTTACACGTATGACGCATCATGTTTATAACAAAATAATGTACAATATCAACACTTACAATTGTAGTTAGTATTTCGTTGCGTAGCCCTTCCTCTTGATGACCCTTTGAAGGCGACGTGGTACACTGTCAGCAAGATTTTGAAGGAACTCAGGCTTAAATTCTTCCCAACATTTTCGGAGCTCCATTTCAAGCTTGGGGAGTGTAGAGGTGTCACGTGAGCGGAGTTTGCCTTTAATGATGGCCCAAAGATTTTCTATGGGTGATATATCGGGAGAATTACCTGGCCAGTCATCTATTCTCCCAATCTTGCAGTCATCAAGCCACTGTATCACATCTCGAGCTGTGTGGCAGGATGCTCCATCCTGTTGGAAAATCTGTGCCTGTGTCTTTTCAAAGCAGGCCTCCAGGTGGTCATTTAAAAGATCAAAATACACCACTTTGTTAACAGTTGTGTTCTTTGGGAAAATAACTAAGTTCCCAATACCATGAAAAGTAAAGCAACCCCACACCATTAAACTGGGAGGGTGTTTTGTGGTCTTTCGTGTGTAGCGAGGCTCGGTGGGGTCTGAGCCGGGGCGACGGTACACTTTTGCTGGTCCTCCTCCACTCACACAAAATGTGCTTTCGTCACTCCACAGCACAGCCCGCCACTTGTCGAGAGGCCAATCTCTGTATTTCTTTGCAAAGTGAAGCCTTTTCTTCCTTTGGCGGTCATTTATCAGTGGCTTATTCCCGCGCCCGTAACACCTGTAGCCAAGGTCACGTTTCAAAAGTTTCCTGTACCAGTACGAAGCGACACATTACCAAGAAGAGTATGATTTTCCTCCTGCAGTTCTCTGGCTGTAAGGCTAGGATTGGCATCAAGCTGTCGCCTTAACACGCTCCTGGTTCTGTTACACGTTTTTTTTTGTTTCACAAGGTTGTTTTTTGGGAGCGGGAGATTCACTCTCTCCGCCAGCCTTAAATCGCGCGGATCAAATTTTGCACTGTTCTAAGCTTTAGTCCTTTAGCTTGCAAATTTCCTTATTATTGATCCAGCCTTGTAAGATCAATGATTGCTTGAATCATTGAGCCATCATATGTTTTCCACCCATTATGTAATCCAGCAAAAACAAGCCAAAAACACTGGATGTAGGTGAACGCTGCAGCTCACAAGTTCAATCACGCAAACTTTCCCACCGCCTAATGGAGGGAGGCGAGGGAGGGAAACCTCCCTCCCACACACCGTATATTGTGTCAAGATGAATGTACGTCCCTGTCTGATCATACGATTCATGCCTTTGCATTTTTTTTTTATAGCTTGGGAAGGCAAAACTTTAAATCTGGCGCAGGTAATCTCGATGAACGGATTCTGGCGTAAAGATCACATCCGCGCAAGCCTGGTAGATAGTAGAGGGGATAACTGAGGTTAAGTAAGGGTTATTATAATGTGTTACCACCGGAGGTAACGCGGAGGTGATTCGTTCATCACTCAAATATTTTAGAGTTATTCCTCAAATAAGGTTACTTCCCTGTATGTCATTACCTGTTTAGTCAGAGGCTACGAGTTTCATGTAGTACTATTTACAATCCAAAAATAGCAACTTTTCCTTGGTGAATAATTCATTAACTTTCTTACTTTTTGTTGAAGAGTCTATAAATTCACAAATACAAACCTTAAATTTAGTTAACTATTATCAACCCATCTCCAGAATTTTTTAAGTATTCAAGAAGGAGAATTTGAATATATATATTACATACAGGGGATGATCTAAGAAGCTAGACAAATTATTAAGAATTACAAGAATTATAAACATTAGCGTAATATTCAAATTTAAAACATCTATAGAAATTAACAGACAAATTAATTACTAAATTTCCTTCACTGGCTATTTAATCAAGAAACTAATTTGAAAATATTATCTCACACTAATTGTTATTTATATAATAAAGTGGCGTAATTAAAATACGTATCATGTATGTCAGCTACGATATTGGTACTCACTATTATAGTGTAGTCAGCTTGGAAGGCTCCGTAGGGGGGGGGGGCTGATCAGAGGGGTTTCCCTCCCAGAGGGCAGTGTCACAGCAGAGAGGCGTGTTGTGTTACGGGCTGTCGCCTTGGCTGCTGTGCGCTGGGTGGGCGGGGTTTGATTATAGACGTCTGGAGATATAGGAGTCCAGCTTGATGTCCGCGCGTCCTGGCTTTATTATATAACTGAGTTTTGGTTCTTGCTTCCGTGCCACGATAAAAAGCCTTGTACGTCTTTGTCCTCTTATCTTGAAAAAACAAGCTGAGTCCAAGAGCATTAGAAGGAGACTTGTCCTTATGTCTCTATGGGACGCAAGAACGGAGAGGTCTCCATACAGATTTGTGGCTGGGGAGCGACCGGTGTAGTTTCCGGAGCATTCGGAGCTCCAGCAGTCGCGGTTCAAAGTCCTCACCAGTCGATATTGCCTGATGGAGCCACCTTCAGGATTATGTTTTTGACGGACTTGAGTGCTGCCACAGCGTGGGCGTTTGTGAAGACTGCGGGTAATGCGGTGAAGACACGCATATGATGCCTGACCTCCCCATCGGTCGAGGACGCTGCGAAGTCCCAGGTTCGTGAATTGTGGTCCTCCCGTTCGTCCTGAGAGCACAGGGACCCACGTCAACAGAAGTAGTACCGGAACTGGCGGATGGTGGCGGCAGAACGTTGTGTCGCTGCCACATGGCACCACAGCGGCCCACCAGAGAGACGGTCAGCTATTAAACTAGGAATGACTTCCCAGACAACAGTAAAAAAGTACGGCTGACCTGACTCAAAATGTCAGGTGTGATCGTCGTCGGACAACAGGGGCTACCTGCTGCCTGGCTTGGCCGCATCACTTGGCATGGCCCACATGCTTTGGACAGTGTGGGCGATGTCAGAGTTATGCCGGGCCAGTAATACAGCTTGCTCGCGCGTCTCTTGGTGCCTCTACTCTCGATGGCTGTCGTGGAGGCGGGCCAAGACGTTGCGGCGTAGAGCAGCTGGAATAACACAGCACATGCTCCATATAGAACCAGTCCCCATCGCATAAAAGTGCCCTCACCTAGTTTCCAGTAAGGGAGCAGAGTATTGTTTTAGACTGTAAACGTGCAGAGGAATACCTTTCTTCACAGCATTCTAGCATCCTGACGGAGGAAGGGTCGTTGCGATCTGCAAGTTTGTAGGAACCTCCAGGCCATGTCACCGGTAGCGAAGATTCCGGAACGGTGTTGGCTTCGGGAGTACTGAATGGCCTGCCGATTAACGCCAGTGTTGATAGGAGCACAAGTCTCGGTGCTCAACATTTCATCCTCGGGGGCGTGGTGGCCGACGGGTGTGCGTGACAAGGGCGTCCCGTGATGCAGAGGTGCTTACCCGCGCGCCACACTGCTGTGAAAATGTAGCTTGAGAGTTTCTCCTTGAATCGCTGAAGGTGAGGTTCTCAAACTGCATCCCCAGCGAGTAGTGGTTAGGATGGCAGCCAACGGGCGATGGGCAGTGACTACCTCGAAGGTGCTGCAGAGCCGATGAAGGTAGAATTCTGCACTTCTATGTCGCCCATGCTACGGCCCCAAAGCTCGAGCGCGATGAGTAGCGTAGCGAGGTTCTGCCTCTGTCAGGAACCTGACCACACTGAACAGTCGGAACACCCTCCGCCGTGTCGCTTTGTGGCAAAGCGTATCCAAGACCACTCAAAGCGAGAAGCATCGTCTGCAAACAGTGGGCAAGGCAGGATCAAACGTGGCGAGGACCGGTGGGACTCGACAGGGCTTTCCTTCACACGTCGGAAAGCCTCGTCGTTGTCCGGGGGTTCATAGGAAGGGTCCTCTTGGGGGGGCTCATCAGGGGCGAAGTTGCTGTGGCAGCTGCGGTATCCGGCGAAACTTCGCCAACTGGATTTCACAAGCCCCATGAAAGAGCGGAGGTTTAGTGAGTTGGCGGGATGGGTAAAGTCCCTCTGATGTGCAACGGATCTTTTCTGGGTCGGGCTGTTTATGGCCCTCCCTGTAAGGTTGTAACCACAGATGGATACTGCAGGTTTGGCGAAGAACAAACTTGTCCCTCGTTGAGGGTGATTCGTACTTACGGCATCTTGACAATACTTTCGTGGACGCGGAGTAAGTGTGCGGATGTCCCTCGTCCGTATAGAAGATGTCGTCGACAACCTTCACACAGTTCATCACACAATCTGTACCTGAAGCGGCCGTAAGTAAGGCGTGAATGAATGTCGTCAGTGGCTGGTCTTCCATCAACGAGCCTCAATTTGCCATTAGCCACACAGCGCGTTTCCTACCTTAGAGTAAAAAGCGCGCCTTCAGGTCTACACTACGGATCGCTGCGAAGGGCCGTGGGTTTGGTATGCCTGGACGTGACCACCTGTTTGTTCAGTTTAGACGCGGTCGTGGTGATCCGGACATCCACCATTGGGCTTGGCAAACGGCTACGAAAGATGGCACCATGGGAAGATCGTCGCCGCGAACAATTGATATTCTTGGCCACCATAGACTCCAACTCTTGCTCCCAGACTCGCGGTAGAGCAAGGGGCCTCAGAGACTGGGTGGTGTGGATCGCGAAGGGTGAGGCGTCTTCCTTCAAGTGATCATCAGTGGATGGGCTGAAAAGGTTAGCATGTCAAATGGGAGCAGAGGCGATTGGTAATGTAGTCCAAATGATCACCAAGGGACATTTTTCGTCCCAATCATATGAACTCAAGTCAATTGGATATCAGGTCTTACCGTAACGAAGTCATCTTGTCCCTTGTCCAACTTGTACAAACTGGTCATCCCATACTCTAGCCAACCTTCCCTTGGCCGAACCGTCCATCACGCGGTCTGCTTCAGATCAAGCCATCTTTGAGCCTGGCTTTGGCTCGCGTTTATCGATTAAATTTTGTCAAGAAGAGAAGAGAGAGAGAGAGAGAGAGAGTAGAGAGAGAGAGAAGAGAGAGAGAGAGAGAGAGAGAGAGAGAGAGAGAGAGAGAGAGATGAGAGAAAGATGAGAGAAGAGAAGAATGAATCAAAGAAACAATGAAGAGCGAATGAGTGAGTTAGTGAGAGAGAATAAGAGAATAAAAGAACAGAGAATGACAGGAGGGGAAATGTGAGAGGTGAGACAAAGATTATAAAAGAAGAGAGAAAAAAAGAGAATGAGAGATAATGAGTGAATGAGAGATAGACGTAATGAAAGAGAATGAGTGGTGAGAGAAAAAAAAACAATGAGGAGAGATAATAAGAGATAGAGAATGAGAGACAGACAGACAATACAGAGAGATAGGAAATGTAGAAAGGGAAGAAAAGAACTATAATTTTGTTCTTAGCAGATTTTTGAAATTTTCTGTGATTTTATAGCACACACACATACCACACACACACACACACACACACAACACCGCACAACAATCACCGCGCGATGGTCAGGTGATAAACGTGCCGGTCTCCCATTCTTGGGTAGAAAGGTTTGGAATCCTCGCGCTTCCCGGGCTTTTTCACTGACAATACGGGCGGTTACTGTCCCCCTTGAGCAGGGGATTGGGTGGTGTGTGGTGTGTGAGGTCCCCAGCATTGCCCAAAGATCGGTAATAATGACTCCAAGCTCGCACTGAGAGGGTGAAACTGGCGATCGCGAGGCCAGCTCGCGTGGACAATGGGTGAATAACCATACACACATCCTCTCCTTCGCTACATCCGGTGATCGACTCGGGACCTTGAACCCAGCATGCTACCTATCACTAGACGTTTACTGATTACCCGTGTGTGTGTGTTTACACGTATATATGTAGTATATATATATATTATATATATATCTATAATATATATATAGATATGTATATATATATATATATATATATATATAGATATATATAATATATATATATATATATATATATATATATATTATATATAATATATATATATATATATATTATTATATATAGATATATAGATACACATCTTGACGTTTCAGGGTGACAAAGACCTCGTCATTCCTTGGGGTTGTTTGCGCAACGTTTCGCCAAAGACCTTGGCATCATCAGCTAAAAATAGTTTAAAGACATTAATATACTAAAATGCTAAAAGCGAACATCTAAAGATTTTTTTTTTCTAACAAGAAAGTAAATCTATATTAGCTAAAAATACTAAATAATAAATAAATACATTTGTACTTAAAACGGACCTTTGTGTGTATGCTGTCTGAGTTTGCAGAGGATGAATGGAACAATTAGTTTGCGGTAAACATTTTAGGCTCGTGTGTGGCGATCTAAACAGAGGTCCGGACAATCGAACCAGTGTGATAATCATTTGAGTATTGTCGTCTGGTGTGAAGTGACTGGTTATGAAAGATTCAGGGGACAAATTCTTTGATGTGTATGGGCTCCTAATAATTTAGTGTCACTAGGGTAGTGTGCCTTGGATAGGATACTAAATCATTAATTTGAAAAGGGTGATCTAATCATGTGAGTGTGAGCGGATTTGCAGATTGGCAAAGGTGAAGAAATGGGTCAACCAGTCCGTGCAGAAAACACCTTTTGCTCAGAAAGCCTAAGGGTTAGTTCCTTGTTGTCATCGCCGACGTAGCCTAAGCGTTACACTACCGTAGATAACAGTGAATCGCCAGTTCTAACGTTTCCTTTGTTATTTACAAGAACGTGTGGGGCGTTTAATACTTACAATTTGTACATCCTAATTTGTGGATTTGTGATTTGTGGGATTCCCAAACTCCCAACAAATTCAGTGTGATGCCCTAACTGACCTTAATCTGATGATACTATCCTAATCACTAACCGATAAAGGACGCGTAACAGTAATGTTTGAGATAAACTGAGCAATATTAACAAGCTGATCCGATCCTTGGTAATAAACCTAAATTAAGTCCTCGCTGACAACACATTTTCTTCATCACTAAAATGGAGGATAGACTTATCCGTCACCTTAGAACCTTACTTTAAACTACAAGTTCATTACTAAAAGATGTTTTCATTATATACTTTCCTAGTGTCTCTTCTCCTGTGTTCTTTATGGCCTTAGCCAAAAACACATAAAGTAGGTAACCCCTTTACGTCCAATTCTTAGTACTATAGGCAACCTTTAACTATAACCTAGCCCTTAAATACTTCGTCCCGAGAATTGACCCACTAACTAGTAATAAACACACAATTAAGAACTCTTTTGAATATTCACATAAATTAAAACATTAACATAAAGAACGCGGTACTGGCTAGTTTTGACATCCAGTCACTATTTACAAATATCCATTATATTCGACTATGAAATAATCACTGATAATTTATTTCATAAAGACTACCTCTTTTTCTTTAATTACACACAAAAACAATTCTCTGATTTATTACTTTAGCTATAAAAGACCTCCATGGATACTAAACAAAAACCCATATTTCCAAACTGATGGTGGTTTCATGGGGGCGTGCCTAGGTTGCCTTCATTTGCCAATTGCCTTTCTATGGTCACCATAAGACATGTGGTTGTCTAATTGTCCTAACATTTAAACATTTTGTATTTATAAACGATATGTAGACGACACTTCTTTTACTCTTTAAAATACGCGACACATTCCTCTTATTTTTTTAACTACCTTAACCTCTCACACCCAAACATTAAGTACACATAATGAAGTTGAAACCTTATCACTAAGCATTTTTTGGATATCCTAGTTACTCGTAAAATAATTATCTTACCACCTCAGTCTATAGAAAACCTACTTTCACTGGCGTGGGAACATGCATATGTTTCCATTCATCCCAACCTTTTTAAAATCATACTATTAAGACCTCTACACAGATGCTATAGGTTTTCTCTTTTAATTGGTTTGCCTTTTGATAATGAATATCAATCATTACTATTTTTTTTCCAATAAATGGCTTACCCCCCCCTCAAAGTAATTGAAGCAACCATCTCAAGTTCCTAAATGAAAACGTTCAACCCCAATTCGAACGAACCCTAACCCCAATTAGACACAACACACTATGTTTAAACTTCCATTTTAACGGCATCTCAGTTTACACATTTTCTCGAAAAAAACTCAATGATCGACTTAGTTACATCTTCCTAACTCCAAAATTTAAAATTATTTTTACTAATTCATTTACCTTAGAACAACACTTCAAATATAAAGAATCTATACCTAAAGCCCTTATTTTTCTAACATAATATACGAATTCAAAATGTTCTAGCTGTAACGCTTAGATACTTCCGGCGAGACAACAAGGAATCTAACCCTTAGCTTTCTGTGCATAAAGGTGTTTCTGACGTACTGGTCGACTCCATTTCTTTCACCTTCGCAATCTGCCATCCCTCACACTCACATGATTTAGATCACCCTTTTTCTATGAATGACTTTAGTATCCTTCCAAGGCACACTACCTAGTGACACTAAATTATTATGAATCCATAACCCATCAAGCATTTGGTCCCCTGATCTTAATACCCAAGTCATTGTACAACACCAACTACATATACTCAAATGACTATCACACTGTTTCGATTTGTCCGATTCTCGTTTCGATCGCCACACACGAACCTAAATGTTACCCGCAAACTAATTGTTCATTCAGTCCTCTGCCAACTCAGATAGCATACACACCAGGTCCGTTAGTACAGAATTGTCTTATTTATTATTTAGTATTTTAGATAATATATATTTGACTTTTATCGTTTAAAAAAAAAACTTCTTTTAGATTTCGCTTTTTAAGCATTTTTAGTATATAATGTTTAACTATTTTTTAAGCCTGATATGCCAAGTGTCTTTTTTGCGAAACGTTGCGCTAAACAACCCCAAAGAATGCGAGTGTCTTTGGTCACCCTTAAATGTCAAGATGTATCTACCTAAGAATAACCAACTATATATATATATATATATATATATACATATATGATATATATATATATATATATATATATATATATATATTATATATATATATAGATATATATATATATATAAGATATATATATATAATATATATATAGAAATTTATAAATATTATATATATATATATATTATATATATATATATATAAATAATATATATATATATTATATATATATATAATGTAGGTTGAGTACAGTACCTTGTCCACAACACACACTACACACACACACCACACACATCTCTCGTCGCTTCGCACTTGAACGCAAGCGTGCTACCTACCACTACGTTACGGAGCACCCGTGGTGTGTGTGTTTGACCATGCGTTTTGTCTTGAGAGAGCAATTTTGTCTTTCCGTCACACTGGGTGTGACATGACCTATCATGATTTTTGGGACTCGGGGAGAGAGAAGAGAGAAGAGAGAGGAGAGAAGAGAGAGAGAGAGGAGAGAGAGAGAGTAGAGAGAGAGGCCCGCCCAGTAGAACCTGCTGCTCAGGCCGCCCAGGCAATCCTTCCATGGGAAGGCTGCTCCTCGCCGCCGCCCCTCCCCGTACGCACTGAAAGCTGATGCTGTCTGTCAGACAACCTCACCACGCCGTCACTGTCTTTCCCCCCCCCCCTTTTCCCGGAAAACCCCTTGGAAAAAGGCGTTTCGATGCTTGCCTGCGCTCACGCTATCCTGGCCGCGCGGTGCAGAAAGGGCATCCAGGGACGTGACCTCCTCACCTGGATAGGAGACTTAACCCCCTCCAACACAGGCGAGCCAGGGTCAGGTTCCAGGGCAACGGTCGCACTAACTGGGAGCTGGAGAACGGCACCCGCAGGCGGGATCCTCAGTCCCCGGTTCCCGTTTCACCAACTTGCTAATGGACAGCCTTGGTCACCTGCCGTTCCCGGGAGGCGTGTCTCTTCTCAGCTCCGGGCCGATGACCTCGTTTCTGGTTGTCACAGGTCGGAGGATGACATGATCGTTTAGGGCCCAGCAAGGCACTTGACCTTGTCAGTGAAAAATTCAGAGAAGCTGGGGCCTCCAGACAAAAGATCTCAGGCTGAAAAGTCCAAACCCTGACCTCAAGGCCGCCACCCCCTGTTGTCAATTGCTGGTGCAGGACTCCTAGGCTGCCCCGTAACCCGGCGCTTACTGTTTTATCGGTCTTTTCTCGAGTACCCAATCACGAATTAGTACGGCGTTGATACGACTTTGGGTAAGAGTTTGTGACGCATAGTTTTACGAGTGTCGCTAAAAGTTGCTAGAATCGTTTACGAGTTGGCTACGACATTGCAAGATTTTGCTACGAGTTTGTTGGGGTTCAGACAAAACCCCCCTAGGACAAAATCCCCCTAGGATAAAATCTCCTAGGACAAAAACCCCTAAGTTAAAGTACGAAATAGGACAAAAAAACCCCTCAGTTTTAATTCCATAAAAATTAGAAGAAAACATATAATTTAAGCAATTTATTACATGAAGTAACATGACAAATATTAGAATCTTTCTTTGTGTTTGTTCACCCCATCTAATCATTGTTTTTGTATACCTGAGTACCGTAATTACCCATTTTATCGTAGATAACACTAAAGTAGCCAGGACACGTTTCTTTTTTTAATTACAGACCGGTGTGGTGGCGTTATACGTCCATTTCACATCGAATGATTTCAGGAAAATTTGAAGGCGCTATCTGGAGAGTCTGTGGTCCATTATTGTGTCCTTCATCTGTGGTCATATTATGGCTGTATAATGAATAAATTACAAAATATCAACCCGCGTAGCGACGTTGATAACGGTTACACTAAGGTCGCCATCTAGTGGTTATGTTCCAGAGTGTCCTCCCGCCGTCCGGTCGTCCCCCCCAAAAAAAAACGGTAGTGGAATTTGAAACCGTTTACCTTGCAGATAAAAAGCATAAAAAAACGCTGAAACGGGGTAGATTAACAGTCATTATAAACTATGGGTATCATCTTCAGGGCATTTAAAAACAGTAGGATGAAAATCTTAACATAAGGCCCCTGGCGACTTTGACTGGGGGGGCTAAAGTGTTATCACTAGCATGGGTAAAAAACCATAAAACCTATCAAAACCACTATAAAAACCCTTAAAATTTATGGGAAATGTAAATTTACATCTCAGAAAAATGTTATAAACAAAACTTTAAAGAAAAAAAATTTTTATTTAAAAATTTCTTTTTTTTTCTGGGGGGGGTTTTGCCCGGGTTTTTTTTTTCCTAGGGGGTTTTGCCTAGGGGGGTTTTGCCCAAGGGTTTTTTAAACCTGGGGGTTTTTTGTCCTAGGGGATTTTTGCCTACCCCGATTTTGACGACCCGGTGGTTGACCTGACTGTTTGGGAGGGAAATTTTTATCTCTGTGAGATACGGGTCATCGCACCTCACTCCGGGAGGCGGGTAGTCACAAACCCCCGGCTAACACCCGGTACCATTCACTACTGGATGGAAGGGGCCGGGGGGTTTTTTAAGGAGATCGCCCAGTTTCTCCCCTCCCCCGTGGATCCCCCCGGGACTTCGCGGTTTTGAACCCAGCGTCTAACCACATAAAATATATAACATATAAGTGACTCCCCCCCTGTTTTCTGTTTGACCCACTTACTCACGTGGGTGCCGCTGAGTGAGGACTTCCCTTCCCCGTGAGGGGCCCGGGGGCCCGTCCTGCCCAGCCAATTAAAAATTAAAATAAAAATCCCCCCCCACTCCCACCCCCTCTCTCTCTCGCTCTTCATTTTCAACTTTCAAAGTTTGAAATGATTTGGGTTTTTTTTATAGGACATTTTATTTTCTTATTACTAAAATTATATTACATAGAATGTAAACAAAAAAATAGGGAAGAAAAAAATTTACCCAAATTTTAAAAACAAATCAATGAGGTACGTAGTACATAGGGAGCAGAAAGAGAGAAAAAAAGAAAAAAGAGGAGAGAAAGGAAAAGAAAAAAGGAGAGAAAAGGAACGAAAAAGTAGAGAGAAAAAAAAGAAAGAGGAATAAAATTAAAAAAAAGGAGAGAGAAAGAGAGAGAGAGGGGAAGAGAAGAAAAGAAAAAAATTT
>JACEEZ010012739.1:0-15296 GCA_016584305.1 Chionoecetes opilio
CCTAGTGATTGATGCCCTTTTAAAACCCCCTATTGCTGTGATTCCCCTCTTCCCCCTCACGTGCTGTGAGTCCCTCTCAACCCCCCAGGCTGGATTCCCTCTAAAACCCCTCAGTGCTGTGAGCCCCTAAAACCCCCCATGTGATGTGATGTTCCTAACCCCTCATTGATGTGAGTCCCTTATACCCTCAGTGCTGTGATGTCCCTCTATAACCCCTCATGTGATGTGATGTCCCTCTCTAACCCCTCATGTGATGTGATGTCCCTCTATAACCCCTCATGTGATGTGATGTCCCTCTATAACCCCTCATGTGCTGTGATGTCCCTCTATAACCCCTCACGTGATGTGATGTCCCTCTCTAACCCCTCATGTGCTGTGATGTCCCTCTATAACCCCTCATGTGCTGTGATGTCCCTCTCTCACCCCTCACGTGCTGTGATGTCCCTGCATCTGTGATGATGCATTTCGTCATTGGAAATCCTACTTAGTTAAATTAGTATTGCTAATTGAAAATATTTTGTGTTTAGCAAGTTGTAAATTGCAATACATTGAATAAATATGTGCCAATCTTTGTTGGTTTCATTATTTATGATATATTACATCATTCAGGTATAATTGAAAGAGAAAATATATCGGAAGAAAGTAAAGAAATATATTAAATACATGTAAAGTGGCTAAACCATAATCATAACCTTGTTACTAATCAACCAATTACAGGATGTTGCACGATCAGAACAGGCAACAATGATTAACAAATATAACTTATATAACATCAGGAGGTGAAAACACATGCATAATGCTGTCAAGTGGTAAATGATGGCCAAATATCAGTTACATATCCAATGCGTAATTTATTGTGGGATTAATAGAAGGCTCTACTCCCATTATTGACCACATGTACTAGGAAAGGTAAGCATTGGTAATAAATGACATCAGGATGAGCGAAACAATGTAGCTTGAACCGTCATGAGCGGGTATTTAAGATTTACAACAGTTCAGTTCAGTTGGTGGTTGGGAGTCGGGCCTTTTTCAACGGCAATCCCTGACGCGTTTCTTCTTGCTGTCTTTGTCTTTACTTAGTTGTCTTCTCTTATACTATATTTTTAGTTTCTTTCCTTTTCTTTCTTCTTATTTTCTCTGGTCATCCAAAAACTGTTGATTGTTCTTTTTGCTTCTTCCACATTCCCGTCTCCAAACAAATACTCCCCCCACTATATCCTTCTTCCTCCCTCTAGGTAAGGTTTGTTTAGCCTCACACTTTTTCTTCTTTCATTACTGTAGGCTGGGCACCATAACAAGAAAATGTTTTTAAGTCCCCTTTTCCCGCCCCCACACAAATTCAACTGTTATGTATTTCTTCTCCCCAGAACCTCCTTCGCTCATTAGTGTAGGTTGTTTGTTTCCTGCCTTTAAATAGTACAGTTCGAAGCTTGATTCATTTGCTGTATACTTCTTCTTGGCCTCCCTTCTTCTTTTATCCCTTTTCTAAACATTTTCAAACTTTTTTTTTCATTCATTTCATTCACCCATTCTCTTGTTGTCCAAACTTCTCATTTTCGCCTTTATTACTTCCTTTGTCCACACTCACAACCCTGGTTCATGACTCCAGTCTTTCTCAGCATCTTTCAGTAGAGCTTGCATCCATTTAATTTTGTCTTTTCTCACTCATTCTCCTATCCTATCCCTTTTCACTAGATCATTTCCCATCTACTAATACATACCTCAAGTACTTCCACTGTACCCTCCCTTATTCTATTCCTAAAACACCGGGATGTCCCACTTGCCCTAGGAGTGCTGACCCCTGTGTGTATGGCTGTTGCCCCAAGATTTGACGGTACACCCCATTTTCAATTCTCTGTAATTATCATTTCCTGTTTTGTTAAATTTATCACATAACCCCATTATAGTATTGTTTTTTTTTTATTTTTTTTTTTTTTATACATTTGTGCCTATAGTGCCTGTAGGGCAGTGGTGACCCAGGGCTTCGATGGTAGTCTCTGGCCGGTCACTTGAGGGCTCTGATGGTTGGTCCTTGCCCGTGGTGGTTGCCAGGCAGGATTCTTATAGTGACGTCCTGTGATTAGAGGGCTTCATGCCGCCCCCCTTGTGTCCTCGATGAATCGCAATCGAAGGTGAGTGATGGGCAGGGCATGTGGGTGTTCTTAGGCCACTCGACGGTTGCAGAAGAAAGGTTTGGGTTTTCTCGGGGATCGGAAACTCGGGTCACCGAGGACCGCCAGTCGGAGACTCTAACCACTCGCTACCGCCATCCTCCTATTGATGGTATGCCACACTTTCCAGGACGTTTTGCATATTAAAAATTTTAGAACAACTTTTTTGCAATGACACTATAAGTCAGAATTGGCCATTTTTTCTTGGCCTTATAAGCATTTCTTCTTTTTGTATTTTGAAACACATTCTTCTTGTTAATTATGTTAAATATATACTAAAAAAACTATATACTATATATAGTTTATAGGTAAGAGAAGTGGAGAACCTCATTAAAACGGCATTCAAAAACAACGGCAGCCTCCAAACAAACGGCACTAATTCGACCCAGGCTTTTTTTTTGTTTTCTTTTTTTTTTCACTGATAAAACTCTGGGAACTCTCTTTCCTGTTTCTATTTTTTACACTTGCCTATGACTTACATCTTTTTCACCGAGAGGAGTAACAAGACACATCCCGAACTAAAATGTGGCTCCACCCCTCTTTTTATTGTATTCTTTACTGTCTTCTTTATAGGGACTGCAACCTAAGCGGGACTTGGTATACCCATTTTTGTTGTGCCCTTGGGCCAGTTCCTTGTGATGGGAAAAAAAAAAAAAAAAAAAAAAAAGATTTGGGCGATTCCATAAGATTAACTCTGTCAAAACAACGGCCAAAATGAGTTATCAGGCATGCGCTCCCCCCCGTGGAGGCCGGATAAACGAGGTTCTCCTGTATATACTAAATATTTATTCTACTCTAACATTTATTATTTCCCAACTTTCAGGATTATCTTTTACATTGAAAATAATGATGTTACTTTTTATTTTTTTATTCATTCCAATCCATACTCCGTTACCTATTTTTCTTCTAAACCTGTGTACTACCGTTCTGCTTCCTCTATACTACTTGCCAGTAACATCCCGTCGTCTGCAAAGAAAAGTGCTGGTTATGCTAAACACTTCACCTTTAAACCCCTTGCCTAGTCTTCTAATGCCTGGATAATCCTGAAGGTCACTAATTTAAACAGAGTTGTTGAAGCCGTTACACCCTTGCCTAATTCCACTTGTTAAAATTTATCTCACTCTTTACCTGATCCTAATTCTATCTTGGTCTTGGGGTCTCCTATATATCTTGCTTATGAATTCAAAACTTTAGGGTTAATTTATATTGCATTAATAAATTCTATCATTTTTCCTCTCCTTAATACTATCATAGGCCTTTGCAAAATCTATGAAATGACTATTAGTGATTTCTTTAGTTTATTAGGGGACCCTCTATGCAAGATCTAATATGAATAAATTATTTTCTATTTCTACTGCCCCCTGTGGAATCCTTGCCTGTGGTCTTTCCTATTTCATTTTTCCTAATATGATCTTCCAGCTATTTTGATTACAGCCATCATCAATTTAACCCAAATTAGTTAGTGCTATTGGTCTTAAATTCACTAAACCTTTTGGCTTGCTAACCTTTGGTATCATTACTGTCCTTGACTCCCTCCATCAGCTGGGCACATTCCCTGTTCTCTAACACTGTTTTCATACCTTTCTAACACTGTCATCAATGTCTTACTCTTTGAAAGTTCTTATAATATTCTGGCTTATTTCATCTGTTCCCGCTGCGTTTTTGTTCCTTATCTTCTTTAAACAACTTCATCACCTGTCTCCATTGAATTGTTCCTCTTCCAAGTATATACCAATCCTCCCTGTACTCTTCTCGCGCATTTTCCATATGTTCTCTTACTTTCCTATGCTACACGTCTCTGTGTATCCCTCCATCTCTTCCACTTTCATCTACTCTTTGAAATTAATTGTGTGGTTCCGTCTATTGTCCTGTTTACTTTACTGTATTCCTTATTATATTCCTCTTTCTTCTCTGGCGTTCCACCACTGTGTCTATTCTCATATCATATTTCTTTGTATATTTTACTCCAAATTCTTTGACTTCCTCCCTCTGCCTTTCCTATTTCCAACACTCTATGCCATACTCCCCCATATAACCTTAGTGCACTCTTTTTCCTTTATCTTGTCTCCCTTTAATATTTTGATATATTCCCACATCTTTTTCCTTTCCAATCGTTACTTCCTTGATTTCTCTTGTTAATTTCTATTCGTGTTTATTTATTTCCTCATTATTGTTATTTGTACTTTTATCTTCTGTTTGTATATATCTTTTCCTTCCATTTTCCTCCTCATCTTTACTTGGTGCAGTTCTCCTATTTCTAATTTAGCATTCTCCTCTCCTTTATCACCTTCCTTATTTCAATCATTTATCCTATAGCTTCTTCTCCCTCACCCATTTTTCTTTCCTTTTCTTCTATAGGTAACATTTTAATACTTTATTCGCTGTTTTCTTTAAATTCTCCACTCTAACTTTTCTAAAAACTTTTCATTCTCCTTCCCTACTACTGGTGCTTCTAAATTTTTCCTAAATTCCAATGATTTCATCTGTCCTGTAGTATTCTTCACTATCCACTCTTTTCCTTGACTCTTTCATTCTTCTTTGACCTTTATTACTATTTCTATTCACGTATGGTCTGATAAGTCAAATTTTTCTTTGCCCTGACCCCTCCGTCTATCAACTCATTCAGGGGGGAAGCTCTTATAACACACATGTATCCGTCACCAAAGCAAAGTCTATTCCACTCTTTGTTCTTCTCTACCCATGTGTTACTCTCCTTACATTTTTTCATCAGCAGTTAAACTTATTTTTAAGGCGTGTTTTTCATCCATTTTGTAGGGGACTATTTTTCACCCATTCGTTCACAACCCTTGTTTTCCTTTAAAGCCAACATGGTCCATTAAAGTCCCAAGTTATCAGGAGTGGTTGTGTGTTTCCTGTATTATCTTCTCTATCTCTTGTTTCATGTCGTTGGTTTCTCCCTACATCACTTACGGCTGACGTATCCTATAACTATCCTAACCTCCAGCCTTCATTTTCCGTTTACCTGTAACAACTCTTTACATTTTGTTTTCTATCTTATCTAATGCTATCCCATAGGTTCCTTGTAAATCATCATAAAGCCCTCCACCCTTCCTATCCTTTTCCTCTCTCATACTATCTATAACTCTAAACTCCTTTCCAAAACTTTACTCCCTTACTTTTTCTGGAGTTTCCGTTATACACATACTAATGCTTTAGTTTTGCTAGTTCTTCTACTTCTATACCTTTACTTTTTGTAATCCTTGTACATTTGTATTTTTATTTTTACCCCTTCTCTCCTCTTCCCTTTTCTTTTCCCTCACTCCTGCATCCATTCTCCATCCCTTTCCCTCCGTTACCGCTGACGATCTTACCTTTCTTTATTATCCCCACCTACCACCCTCTCTTCGTTTCACCTGTAGTTTTTCCTTAGTAGGCATATTCCTCTCTTTCTCGCTTAGTCTTGTCTACTTGCTAGTCCTATCTTCCTATTACTATTCTCCCGAGCATTTCTCAGCTCCTTGCTTCTTTTATGTGTCCCATTAACATACCCATCACTCAGGCATTGGCAAACCATAGGTCTTTCTCTCCCTCTCGATTTTGTTCCCAGTCGATACATCTTCACCACTTCCACTCATTCCACACACCAAGCTTCTCCTTGAAACACATACTCACACATTCTCTTTATATCTTTCTCCCTTCTTTTACATCCTCGTTCTCCACTTTACTCTAGTTAACATTCATGACATTTTTCCTCCTTCTTCTTTATCTTCCCTTTCCTCCAAAGTTCTCATTCAAATTCTCTCAGGGTTACTCTTCTTACCAATCCTCATCCTCTAATCCATCCTCTTTCCATCTCATTCCAGATTTTCTTTCTGTGTCTCCATCATTCTTCTTAATAGCGACCAGCTCACCCTCAAAGTTCTCCCTGGGTCGTGCCCCCTATTCTCTCCATTATTCACTGTACTTGCATTTCCATTCATTTCTTCACACTGCTTTATTAGTCTCCCTTTGGACTCCATATAACTCCTTCCTGATCTTCGGATTTCCTCCTGTTTTTCACCTCTTCATCTCCTTAAAGGCTTTCTCACTGGGGTTGCATACCGAGCATATCCAATATATCCTTCTATTATTCCTCTGCAATACCTACATATGTTTCTACCTCCCTCATCTTCGCATTGAATGTGGTGCCCACCACCAGGCATTTGCACATGTTCCAGCCCTTTCGTTTTACCTTCCTACCTTCTCCTTGGCAGTGTTTACATGTGAATTTTCACCCACGTGGCCTGCATCTTCACAGGGACTTGCATAATCCCTCCTGCAATTTCCCTGTAGTTGCACTTCTTGCAGTAAATCAGCTCTTTGCACTTCTTGAGTCCCCGTACATCTGTCATGGTTCTAAACTGACCCCCAAACAGGCTTATATCACGGGTCAAATACTCAAGGCTTTCTGACCCGGACCAACCAGTTGTTGTGTTGTGAAGGCTGTGATGTCGAAATCGACGATATTCTCCCGGGGTAACCGTGAATAATCCACAGTCGGGGACAGTTTGATTAGTCTTTCCTCAGGGAAAGGCAACAGGTGAGGCGGAATGACGGCGGGGAGTCGTGATAGGGTGGACGGCCAGCGGGGGCGGCCAGGCAGGGTGGGCAGGTCCCAAAGGTGATGGACGTTCAGGGCGATGGAGTTGGACCACGTAGAAGTTGTCGGTGGGAGTGGAAGCGAGGACACTGCAGCAGGAAGTGGTCAATGGACTTCCGGGACGTTCCTGCACCAGGGGCCAGTACGGGTCGGCGTGAGCTGCAGACGATGCAGTTGTGCTCTGAGTGTTGTCGTGACCCGACCTCAGGCGGGTGAGGGCGACATCCAAGACGCGGGACGTTTGTCTATCAACGGCTGCGGGGAGGAGTCGGTATTTACGATATTGAACCCATGGATGGTGGCACGGAGGGCGGTCGCCCCCGAGAGACCTATTCCCAGGCGGAGCGGCAGACATTAGAATGAGACGCTTGGCGGTGGAGAGTGCAGCGGGAGGGGGGTGATGTTTTACCTCCCGAGAAGTGGGACATCTTTTGCAGCAGCATCAGCTACCTCGTTGCCACGGATATTGCAGTGGGAAGGGCACCCACTGCAAGGTGATCTTCCAGCCCACTGAGGTGAGGGAGAGGAGTAAGCCGTTGCAGGGAGTGAAAAACCATGGGCTGTGGAGGAAGCCGGGGCGACGGCGAGAGGAGGACGATGGAGGGAAGGGAGAGAGAAGTCTGTGTAGATCACAACTCGGGTGGGGCGTAGGTGGTGTTCAGGTAAAGACACAGCCTGGCGAATGGCGAAGAGTTCTGCCGTCCTCAGAAACGTCGTTCAGGGGGCAGTCCGCCACGTCCTGCAGGGATGTTGGAGGCGGAGGGTCATAGACGGCAGCGCCCTGTAGGACGGGAATGGTGGGGGAGTGAGAGCTGTCAGGTGAAAGATCTTAAGGGGGTTGTGGGTAGAGTGACGTGTCCGAGTTAGTTGGACGAATAAAGAGCTGCCAGGACGCTAGCTAAGTTTGTGGGAGAAGATCTGGGATAGTCAGGGCCAACCAACGGGGAAATGTCAGCCAGGATGGGACCGGGGGAGTGTGGCTGATGGCTGATTAGGGGGGTGGCAGGTGGGTTTTTCAGCACAGGAAGTGGGCCCAGCAGTGCACGGACCGTAGGGGCTGGACGGGGCTTCCAGGAAGCCAGTATGGAGTGTGAGGATCCACAACCGGGAGTTGGCATAGAGTAGTGGCGAGGGGGTGGGATGGACATGAGGTGGTGGGTGGTATGGCTACAATAGGATTCTCCCTCCTGTGTACCTGCAACGGGGGGATACCGCTCTCTGCGTGTAGGGCGATGACAGGTGAGGACCCCATGCCCACCCATGGAGATCCTCAGGGCCGCATTTTGAGGATGGCCAGTTTCCTGAGGGTGGGAAAGGGCCGCTGAAGCCATAAAAATGCAGCTGCCATAGGACCACCTTAGATCTGATGGGCCGCCTGGTAGTAGTGCAAAAGGAGGGCACGGGGGACTGGCCCCCCAGCGGACCCAGCCACCCGCTTTCATGATTTGTTGAGGCGCCTGTTGCAGGTGGTACGGAAGGTACTCAATATGATGAGACCACGGTCAGGCGGGGGACCATCCAGGCCGCATAACCGAGGAAGGTGTGGACCTTGTGTAAGGCACCGGGGGAGCCACTAGGTGACAGGGGTTGGAGAGCGGACAGGCTTGAGGGTTGAAGCACATAAGGGAGCTTTTGGGAGCATTAATTGAGAGACCCCAGGTCCTCACCCAGTCAGTTAGTGTATCCGCTGCCTCCCTTTTTTTTTTGCAAAGCATAGCTGTGCCTGGGCTGAGTTGTTGGCTCTGCTGATGATGGTAATGTTCGTCGGCAAAGATAAGAAGGTGAGAGGTGGGGAGGAAATGTGGAGGTTCTGAGAGGAGGACATTTTACAGCAAAGGCTGAGGATGGGAACCCTGCGGCACTCTCTCTGCATGGACGGAAGGAGAGGTGAGGCACCAACCGCAAAACCTGAAAAGACCGGGCCCCTGACAAGGAATGACCGGAGCCAGGCGAGGGTGGGTCCGTGATCCCATGGAAGCCAACGTACGGAGGATGCCTTCCGTGGAGACGCAGAGTCAAATGCTCCCTCTAGATTACAAAGAGGGAGGTCATGATCCCACCCCGGTTGGTAAGTATCCAGGATGTGATAATCAGCTGCGCCAGGACATCTTAGGGTGCTTCCTGCGGGCCTGAAGCCACACTGGAACCTCTCATCAGGAGATGGCCATCCTCCATCCCCACCAGGATAGGCGAGTGAGTGGCACAGTCGCTCAAGCGAGCTTTACCCCACGCAGGAGATGAGAGCGCTTAGTGGCGGTATGTGGGACGGGAAGTGTGGGGTCATTCCGGGTTTGGGTATAGGTAGCAGGTGGAGGATTTCCAGAACGTAGGAAAGACGCCCCGAAGCCAAACTGGTTTGTTGAAGAGGAAGAGTGCCGTGGACTTTTCAAGGGAGGGTCATGTGAAGCAGGAACTCATACGGTGCACGTTATCCCGGCCCGCAGTTTTTCCCTGGTCTTAAGGTGGACAAGGCCCGGTCCATCTCATCCGTCGTGAAAGGATGGTGGAGTGCCGAGTCTCAGGGGGGAGGCACAAACAGCAGTATTTATCGCACCGCATTGATGGTAAGGGATGACGCGAGAGGAGGACCGGAGACCAATTCTTGTCCTGACCTAGTGTGCGGCAAAAGCAATTTGCAGCCTTTCTGCGGGTCATCTAGGAGGGGGTTGGCACCAGCCTTAAGGGGCAGTGGAGAGGCGGTGGTTTTTTCCCTCAATGGAGTGGAAAAAATCCCCACCGTTACGCTTTGTGGAGGAGGATGGGAGAGGGGAAGGCGCGTGGGGAGCCCCACGCTCCTCTGGGCAAGGAGGATGGTCCTGGCACATATGGCATCGAGTCTACGATTTATTGAGCCCCAAGCGAGTGTGGGCCTTCGACGCCATAGGTTCCATGCCCTCCTACGGGCCATTGGGACTGCCTGGCGCAAGTCGTTCGTTCCAGCACGATTGCCCGGGACGGCGAGGGGCGCGACGCTTCGAGAGATGGAAGGGCAGCCTTTCTGCGTTCCTCAGGATGTGGAAGAAAGGGAGGCAGCGGCGTCCTCCAGGGGAAGGGAGGAGAGAATCCGGATGGGTCGTGGAGTGCGCCTCGGAGTAGAGGGGGCCCCCCAGCCGGAAGGCGTGGAGTGGCAACGAGGCAGGGCAACCGGGGTGAGGCTGGCAGTGACGGCAGGGAAGGAGGCGAGGAGTGGAAGGTGAATCACTCCCCATGTAAGGGCCAGTGGTGACGGTCATGGCAACTGAAGGCCTGGGTCCCCACGGAATAGGTCCAATACTAGAAGTGGCACCCGTGTGGGGATGGGTACCGGGTAGGCAGACCCGGGGGGTGAAAAGAAGGGACAGGCGAGGCGAGTCAAGGATGAGCTGGAAAGAGCGCCCTCCCGGAGGTGTTGTGAGGTGGAGGAGGGAGGTTCAGGTTCCCAGCACCTGTGATGGGCATTAAAAGTCACCCATGAATGACAACAGGCGGAGGAAAAGGAGGGGAAAAAGTAGTGGAGTCAGTTCCCGGTATGTGGCACCCATCAGCGTTGTAGGCAGACCGCTATGGCTAAACTCACCCTGTTGCGTAGCAACCCTGGCGGCGACCACTTCGAGGTGGCCATGCTTCCAAACGGTGGGGAGGGCAAGGGGGGGGAATGGCAAGGGAGTCGTGAATTGCAAGGAGGAGCCATCCACGCACCTGGGGGGTCTGTCCTTCGGAATGGGATGATGGTGTAGCCGGTTAGGTTGAGGGAGAGGGTGGGGGGGAGAGCCACGTCTCAAACAAACCAACCACCGCAGGTAAAGTTTCCCCAAGTAGGTCTTGAAACTCGGGGGTCTTCCTTGAGCAGGGAACGGGCATTCCAACAAGGAGAAAGGGACCGAGGCCTAGCCAACTGGAGAAAAAACCCGTTGAGGACGGAGGAGAGTGCTGGCCAGAGGAACTGGCTTAGTATGGCGGGGGGACTGACGAGCCCTGGTGGTAAAGGCGATAAGCTTCCATGAGAAGGGTGGAATATCTGCGGCATGGGACGTGGTTCTTGTCATGGACGGAAACAGGATGCGGAGGGGGGGGTCGCAATTGAGGCGCTGTTGGGTGGTTGGGGGGGGGCCCAGGAAGGCGTGGGGCCGAGAAGCAGCACGGGGGGCCAGAGGAGGCAGGGCACGGGCATCGTCCCGAGAGATGAAAGGGGAAGGACGGGGATGGTGGGGACTTCCGGCCTCTGTCGTGAAGTGGGTGGGTTCCCAGGGGGAGCAGGAGGATATGAACCCCCAGCAGGCGCCATGGGTGCAGCCGGGGCTGGCGGGGCGATTTCGTACATAGCGTTCTGGGTCTCGGGAACGGGCCCGCGAGGGCAAAGGAGGAGAAGGGGGAAAAAGAAAAAGAAGAAGAGGGTCCCGGGGAGGGTTCATCATCCTCCTTCGGTCAGGTAATACAGTGTACCTGTTCCCCGTGGGGCAACAGAGGAATAAGCGATATCGGGGTGGACGGCCTGGGTTGGTGATGCAGGCCATAGGGAAATGGCATAGTGGGAGGTCGTGTGGAGGGAGGTGGCCGGAATGTCGGGAGTGGGAGGAGCCCGCAGACTGGACTGTTGATGTCAGGAAGGGGCATCCCTTCCTGGAACAGCTTGCCGGTACAGTTGTTGGGCCTCCTGGTTGATAAGGGCAGGGGGCAGGGGACCTGGGGGCCATGATTGCCCCCCCACACTGAAAACATGCGGAAGGGTGCCTGTCACAGGCAAACTTCCGGCCCCTTTGGCTCAGGATGGGGGCCGCTGCAGCGGCCCGCCCAGCGCACGGAAGATCGGCAGGTGTTGATTGAGTGGCCACCTTTAGACAGGCAGGGCAAACGGGGGATCGGGAGCAGGGTAGGGCGTGGGCCAGAACACCAGCTGGCCAATGCCACCCTTGATGGTAAGGAACCTGTCACCTGAGACGGAATCCACCTACCCATGGGGGACGCGGGGCAGGATTCGGGGGGGGATCCACGAGACCTCCTCGATTGTCACTGCCGTCCCAGGGGCCTCAGGGTACTGCGGATACTCCTCAGGTCCTTAATTTCCTCAGAGAGGTGGACCCACCTTCCCATACTGCGCCGGGCACCGGCCCTATCGGTACGGCGCAAGTAACTTGCCAGTCCCCTAGGGTTGAAGGTGGGACGTCCTGTAGGATGGGGCACCGTTGGGATGGACACTCTCCCACAGCGCCAACACCAAGGCTGATACATACCTAGGGAGCGGGTTCTTCCCCATCAATTGATGTACTTGCCCAAACGGGCTGGTCTGAAGTGCTGAGAGACCCGGCCGGGGTGAGAGAAGAAAAACACGGGGCGCCATTACAGGCCCGGAGCAGGAAAGTAACCTTAGTTTCTGTGTCCGGGAGATTGCTTGCGGCCTCCAGGGGCAGCTGCGTGGATCGGGGCCCCCAGCTGCAGTGAACTGGGCCAGGCTGATGCTGTGAACCGAGGCTGCTGCTGCTGCTCTGGGGCTTGCTGCTGTTGTTCCTGAGTGGGAGCGTTGGGCTTTCCGGGCTCCCTGAGGCGGGGAGGGAGGGCCGCGCTTGTTGGATCGAGAGCTAGGGAATCCTGGGGTCTACGTCCATGTCGCCCGAAACCAGGCAAGGAAGACCCAGCATGACGGCGGGGGGGGGGGGCCAAAGGCCGCCGAAGGACGGCAGACCAAGGGAACACAGTGGGCGGGGAGAAGGGCACTAAACCTTAAGTTTTAACGATGCCGGGCAGGGGGCGGCGCGCACCCCAACCCAAAAAAACCGGTGGCCGGTGAATGAAATGGTCTAGTCCCACAGAAAGCGACCGGTCCTAACCCGGACGGTGGTTCACGAGCTATTAAGTCCCGACCAACCAGTCCTCCCGCCCGGATCCCGCAGCTCACATAAAAACAACTTTTTGTGATGTGCTGAGCTTGAGCTTGAGTTGGGAGTCCCCAGCTGCTGATGCTGTCGTTGCCCTTGGGTCCGGTGTTGTGATGAAATCGGCCCCCTTTGTAAATCGTCCTGCGGACGTTTAAATTTAACCTAAATAACTCTAAAAAACCCTAACACAACCTATCCTAAGCCTAACCTAACCTAAACCAGACCTAAACATAATTTAAAATATAACTTAACCTAAACCTAAAAACTATTTTTGCCGATCTGAGGGCGATCGATATAATTTTTTTTAAAGTGGTTAAAGCTATATTATAAGGCGATGTAGGAAAAGTTTTTACGGCTAGTACCAGGGTAGAACGCGCAGAACGTACTCAAGCGGGAAAAAGCGTAGACATAGAAAGGAAATAGGGAAAAAATGGTTCTAAGTAGGGTGGTAAATGACTGGAATGGACTCAGCCCGTCAGGTGGTCAATGCGGAGTCAATAGGGATTTTTAAAAGGAGACTAGAAATTTAATGGATGGGATGAAAGGCAGATGTAGGCTATGTTTTAAAGTAACAGGAACTACCAAGTGTATAGGTCTCAGGGCCTCTTTAGCTTTCTATGTTTTTTTTCCCTCAGAGCGCCACATATAGTTTTCTAGGTTTAATTTAAGTTATATTTAAGTTATGTTTAGGTCTAGTTTAGGTTACGTTAGGTTTAGGATAGGTTTGTGTTAGGTTTTGTAGAGTTATTTAGGTTAAATAAGCTTCCGCGGGACGATTTACGACGCGGGCCGATTTCCTGCACGACACCGGCGTTCTCCCACACACTTAAACTTTTTAGAGAATAGAAAAAAAGAGGGGTGGGCCAATGTAGTTCGGGAGGTGTCTTGTTACGCTTCTCTTGAAAAGATTTAAGTCCTAGGAAGATGGAAAAATAGAAACAGGAAGAGAGTTCCAGAGTTTACCAGTGCAAGGGATGAAAGAGTAGATACTGATTAACTCTTGCATTAGGAAGATGGACAGAATAGGGATGAGAATGAGTAGAAAGTCTTGTGCAGCGAGGCCGCGGGAGGGAGGGAGGCATATAAAGTTAGCAAGTTCAGAAGAGCAGTGAGCATGAAAATAACGGTAGAAGATAGCAAGAGAAGCAGCATTGCGTCAGTCAGTCAGTCAGTCAGTCAGAGGAGGGGTGTTGATGAAATGAAAAGCTTTTGACTCAACCCTGTTTAGGAGAGCTGTATGAGTGGATCTCCCCCAAACATGCGAGACATACTCCATACATGGGCGGATAAGGCCCCTGTAGAGAGCAAGCAACTGGGAGGGAGAAAAAAATGGACGTAGACGCCACAGGACACTTAACTTTTTAGAACCTGTTTTAGCAAGAGATGAGATGTGAGATTTCCAGTTCAGAGTTTTAGTAAAGGATAGTCCAAGAATGTTCATTGTAGTAGCAGTAGATAGTTGGGTGTCATTGAAGAAGAGGGGATAGTTATCTGGTAGGTTTTGTCGAGTAGATAGGTGAAGCAATTGAGTTTTTGAGGCGTTAAACAAAACAAGGTTTGCTTTGCCCCTATCAGAAATTATAGTAAAATCTGAATTTAGGCGCTCGGTGGCATCTCTCCGTGAAACACTTAAAATTTCCCGTTGACGTCTAATAAACGACGTTGAGAAATGCAGGGTGAATCATCAGCGTAGGAGGGGGATAGGGCTTTGAGTTAGACTCCGAAGATCATTAATGAATAATAGTAAGAGAGTGGGTGATAGGACAGAACCCTGGGAACACCACTATTGATAGATTTAGGAGAAGAACAAGGGCCGTCTACAGTAACTGCAATAGAACGGTTTTGAAAGGAAACTTAAGATGAAGGTACGAGAGAAGGATAGAATCGGATGAGGATAGTTTGGAAATTAAGATTTGTGGGCCCGACTCTATAAAAGCTTTTTATATGTCAAGGGGAAACAGCAAAAGTTTCACCGAAAACCCCCTAAAGGAGGATGACCAAGATTCAGTTAGGAAAGCTAGAAGATCGCCAGTAGATCGCCTTTTACGGAAACCGTACTGACCTTTAGATCAGATCATTACTTCATACCCCTCCCCTCAAAGTAAGTTAGAGGAGTAAAAGTAGGTGTTGAGATTCTTTCCTTGAATACATTTTGGCAGTAACTCACGCCATCTATTGAGCAAATGAATCACAGACACCTATGTGTCACTCTGACATAGTGGATTGTGAATAAGCTACATAATCCTTAGTATTATTGTCTTTTTTTCTATTTTTTTACCATTTTATCTTGGTGTGTCATTAAGACTCCTCAGTAGAGTTGACAGCACAATATACAGGATATTGAGAATCAGCTAATCGACCAGTTGAGTGTTTTATTTACGTATTTACTTTTATTTATGTCAACGTAATGTGAAAAACATATTTGTAAAGCTAATATATTTACTCGTTCTCGATTTTAAAACTACTTTCAAACAAAAAAAACCATATTTTTTCCAATACATTGTTATGGAATGTAAGCATAATAACTATGAAAAAATTATCCGCCACAAATACGTTTGGGAGGGGGCGAGAAGGGCGGGTGTTGCAAACCAGTGACACGTTTGCAGGGTAAAAATAGTCCTCTCTTCTCTTCCCGTCTGGTGTGGCGTTTAAAAAAATAAAATTGATTCCCCC
>JACEEZ010012740.1:0-14623 GCA_016584305.1 Chionoecetes opilio
GGGAAAATTCTGGAAGAAGGGAAAAAAAAAACAAGTAATCAAAGGGAATAAGGGAATTTGGTTTTTTTTATATTTTATAATTTCTGGTTTTTTTATTCCTTTAAATTCTTAAATTTTTTTTTTCAGATGGATCTAAATATCTTTTATTTGACTTTTAATTGTTGTTCATTGATGAAAAAATTATTAAATCTGATCAGGGAACTTTAAACTGGCCTAGGATTATGAATTTTTATATTTTTTACAGGAAACTTTTTTTTTAATACAAGAAAAAAAACTGGGGATGCTAGAATTTTTATTGATGAAAAACTATGATTGTGTTGGAAGTGGGTTGCCCACCTTCCTCAGAAGAAGGCGCTGCAAATCCCATGGCTGGCAGACAGGGAAGGTTGGGATGGGCTATTTTTATGGAGGAAAAAATCTTAACCTGAAAATTTAATAAAGATAATTTTTTGGAAAAATAATGTTTATGGTATTGAATGTTTAATATCTTTGGAAGAAAATATTTATTTTTTTATAAATGTGTAACCTGAAAACAGTGATGTTTTGGGAGAATCTCAAACCACTGAAATCAATACCTGAAAATCATTGTCTTTGTTAGAAAACAATTTTTATTGCAATGATCTTAATTTTTGATTCAATTTTATTTTTTATTGGTGATTTTTAATGCTGATCCTTTTTTCTGGTAGGGCCTTGGAAAAAAATTTGTTCAATTTTTATGTCAAGAAAATTTCCACCTGGGTTTTGCTATGACCTTAGACCTGCTTGGGGGAGAGATGCCATAACCTTCCACAGGGTAATGGGGAAAACAACACAACAGGTGGCTGGAACCATATAGTTGGTGGGGCCTTGGTGATCACATTGATGTTCAGTGAACCCCCAAAGGTTTTATTTGATATGAAACGGTTCTAAATTCCCCCTGCCAATTATTTTAAAAAAAAGATGGGAAAATTTTAAGGGGGAGTCCCATTATTCTCACCCCATTTACCTCTCAAAAAGCAAAAAACCCCAGGGGTACTCTTGCCCACAATATTCCTTTTAAAATTTTGGGGCATAAATTAGTTTTGCAGATGATTTAAGGAACATCAAAAAAAAGACGTGTTTGACAATAAAAAACAAAAAAGGCTTTTTTTTGGATGGAACTTAGCTCAAAATTGTTTCTTTAAAAAAAAAACAGGGTTTGCCACCAAAAACCCTTTTGCATCCCAAAAAGGAAAAATAGATAAAGTTTTTATGTTTTGCAATGGTAACAAGGGCTTTTTTCGGGAAAAAGGAGTGAAAAAAAAAATATTAAGAGAAAAAAAAGTGTTAAAAAAATGCAAAAAAAATTCAAGGTTATTTCCTGGGAGGAAATAGGAGGGGTGAAGGAAAGCTTCATATTTAGAGCAAAAAGGGGAAGATGGGGGCTACCGGGAAATTGGGGGGGAAAGGGCAAAAGGTAGAACAAAAGCTACACCCCACCACCACACCATTGGGAGGTTCATTGCAAAAAACACCAGAAAAAAAGCTTTTTAAAAGAAAAGCTTTTAAGGTTGTGAAAAGGAAAAAATTTAATGAAAAACAAAAAACAAGGAAATAAAATAAAAAAAAAAAACAGTTAAAATTTTTCAATAATTTTTTTAGAAAAAAAATAAAAAAAAAAAAAACAATTTTGGAAAGGGAGGTTAAGGAGAAAAGGGGAAAGAGGAAGGGAAAAAAAAAAATCAAAGGGGCCCAATAATTGGATGGGGTTTTTCTAAGGATTGGATTGGCCACAGGAAATTTTTGCTCCAAAAGTTTAATTTTTTAGGGTTCCACTTTTTTTCAAGAGTCAAAAAAAAAACTTTAAAAAAAGGAAACCCCACTGATTTTTCCTGAAAAGAATTAAAAAGGAAAAATGTTGGACTGTTAAAAAAAGAAAAAACGTAAAAACTTAAAAGGAAATCTTCTTTTTAGTTGCTTGTATCAATCAAAAAACATACATTTTTATTCTTCTGGTGGAAAATTGGAGATGGGAAGTTTTTGTTTGGCCATTGAATGGGGAATTAATTAACATTGCTGTTCCTTAAAGAAAAAATGGCTATCCACATGGGAACTTTTTAAGGGAAAATTTAATATTTAAAGGTTTTTTACAAAATGTGTTATTGCAACATTGTTATCTTTTCGGTGGATCTGCTTACAGGGTGGCACCAACAGTTTTTACTCCTTTTACCATAAAAAAGTTAAGAAGAAAGAAAAATAAAAACAAAATGGTATTCCCCTCCAAAAAACACTATGGATCCTGGGCATGCAAATTCTATGGTCTGGTTAAAAAAACTTTGAAAAATTACCATGTTTAAAAATTTTTAAACAAAAAAACTTGGATTAAAAAAAAAAAACAAATCAAAAAAAAAAAAAAAAGACTTTCTTTGAAGAATTTAGGGAGTGTAGGGATTGGTTTAAAGGAAAGGGGCAAATTTCATTTCCCACTTAACTGATGCTTCTTTTTTGGTATAAAAAGAGGTTTTATTGGAAAGGGCTTAACAGTAAGCTCAAGGTTCAATTTTTCACATTGCCACTTTTGTTTGATTTAAGTAAAAAGCCTTCGATAGAAATTAGATTTCATTTTTCTGCTTGGTTAAAGGAAAAAAACCGTTATCCTCAGGGTTATCCCTGTTTTGAAATCTGACCCTCAACATTAATGGACTACTTTTAGAAACACCAAAAACAAGAACAAGGTTCCAGATGGCATCAGTCCAATGAGTGAAAGTTTATTTCATTGAACAGGGGAAGTAAGGGCAGGGGAGTGTTTTTATCCCCATTTTTTTTAAAATTTTTATATAAATGGACCAATTATTTTGAAAAAAAAAGTTTTCCGGCTTGGGACATTAGGGATGTAGGCTTGGTGTCCACGGGAACTTAAAATGTTTTGTTAGGTTTACGCTGTTTGAATTGGTTCTCCTGGTTTGCGTCAAGAGCGTGACACATGGAAGGATTATTTTACAAAATTGTTTTATGTAATGGAAAATTGTTAAAATTTTCACAACACTAACCTTGGGGATAAAAACTACAAAAGAAAAAAAAACCCAGATGTATTGAAAGATTTAATTTTAAGAAAAAAAAATTGTATTGGGGAAATAAAAAAAAACTTTAATTGGCCGATGAAAACTTAAAAAAAGTTGTTGAAGCTGCTATACAAAATACTTTAAGGGGGACAACAATATTTTCCTTCAAATTTTTTAAAAAGATAGTGATGGACATCGATTTTTTCGGTTAAAAAAACTTTCATTTTTTACTCATTTTGTTTAATATTTGTAATTATGGGGAAGAATTTTAAAAGTTTTTAGATTTTAATGTTTTTTTTGTTTTTTTATTTAAAAAAAACTTCTTACTTGTCTGTCCAGGAAATTTAGGGCCTTGGCCCTTATGTTGGAATTATTTAAACCTCAGGTTTTTAGAATCTTGTTTTTTTTTTTAAAAAAGGCGATTTAATGTAAGGCAATTATAAATAAAATGCGTTTTTAAAATAAAAAAAAACTTCAATTGTTCGTTGGAGGTAACCTACCATATTTTGCCCAGCAAGGGCCAACAAGCACTGCTGGAAAACTGGCAATAAAATTATTATTTAAGGCATCTCACAGCCTTATACAAGTTAAGATTTCTTTAAAGATGATTTAGGTCAAACAATACCTATCATAAATAGAAATATATATTTTCTACAAAAGGTCTTTTCTTTTTATGACTGATGTGAGAACTTTTATTTGATGCAGTATTTACAATATCAATATATTTGAAGAAGGCTCTGGATTCGTTATTAAGGCCAGGATAGTCTGGGTACAGCGACATGAGGAGAGGCGAGGTCTGGCCCCTCACTGTTTTTTTATGGATATTAATCCCTTCATGATTAGGGGGGGGGTTAACTTTTTTATATTTCCTATGTTTAACAAATGTATTAATATTTTAGTTTGGTAATATAGATAACTTTATAGATCATTTTAATTCTATATCAATTGATTTAATGGTTAAGACTATTAAATACATTTTTGTTGTTATTTATTTGTACATGTATAGATTTTTAATTTGATATCTTAAGGTGAAACACATAAAAATACATACCTGAAAAAATATCATTTATAAGTATGTGACAAAGTATGCTGTTTGTATATAACAATAAATTTATTTTTCTTATTGTATATTCTCGTTTGCTCGCCGTATACTCTAAGTTACTATGTAAGTTTCTTACGAAAATAAAATGTCTGAATGCAACTGAACTGCTACTTACTACTCCATCAAGACTAAATGTTGTAAGACCAGCGACCAAAAAAAACCAACAAAAAAAACTACATGGCAACAAACATTCGGAGATTTTTTTTTTTTTGGCATGATAACGGATAATATGACCTTTCTAGATCGGAGTCGAAGCAATTATCTAATCTTATATTAATTTTTATCGATAGTATTAATCTGTTATGAAATTGCGTAGTTGTGTGTTGCTGTCAAGGCTATGTGGGAATAACGCATTCCAGACGTGGGGACGGGATGGAATAAGAAGGAGTTTTGTTTTGTTGAGGAGAATTGAGGGAGAAACTTTTACCCAAACTATCTTTTAAAAACGTTAGAGGATGAGGAGGAGGAGGAGGAGGAGGAGGAGGGAGGAGGAGGAGGAGGAGGGAGGAGGAGGAGGAGGAGGGAGGAGGAGGAGGAGGCAGGAGAGGAAGAAACGACAACGGCGACAAATAAAGAATACCAAAGAAGAAACAAACGAAGACGATATAATGAAGAAAAAGCGAAGAAGACTTAGAAGGAAAAAGACGATTAAGACTATTAGAAAGAAGAAAAAAATACGAAAGACTATAAAGGAAGACAAAAAAAAAAAAATAAGACTAAGTAGAAAAAGAAAAAGTTAGACCAGAAAGAAGAAAAGACCAAAGCAGGAAAAGAAAAAGACTATAAAGAAAAAGAAAAAAAGACAAAGCCAAGATATAAAGAAGAAAAGACAAAAGAATAAAGAAAATAAAGAAGAAAAAAGACAAAGAAAAAAGACCCATATACAAGAAGAAAAAGACAAAGAAAAAGACTTGTAAAGAAGAAAAGACAAAGGGGAAAAAAGAACGATAAAGAAGAAGGAAAAAAAAAATGCAGATAAGTATTCAAAAGCTTTCCTTAAGGAACACACACATACAAAATGCCAGACACACAGACAGACCTACGGACTAATCCTTCCCTTCTTTCTTGGCTCGTAACTCTTCTCTTCTTCTTCCCTCCTTTCCTCCCTTTCTCGTTCCCTCCATCCTTCCTCCTCGCATTCCCTCCATCTTCCCTCCCTTCCTCCCTCCCTTCCTCCAGCACATTTTTCACGGCTAGGCAAGGAAAAGAGGAAAAGAGAGGAAGCAGAAGGAAAACTGCACCACCAAAATCCTTCCACAATGGACGCCAGGATGAGGGAGGGGAGGAGGAGGAGGGAAGAAGGGTAGGGAGGGAGGGAGGGGAAGGATGGAGGGGGAAGGAGGAGGAGAGGGAAGAGAGGAAGGGGAAGGAGGGAAGGAGGGAACGGATGTGAGGGAGGGAAGGGAACGGGAAGGGATGGAAGCGAAAAAGAAAAGGATGGAGGAAGGGAAGGGAAAGTACGAAGGGAAGAAAAAGAGGGAAGGTGGGAGGGCGCGGATGGTAGGATGGAGGAAGGGAGGGAAGGGAAAGGGAGCGGAGAGAAGGAGGGAGGGAAGGGGGGGGAAAAGGGATGAGAGAGAGAGAAGTGCGATAGGATAGGATCGTTCAGAGGAAAATTTTATCTTTTCGAGCGTGGGTTTCAGTTTTTTATGACTAACGGATCAAAGACAGAGATGAACAGAATTGACTATTTTGTTGAGTTGGAGGCGGAGCAGGAGGCATGAGGAGGGGGAGAAGAGACAGGAGAGGAAGTGATGGGAGAGCGAGGGTTAGAGAGAGAGAGAGGATGCGAGAGGACGTTGGCACGATGAGAGGGAGAGAGAGAGAGAGAGAGAGGGACGAGATGAGAAGGAAGAGGATGAGCGAGAGAGAGGAGGGGGGGAGAGAGAGGAGAAGGGGAGAGAGGAGAGAAGGAAACGTAAAGGATAGGAAGCACCAGAGAAAGGTTTTAAAGAAAAAATTTACTTGCATTCCTCATTTTTTTTTACATCTACATATCATCTTTCTCTCTCTCTCCTTCTCTCGCTCTCTCTCTCTCTCTCTCTCTCTCCTTTCTCCTCCTATCTACTCTCTCTTCTCTCTTCTCTCTCTCATCTTCTCTCTCCACTACTCTCTCTCTTCTTCTCTCTTTCTCCTATCTCTCTCTCTCTTCGCTCTATTTTCCCTCACTCATCATGCTTTCGTTTTACTTTTTAATTCTGGTTTTTCCCTCCTTCCTCCACTTCCAATGTTCTCTTTTGCGTGCTTGTTTACATCCTTTACTACTCTCCATCCTTCTCCTCTTCCTTTATCTTCATGCGTTGTACCTCCTGTTTTATCATCACGCTTGTTTCCTCCTCTTCCTCTTATCTCTTCCTTCTTTCCGTCTTTCTTACATTTAATTTATCTTTTATTCCTGTGATTCATTCTCTTGTCATCCCTCTTCGTGTTTGCTTTCCATTATCTTCCTCTCTCATTGTATTTTCCTTTTAATTCTTAAGTTCTGTTTATTGGTCTCTCTCCTCTCTCTCTCTCCTCTCTATCTCTCTCTCTCTCTCTATCTCTATCTCTCTCTCTATCTCTCTCCTCTCTCTCTCTCTCTCTCTCTCTCTTCTCTCTCTCTTCTCTCTCGTGTCTTCTACGCTATTCCTCTCTTTTCTCATATTTTTTATTCTTTATCCCTATGCCCTTTCACTCCTCCCTGCTCTCTTTCCCTCCCCCTTATCCCCTCCCTCCTTTCCTCCTTTACAATCGATATAAAGACCACACCTACGCGCACAAATTAACCCTTGCAGATTCCCAAATTGTATAGCTTTTCCTCTCTCTCTCTCTCCTCTCTCTCTCTCTCTCTCTCTCTCTCTCTCTCTCTCTCTCTCTCTCTCTCTCTCTCTCTCTCTCTCTCCTCTCTCTCTCTCCCCCCGTCACCTTCCTTCTCTCTCTTTATTAACCCTTCCCCACTCCTCTCACCCCTACTCTCTTTCCCCCTTCCCTTCCCTTCTGTCTTCCTCCCCCATTCCCGCCCTTCCTCTCCTCCTCCTTCCTTCTTACTTATTCATATTTTTTCCTTCCTTCCTTCTTTCCACATTTTCCTCTGTAATGACTTTGGCTTCAAGACAAGAAACATATGTTCTCCCCATTATCTTTTTACATCTCGGCAAAAATAGCTTAAACGATGATTTCTTCCAGCGGTGACAGCAAGTGTGTGTTTTTGTGCCTTGCGTTTGACAAAAGACAGTGATTTAGTCATTTTTTTCTCCCTGCTCCTGCTTTTTTTCCTTCAAGAAGTCTGTTTTCTTAGTCTTTGTCATGTTCTTACTACTTCTAAATACTATTACTTATACTACACTACTTCTACTTCTACTCCTACTACTACTACTACTACTACTACTATATACTTCTACTTCTACTACTACTACTACTACTAATAATTTAATACTACTATACAATCTAATTCTACTTCTAATATACTATGACGACTAACTACTACTACTACTACTACTAATACTTACCTATTGAAAATACTATACTATACTACGGTATACTATAGTACTAATAGTACTACTACTTCTACAACGACTACAAATACCTCACCGCTCTTTATTTGCGGGCGGGTACGCCATAGCCCCACCTCGCTATTGATGTGGCATCCAACCTTACAACTACCCCTAAACAAAAATAATACATTACTCAATAAACTACCCCTAAATTATAAACCTACTCTATGCCTAACCTTATCCACCCTTATCCCACTCTCTACCCCATGTGGCCTCGCACATCAGGTCACTTAGTCCTTGTAGAGGGAGTGGAGTATCTGACCCCTGAGACACAGGAGAGGGCGGACCGAGCAGGGAGAAGGAGAGGCGAAACCCTCATCAGGCGGCGACGGGGCTCCTTGGCTGGTGCTTCTTTCTGACATCAAGTCAGCTAGTATTTGAGTAGAAAGCTCCTAGCCTTGGGGCCATTGCCGCCAGATGTGGTGAAGACCCAGAGGGCTGAAGGTACCATGGTTCGACTTGCCAGGATCCTATCGCCAGAGGGCCCTTGTTATCTTCTCCAGCTCGTTCCTGTGGTGGACGCCTCCGAGGGAGAGCTCACGATGGGAGGCGGCATCGGTCGAAGAATCCGGATGTCCAAAAGGTTCCGCTGCCCTATGCGTCCAGAATCCCCGAGCACACGATGTCCACGGAGCCTCAGGGCGCGTATTGGGCTGTCCTGTACCGCAGGAGTGACCATCTAGAGGCAGAGACGGGTTGCTCGGTGAGGACGTCGTGGCAACACTCCCTGAGCATGCTGGCTGTCAGGTCCCTACCTTCACACTACTACTACTACAATCTATTACCATTTCGTACTACTTCTACTACTTACTATACTATAATAACTAATACTAATACTACACTACTACTACTGATGCTACTACTACACTAATATACTACTACTGTACTACTATACTAATACTTTACTAATACTAATACTACTACTACTATTACTACTACTACTATACTACTGTACTACTGACTACTACTATACTTATACTGTATACTACACTTACTTACTACTACTACTACTACTCTGTACGACTACTACTACTACTACTACTCGTACTACTAATAATACTACTATACTATGACTAATACGGTACACTTTACTACTACTACTGAACTATACTACTACTACCTACTATACTACTATACGAACTACTAATACTATAGTATACTACTACTACTACTACTAGTTACTATAATCCTACTACTGACTATGAACATACTACTACTACTACTACTAGTACTACTACTACTACTACTACTTATACTACTACGGTACTACTAATAGTACACTACTTCTAAACTACTACTACTACTACTACTACTATACTATCACTACAATTTCTAAATACTATACTACCTCTACTACTACTACCTTCCTACTACTACTACTATACTACTACTACTACTCACTACTACTACTACTATACTACTAATAATACTACTAATATTATATTATCACTACGACTAAACATACTTACCTATATCACTACTACTTACTACTATATCACCCCCTTTTTTTTTTTTTTTTTTTTTTTTTTCTACTACAGAGACCTCCACCGATTGCTTATTGCGGACTACATTAACTGGAGGCCAGTTAGCCCAACTCTGATCGCTACTGGAGTGTGGCATCCCAACCATAGGGCTACTACTCTTTCCACTACTTACCTCTCCTCTCTCCGCATCTACATAATATGCTACATCTACACTACAGTGGCCCTGGTAGTTCAGGCCGTCTAAATCGATGGTTGTGGGGGTGGGAGTATCTAGTACCCCTGAGACATAAGAAGGCAGGACCTGAGCAGGGAAAGACAGGAGAGACCGCAGCTCATCCAGCGACAACGTGGCTCCTGGATGGTGCTTCTTTTCTGCATTAATCTAGCTAGTCTTGATTAGAAGCCACCTTGCCTTGGGGACCCATCCGCCGACGTAGTGAAACCAGGGGTGTGAAAGGTGTCGTGGTCTACATTCGGATCCTATCTCCATAACTCCTGATTTTTTCCCGTTCATTCTTTGGGAGCAGCTTCCAGTGGGATCCTCCGGTAGCAGGCGGCCATTGGATCGAAGAATTTCTGATGTCATGGAACGCTCTCTGTCTCTGGTCCAGAAACCACCGAGCACTTAACGTCCACTCGGGCATCGTTTTGTGGTATTGGCCGTTCTGTACTGACGTGTCGCCATTCAGGGGGAGGGAGGTTGGTTCGGTGGTGACGTCGCGGCATACCTCCTGAGCATGCTTGGCCGTCAAAATCTCCTAAACTATCCACTCCACTTATACACAACACTACTAATACTACAACCACTAATATTGACTACAACAACAACAACTTTCATTACCACACTACTACCGCCACCACTAATTTAGCTACCAAACTATTCTCATATGTTCTGGTTATCATTTATTACAATTACCATTATTATTAACACGAGCTTGCAACGCGGGAGTTATTTCCTGGCGCGGGCGGGATGATGTGCCTTTGTTACTTAGCGGGGGTTTAATTTTGGCGAGTTTGTTGTGATGTGGTGCCGGGTGGTGGTGGTGTGGTAGTAGTGGTGTTAGTGGTGGTGGTGGTGGTGGTGGTGGTGGTGGTGGTGGTGGGGGTACGGTGGTCGGTGGTGGTGGTGGTGGTGGGTGGTGGAGGTGGTGGTTGGTGGTGGTTGGTGGTGGTGGTGGTGGTGGTGGTGGTGGTGGTGGTGAGGTTGTGGTGTGTGGTGGTGGGGTGGTGGGGTGGTGGAGGTGAGTGGTGGTGGTGGTGGTGGTGGTGGTAGAGGTGGTGGTGGTGGGGGAGGTGGAGGTGGTGGTGGTGGTGGTGGTGGTGTGTTGTAGGGGTGGTAGGGGTGGGGTGGTGGTGGTGGGGTGGTGGGGTGGTGGTGGTGGAACTGGTATAGGAATTAGCTTGATTTTTTTTTCCTCTCTCTCTCACTACTCATGAAACAAAATGTAAGATGGATAGCTATTTAAAAATATCTTAGAGAGGAGGAGAAAAAGAAGAGGAGAGAGAAAGAGAGAGAGAGAGAAGAAGAGAGAGAAGGAGGAGGAGAGAGGAGAAGAGAGAGAGGGGAGAGAGAGAGAGAGGAGAGAGAGAGAGAGAAGAGAGAGAAAGTTTAGAATTTTTGTGTTTGTTTTGAAATGAAAAAAACTATAGACATTTTGGGGAAAGAAAAGAAAAAAAATAACATGCGTGGTTTGTTTGTATTTTGAGTTGCTTTAACTCTTTTTTTTTTGTGTTGTGTTTTTTTCGCTATGCTGTTGTGACTTTGTTGAAAAATTGTTGTGGGGGGTGTTATCATAATAATAGTTCTGTTGTGTTGGAGTATTTTTTGCCATGTACTGTATTTAATATATTTTTTTAAAGTACCGTTTTTTACTGTTTTTGTTTTGTGACCTGTGTTGTAGATATGTACTAATAGAGATTTTGTAGTTTGTAGTTTTTCAAAAAAATTTTTGATGAAATGCTCAGAAAATAAGTAATAAAAAAAAATGCATACATTTCGGAGATTTAATCTGATTTTTTAAAGTGGCCCAAAATAGGACTGTATCTGAACTAATTAATATAAGTAATTCAAAGCTTTTCTTTAACAAAATTACAAAACCCAAACAAAGTCCATTCCACTGCAACATTTTTGTCACTTTGGTCTAACAACATTGGCTAATATTTTAAATAAATTTTTATGACCTACATCTGTTTCATTTTCCGGTTTTCGTTTTTCTATTTTGAAGACTCACAAACATAGTGTCACATTCAATTTTTCTTTTGGGAAAATTACTCACTAACAAGGGATGTCTTTGAAAATGTTTTAATTTAATTTTAAATTTGGGGACTTATTTTTTGTTCAAAAACTCAATGTATTTTTACAGAAATTTTTTCTAACTTTTTTTCTGCCTTGTTTCAACTCATTTCCCATTAATAACAAAAAAATGTAACTCCAAACATGTACGAAAACTATATAACCCCAGATATAGTTAACATGATTAAGAAAAAAATAGGTCCAAAGGAAATAGCAAAACATCCCTTTACGTATGGGGCAGTGCGCAGCCCCCGAAACCCAGGTAACCGCAGAATAAACGCTGCACGGCTCCCTACATAAAAAATAAATTGTATGAAAATTCAGGCCAAATAAAAAACATTTGGAAAGTAATAAGAATTTTTTAAAACCGAAAAAAAGAAATCAAAGCTTTGATATGTTCTTATTGATGCCCGGGAAAATTATGATCCTTTAAATAGCAAACAACTTAAATAATTATTTTGTGAGTATAGGAATAAACTAGGGAGGATAGAAAACAACATCAGTTTTTCCCACGAATATTTTACAAAATAGACAATAGAAACTTTTGAAATACCCCTGTTACAAAAAATAAAATTTTTTTAGAAGTTATTAATCTCTCCATGACTCTTCCCCCGGGCTGTGACGGGGTACCTTAAAATTGTTTAAAGGGAAAATCGCAACTCTGTTATCTCCATTTTTCTGCATGTAATTAATTCTCTTTTTAAAGTGGATTTTTCCCAGATCAATGAAAGTTGCAAGGTTACCCCAATATTAAGGGGGAGATGAAGAAAAACAAAGAACCACAGCCCAAATTTCAGTACTGAATCATTTAGTAAATTACTGAAAAATTAATGGGGCAAAAGAATTATACTTTTTAAAACCCCGCAATTTTTAAACAGAAGCGCAGCATGGATTCAGACAGGGCAGATCCCGAAACAGATTTTCTCATTTAATAACGATACTTTTACATCTTTTTACAAAAAAATTATACTTAGCACATTTTTAGACTTATCCAAGGGTTTTGACACGTGGATCCCTTCCTATTAAACAAATAGGCATTTTTGGCTCGAGGACAACGAACGATGGTTTAATTTATATCTAAGTAATCGAAGCGTATTCCGTCAAAACATGTCTTCATCTACTCTAAAAAATTTTTCTGGTGTGCCTCAAGGATCCATATTGGGACCCTTTCTTTTTTCCTTTTTTATATTAACGACATTATAAATTCTAGATATCTTAAATTTATTTTTTTTTGCAGACGATTGCACATTATATAAACCACCCAGACTTCGCGTCTTGATGTCAACAGTCAATGAAAAATTAAAAAATGTAACAAAAGGATAAACAATTTAAAACCCCAATTTTGAAAAATTAATTAAGATTTTTTCACAGAAAAAAAAACAAAACCACCTAAATTTTAGTAAATTAAGAATTAAAAAAATGGAAATAAAAGAAGTCAAGTACAAAAAACCCAGGGGTAATATTGATAATAAAATATCTTTGGGAATTTCACTAAAGAACGTAATTAATAAAGTAATAAAAAGAGGGGGATCTTGCAGCCACACGTCACCAACTTTAAAAAGAGGCCAACGCGACATGTCCACCCCCACTCTTTTTACCCCAACATTATATATTTAAACCGTTTGGGCCAGTGTCCACCTTAATATAAAAAAATCACTCATTATTTCACAAAAAAAAATTTAGAAAAAAATTACAGGAAAAAGAAGATTGAACACACTAAAAAAAACCTGTTTTTAAATGCCAAATTTCTAAAAATAAAAGAAAATAAAATATAATTTTTGTGTCTTTTTGTCTAAAAGTTTGCATAATTTGATAGAAAATCTTTTTTTTTTTTTTTGGATTCGCATTAATGAAAGATACAGACTAAAAAGGTGTTGATGTTTTAGAGATTCCCCAAAAGTACTTTCAAAAACCCAAAACACAAACTGTATTGGTACCGGCGGAAAAATATGGGAAAGAATTACCGTTGGGCTTAAAAAAAAAACCACCTTGACTAGTTTTAAAACTTTTTTGTCTCAAAAAATTCCCCTTATTGCAATACCCGCAACAGAACAGACTAATTTGTTGTAATATTGTAATACTTTTGTACTCGTATGGGGTATGTTTTTTTATGCTATTTGCTCGATGTGTGTTTATGCTATTTGCTCGTTGTGGTGATGATGGTGCATATTTACCGTATGTAATGTATGTGTATTCGCTCGTATGTTATGTGGTGTATTTTTTCCCTATGTGATTGTTTTTGTGTGTATTTGCTCGTATGTGTAAAATTTTGGGATGTGTGTGTATTTGCTCTTTTGTGTATGTGGTGTGGTGGTAATTTTCTCATGTGTATGTGTGCGTTTTGTTCCTATGTTTTGTGTATTTCTATTTAGTCGTATGTGTATTTGTATGGTTTTAAAATTGATACTTAGTGTGTATATATAGGACCTTTTAAAAGAGTTTCTCTCAAAAAGGCTCAGCCAATTTTATAATTTATGTATTATGTTTTTATTACATGTATAAAACTTTTGGCTAAATAAATGTAAAAAACTAAAACTAAATTTGTAGAAATTAAAGTGAGTCAGGGGGGGGTGAACGGGGCGTTTTTGATAAAACTTCGTACGTAGATTTTTTATTTTTTTTTATCATAAGGATCTAACCCAAAGGGCAAAGATAAACAAAAAGAAATAACAAATAGCCCACTCGTTTCCAGGCCCTTTTCAAGTAGAAGAAGTCATTCAAAATGTACGAGGGCCAATTTGTTTTTGTTATTGTAGTGGGGAAGGAAAGGGAGTGGTGTAATAGAACAACAACAAGTAAAATAGGGGAGAACACTTGGGAACAGAGACAAAGAATGCAAGAACAGGAACTGGGAGAAAAGAAAAAAAGGGGAACATTACGGAGGAGGAGGGGAGGGGGGGAGGAGGAAGGGGGAGGAGGAGGGGGATTCAAAGGAAGAGGGGAGGCAATCTGGGTGACAGAAAAAGTTCAGGTTTTTTGTCAGTATTCTTTGGACGGGGGACGCTAAAAAATGTGTGTGGGGGGGGGGGGCAGGGTTTTTACGTCGGTCTATGTTCAGCGGCTGATATGTACCACTGGGGGCTGTATGTTCCATCCAAGGGTGCATGCACCCCTCGGGCCCCCCGGGGCTTTTGGTTGGACATTTTTGCGGGTTGTTTTTGGGGTTTTTTGGTTAGGCTTTTTTTTGGTTT